>JASVER010000043.1:6952238-7168560 GCA_030449065.1 Oceanodroma leucorhoa
CACAACAACAAAAAAAAAAAAAACATACCACTACTCAACAAGCAAAGGAGTGGAGAGAAGACCACCAAATAAACAGGTCACTCACCCGAGCAGGAACTCCAGTTCCTGACTTGTAAAACACTGTCATAGCCAGGAGTGTGTCAAATCCATGGACACTAATACTATACTTAAACTTTTTTTCAGCTGATTGGTAATCCTGTGAGAACTGACCGCCCACAGATCTCTATCCCAGCTTATGCTTGGGATAGGACCTGTTCTGAGCACTAGTGAGGCAGAAATAAGTCACCATTTAATTAAATCTGCACACACAGAGCAAAATTCACATTATTCACCTTGAAGGAGAGGAGACTCTCACCTGCTCTCCTTACAAGATTAATTATTTAAGGAACTGCCTTACCTCCCCTGCTACTTTTTTCCATTTTTCAGCATTCATGCCTCTCCCAGAACCTCCAGGCAAAGGTGCAATGTTAGGACCAGCCACATCTGTGCTAGGGATATCTTCTGACACTAACAGTATGAGGCAGCATCTTCTCAGGAGTCCCCTGAGAAATGCTGCCGGTAAGCGTGCAGGAGGTAGCACGATGCGTAGCACGGCTGTTCCGTACTTGTCGCTGTACTGCTCACACTGGCTTCAAGCTCGGCAGGACAGACTTGTGCAAGGCCCTAAATCGTCCTGTGCCCAAGTCCTGTCTGGTGTGGGTCACATGGAGATCAACTAGCTTTTTTATTTAATCCYTAAAAATGATTTTTTGCACACTTTTTTAATATGGCTGTCAGTATCAGAGAAAACAACCAGTAATTTCCAACAAATATTTGACTCATTTTAGCTAAAGGCAGTTCCTTGTGCATCTTTACAATTCACCTGTTGTGACAATAAAACCCATTTTTTACTCAAAGACATTCAGTATAACACTGTGCAACTCCTTCTGCTGCAATAAAGCAGTCATTTAGGGAAAGATAAAAATCAATCTGTTTTAAAAAAATTAGTAAGCAAACTGGCAAGAAGTTTGCTTTTTTGTTTTTTTGTTTTTTTTTTTTTGTCTTGAAGACATCCATGGATTATCCTAAAAGCCTCCCGTTAACAGAACGGAAAATAGTCTCTTTAGTCAGCATTTGTCTTTCAGATGTTGCACACTTCCTATGAAAGAGGGTTCCTGTGGCTTTTGTTGTTCACTTCTTCACTCACTAACAAATTACCATATGACAGCCTGAGCTTCACTGCCTGCTTGTTTTATTTGTRTAACCTCTCTACCTTGGAGACATGGGTGATGTTTTCTCTTTCAGGATAGTCAATACAAAATATCTTCAATTCTACTCTTTGTGCAAGAGATACTTATTATAATCTACTTCTAATTTCAAAGCAAATATTGCAAATTCTGAATGGTGTTTTAGACGAGTAAACATGAGTGGTATACTGAAGTGTTTACACTAGATCATGCTTTATGGTTTTCTCATGGATAAACTGGTAACACAGAATACACTGCTAAAGTGATAATAGGACTAATAGTTACTCAAGCAAAGAAAAAAGAAATTGTATGTCATTGTGCTGCAAACTGCTGGATCAGTATAGTATCACTTAAAAAGCTGGCTGCAGATTAACCCATAACTGTCCTTCGTCACATAGCTTAGTTTGAGAGAAAATACAAAGGCTGCAGTCTTCGGCAATTAACAAGCTGATCTGTAATAGCCCAGCAAAACTTGCCTTCTTCTACACATCTACCACTTTCCATAGCTTGCATAAGCAATACATGTGCCAGATAAGCTCCTAAACCAACATCAGCATAAAGCGGGTACTCAGCATTTACATGTTAAAAGGACTCTTCAAGAGAATCTTTAAAGCCCACCTGGGTATCTTTTATAAACATTTAATGTTTTTATTCTTTATTGCAACAGGTGGAATGATTAAACATCAGTTTAACCTCAGAAAGCATCTTACCCCTGTGGGACTTACCTCCCCTACCCCAACTGCTCCATTACAAGAAGGACATTGAGGTGCTGGAGCATGTCCAAAGAAGGGCAACGAAGCTGCTGAAGGGTCTAGAGCACAAGTCTTATGAGGAGCAGCTGAGAGAACTGGGGTTGTTTAGCCTGGAGAAGAGGAGKCTGAGGGGAGACCTTATCGCTCTCTACAACTACCTGAAAGGAGGCTGTAGMRAGGTGGGTGTTGGTCTCTTCTCCCAAGTAACTAGCAATAGGACAAGAGGAAATGGCCTCAAGTTGYSCCAGGGGAGGTTTAGWTTGGAYATTAGGAAAAATTTCTTCACCGCAAGGGTTGTCAAGCATTGGAACAGGCTGCCCAGGGGAGTGGTGGAGTCACCATCCCTGGAGGTATTTAAAAGACGTGTAGAYGTGGCACTTCGGGACATGGTTTAGTGGTGGATTTGGYAGTGTTAGGTTTACAGTTGGACTTGATGATCTTAAAGRTCTTTTCCAACCTAAATGATTCTATAATTTTGAAATCGGAAATAGTTGTCTATAACAGGTAATATATTGCCTAATATCTCCTTTGCAGTGGCTAGCATAGAAGATTTGCGTTCACACCACACARGAGATAAAGCCTTGGTTATATGAGAGGGACCAAGTCTTATTACATTTAAATGAAATTTTGAAAATAAGTGTTATGAAACCAACATGAAATTATTGCATGTAGTAGACAAATTGTTTTTTATCTACAAAGACCAAATTCCTCCTTGATTTTTGCTAAACAAAATAGTCATTCAACTTCATTTCTACTTCAGCCAGAGCAGAAGCATAGGAATATTCTTATAAGTGACAATCTCTTCAACCATGAACAAGAGAAGCACAACACAGGACCTCTCATGGATTTTTAAGGATAATGAATTATGATGTTGTTTTCTGCAGCTATAGAATTAATGCCTTAAAGAAAAAAAAAAAAGGAAAAATCATTTGCCATGTTTCCTCAGAAAGCCACAAACTGTTCATACCACGTTCATCATTAAGTATATTGTAGGCACAGATTTCAGAAAGGATCGACTACCAAATAACTATAAACCAAAGACAAGCTAGTATCAAGTTGAATAGTTCAAACAAACTGAGCAGCTTGAGAAATGCAAGAATTRTTTCAACAAAATCATTAGCTCGAGCACATCACCTTGAAGAGGAGATCTCTAAAAAAATAAGTTACAGCWAAAGATGCTGAAAATTGAAAATTATCATATGCTAAATTATCATTGGTAACAGGTCATCCCTGAAAGATAAATAAATTCAGTTCCACTTGAATAAGAACCCTGTCAGCTTCAGGCAAAGATCTGCAGCTTTTTCAGCTGTGTGTGCTCATGGACAGCGGTGGCAGGGACACAAGYAGCAGGATGATACCCCAACTCTTCAGATGAGTGTATGGTTTCAACTCTTAGAAGACTCTTAAGTCAGGAAAGGAAAAAGAACAAGGGAAGACTTTTTGACTTGTGTTTCCTGAGACTACTGCACCTGAAAACCAAAGTTACAGATATTTAGGAAAACAAAACAAGTTAATGGAGAMTAGTTCTACACTGCAGTAAAATATTGCAAGTGCAGTGGAAATCCATCCAAAAATCAGCATCCTAGCCAYGCAGCACAGAATTCATCACGAGCTGCCAAAACCATCCAAGATAAATATGCAACCAGCCCATTCAGTGCTTCATGCTGCCACATCCAGACTGCAACGGGAGCTTTGAAAGCTAGCTTAAAACCGTGCTAGATATGTCTGAGATGTCATGAAACTTTAGAGGTCTCTATATGCTTTTTAGTTACCAAATGGTTGGTTCAGGGTGGGATAACTACTTCTACAGAAATGGGGAGCTAAAACAACAAAAGAGGAAGAAGATTATTTTGTTGTTGTTTTGCTTACAATTTCTATTAGGCTGGAACTTTCTTCTCGGGCTGGCTAGCATGGATATTTCCAAGATGAAGTCAAACACYCTCCACTGCAGTGAGGCATCACCAAGAGATTTGGGAAAGGCACTAGGCAACAAAATAATGCAATAGGCACCTTATTGCACATCACAATTTTACACTCATTTTTACTATCACRTGGCTTAGACTGGGATGGGTGTCTTTCAGACTTACAGAAGAAACTACCCACACTATTCTCACCTACTAAACTACAGGTTCAAACCTGGGCTCCRAACAGGGATCTCAATCAATTTTTCTCTGCAGTGAAATAGGGAATGGGGAAAAAAGCATCCACTCCTACAAATCTCTGGATGAGGAGCTTTGAATAAAGCCATATCAGAAGGCTAAAACCAAAGAACAGGCCCAAAGGACATAAACTCTTCGTGTGCATGCTTATACCTTCTACATACCATGTAATGTTACAAAATTATACTAATATTATACTATGTCATTAATATTACATACTATATAGTTAGTATGTAGAAGTTATAAGCATGTATACAAATAAGTTATGTTCTTAGAGGCTCATCAAAAATAGCAATATAGCTAGGTTTTGGAGGGCGAGGCAACAAAGTGGTGATGAGGGAGGAATGAGGAAATAAAAAGGAGAACGATACAGAGGAGGGACAGGATCTCGGCAAATGTCTCTGGCAGTGACTGAAGTATGGGAAGCCAAGAAAATCTCAGCAGCAGTTAGAGAACCGTCAAGCCCAGGATATACCTGAAAGATGCCATGGAAAGACTATGGAGAGTCAGAGAGTAGAGCTCCTGATGGCTGTCTCTTCATTTTCCTCTCCCTGAGGGCTGGCTGTGCCCACAACAAGCCCCATGTGGCTGCAGCAGATCCCAGAGGGGTCAGTCTGGGTGTTGATGCTTCTCTCTGAAGTAGCTGGAATAATGCCTCCAGCTCCTAAACAGATGTTAAGTGACATTCACCTCACATGTTTATGGTGAAAAATGCAGGGTATAGGAGGTATCAACTCTTAATGTAGACTGTTGAGGAGGCTGTTCCATGCAAAGAACAGTTATAAGGAATCAGAGGGGAAAAAAAAAGTTCAGCAAAGCTGTTTCAAATTTTCTCCAATTTGCTTTCTAGCAATTTAGAGGAGGTATCTTGTTTTCTGCTATACAGCAGGCCCCATTTCCCCCCCTCTCCAAGAGACTCACCCCAGTGATTTCATCCATGCTACAATCACAAAGTGAGCTATTTATACCCTGGGGATAACAGGACAGGCACTTTGTGAATGCAGGAGACTGTAGGTTTGGTGGAATTTCTATAGCTAAATGAACAAGCTGCAGCCAGCTAGGAATGGAAAGCAACCCTTCAATAATTGCTTCAACTAGTGTAATTACAAACAAAAAAATTTGCAAAGAAAAATACAATGCTGAGCAAATAACACTGTCTGCTTTTCTAACTATTACAAGTTCTTTTAAAGTATCAGATATATGCAATGAATGTGCCTGAAAGAGAGAAATAGTAGTTCTAAAGTCAAGAAGTTACTCCAAAACTCATGGTCCGGTAAGATAAAACGATTGCTCAAAAAGAATAAAACAAGTAAGTTAAATACTAATGAATGTCTAATAGCTACAGCCTTCTAGGTTAGCCTGTAAGTAGTTTACTTTTTTCCCTTAAAAGACAAAAAATACAAATGTTTTAATGTGTAAGTAAACAAACAAAGATAAGCAGAATTTTGTTCCCTTCTTTTACATATTGTTTTCCAGTAGCCTGTATAAAGTATAAAAATCACCTGTTTTCAGGAAGAAACCTCTGCCTCTCTCACACAGAGCTGTATGCCATGGCTCCCTGAGAAATGAGTAGAGCTGATGTGCAGCAGTAAGGAAAARTGCTGGGAGCCAGGATCAAATCACCCTCACAAGCACTACTGCTGCCTTTAATACATGCATCAGCTAACTGTAAGAAAGTAGACTGAACAGAGAGATATGAAAACAGCAAATAAATCTATTGAGGATCTATTTAAAAGGCATATCCCCTTGGAACAGATGCAAGAGCTGCACAGCCTGACAGTCCTGGCTCAGCTTGCTGCCCAAGACCAGCCCCCTGGTAAGAGCTGTTGTGCAGAAAGTGCCAGGAGAGGCCCCCACAGGGACTCTCCCCCTTTTGCTTGGGAACTGCTCTAACACTGAGGCTCATGCCCTTGATCCCCACCTGAGCTACGCGGTAGCTGCGCTGCCACCATCCCTGTGCCCGAGCAGGTGCCCCGTTGATCTGGACCCTGGCCTCCCAGCTCAACCTTGGGCTTGCCTCATTACTAGCAATTTCCCTGGTGTTGTGGACTCTTGGCTGAACCTGGTGGCCACCCCCGGGTCTTCCCTGCTTGCTTTGCAGCCTGCAGCGGGCTCCCAGGTCACCTCCCCTTGCGGGGCGGCCAGCCCTTGCTGCTCTCTGGCACAAGGCGCTGCTCAGACACACCAAAGAATATGCTTCCCCTGCTTACTTTGGATGCTGTGGCTGCAGGGTAGCAGCAGTGATCACTCCCCACAGCAACCAAAACCAGATCAGCTTCAACTAACTCCTGYCCCACACATTGGCTTCAGAAAGAAACCAAAGCAGCAAGTTGCTTGCTCCGATAGAAGAGCATCCTTCTTGTGATTAGAGATACAGCAAGGAGATGACATTTCTCTTTTTCCCCTGCTCAGGCAGGATTGAGCCCTAGATCTGCTAAAAGAAAATAATTAAGTGCATGCTCCACAAATRAGCCTATTACACTCTTAGGCAGCAGCTGGGAGAGTTAGCCTCAATCTGAAATCACCTTTAGCTCTTTGATAGAGAGGTGACATAGATGCAGCCAGGCCATCACAAACATCATAATGGCAGAAGTGTTGGATATGAAGGGACAACATTTCTGAGTTAAACAGGTTTGTAGTAAGYCCAACTGGAAATGCACAGTGCCCGTGGCACCATTTAAAATTCCTACCCCAACAGCTATTGCAGGCTCGGTTCTCTTCTATTAGTACTTCTTTCCTCCTGTATTCATTTGCTAGTGCAGATGAAGGTCAGRGGAGAGCAATTCAGCACAAGTTGACCAGAAGTTCAGAGCTCACCTCACTACACCGATATAATCAAGGCATCAAACCTGAAGGACAGCATCCACTTACCRCTTGGAATACGTGTCAGACCCCAAAAATCAAACCAGATGGTGATCTACTCCTTTCCAAACACATTTTATTCATCATGAAGTCTATTTCAAGCAACACTATGTCACCTGTCAGAGTAAATGCGGATGAGTCTTCCTAGATTTCAAATTCAAATTGATTCACATTTCCTAAGCAGGGAGATATAAATGTAGCTGCATGTTTTGGAGCATTTTCCAGCCAAAATGCCATTGGTTTAACGTGACACACAACCACATGGAGGACTAAAGGTAATCAAGCTGTCAGGCAGCTTCTAACGTGTAGGTGTCTATAAATCTGTGCACTTGTAATCTACACTTCACACCATGGCAGCCTACCAAGGATGAACAGGCAAGCAAATCCTACGTCTCCCTGTCCCTTGTCTGCCTGCCTACTGCCCACCTTTCCCCTGTTCCTAGCAGCTCTTTGGTCTGCTACTGGCTATGAGTGGTCTCCACTCCTTATAACTGCTCGGGGAGAGAGGGAGCCACATCTCTGGGCTCTTAGTGRGAAGAGACACACAAGGAGCAGCTGGTTTTGGGAGCAGAGGTCCTCCAGCATAGGCGCTCACATCAGCAGGGAGAGATGCAGCTCATCAGGCACCCTGCCATGGTTTGCCCTTGCTCAGCACCTCACTCACGCTGAACTCGACRTGGGGCTTCCCACTGCGCTCAGCAAGCTCTGGGCAAGCCCATGCTTCCCATCTCCCAGCCCAGGAAACCTTCTCCATAGAGAACAGATCAAGTGAGTGATAAAAAACAGCCCAAAGTAACCTCACCAACAGAATATTATAGTGATACTGTTTAAAAAAAAAAAAGGCACAAAGCACACCACCACACACAAACATAAACCAAAACCCCAAAAAACCCCACCACACGTCACTCTTGAAGACCAACCTAAATGTGTTGAAGCACTGTAGCCCAGCATCACAGACTTCTTTAAGGACCTTTCCCCCCACACACCCCCCCCCCGAAGGTCTAATATCTTGCAAATTATCAGTGAAAGCAGATGCAAGACCTAGCAGGCATTTGTTTTTCTTTCCCTGTGAGGATTTTTATTTATAGACTGCAGCTAAGGTTCCCAGATGAAAGAAAACCCTCTTTACACCTGCCCTGCAATGCCCTAAAGGTGTCACTCATTCACTTGAAATGTGCACCTCATAACCAGGGGCTTCCACCAGCATAGGCACACATCCCGCACCTCAGAGGTCTCCAAGGGAGGCATCCACTCAAGCAGATGCTGTGTTTAGAAATGACATCCTTGGCAGCTGGTATTGTGAATATTCCTTAGAAATTCGTGTCATTTACCTACCTGTTCTTCTGTGACAGGCCAGACCTAAAAGCAACTCAAATATTGATCCAGCTGGGACAGAGATGTGTCATCTTATTTAACATTCTCACAAGCCTCTGCTAGAGGGGCTGGCGTTTAAAAACCTTTTGCAGGAGGATGCCCAGGAAGATGCTGCATTSCCAGCAACCTGCAGCAGTCACAGGAGGAAGAACGACGCCATCGAAGCAGGGGGTTTGGCAGGGCATCAGGAAGGCTATTTGTGTGCATGTGGCTACAATGCTGTTGGAAACCAGTATCTCCRTACACAGTGCCCTTACAAGGCCAGCTAGTTTGGTCTGAGAAGGTCAGAGACCTCCTGTATTGGCACAAGGACATCAGAGAGGCTATATCACAGGCTGTATTGAGAAAGATAGCTTAAATGCTGCAATGGGACCAGTGAGATTACAAAAGGTTTCCAAAATAAGCCAAGAACTGCTTCTTGTAATTTGTTCTCAGTATTTAGTTCACAGCTCTTGAATTTGAAAGGTTTCCCYGGAGCCTCAGACTATCCTGTAGGAGTGAAAAAGTGGTGGCCACGCATAGCACTTAAGCTGATCTGGAATTAGGTTTGGCACTTCAGCACCTAGCTTAAACTAAAACCTGAATATCATCCATACTTCTGCCACTTTCCCAAACTATCCCCCAAGTCCACAACTCCATTCCTTCACCATCTGTTTCACAGCTTTTCAACACCACTCCCTGAAGGCCAGGTAAACACAAAAAGAGGTAAACCTGGTCTGCTTGTTCTTCCCAGGCTCTTTCCACCCAACCCCTGGCAGCTCAGGCTCCCAAATCCATCTTGTTGTTTRACCCAGATCCCTCCTCCCTCTCTTCAGGACACTCCCTACCTCCTGCCTCTCATCCAGACCCTTTAAGCCATCTCCCATCTTTTGCCCTCAGCCGGCACTGCCCACACTTTTGGCCAAAGCTGTGTCTCACCTGTGTAACAGCCATCATGAGCCAGACTTCCACCTTGCCTCATCAATTTATCTAAAATTCTGTGCACCTGCCATTCAGATCATGTTCCTCCTTTTCTAAAACCTCCTTCAGCTTCCCAGGCAAAGCCCTGCAAAAACATAGGTGGCAGTGGGTCAGGAAATATGGTGTTAGGACACGAGAAGAAGAAAATTGCTGGAGAATCACAGAAACATGATATGCCACTCTGTGTRCTCCACAACATCTGAAAAACTGCCATCATTTTCTGTTGTGCTGTCACCAGGACACAGACTGGCATCAACAATACAGTTTGTGTATAAATAGTAGAGATACAGAAGTTTGTCCCTTTAGATAATTTTAAATCCTATATTTAGATCTTTAGCAAATGCCAGCCTCCCACTGTCATTCACATCAGCATGGCATCCCTCCCCTACACCCATCTCCCTCTCCGCCCCCCCCAAAAAAAATAAATCTTTTGAGGACTTAGAGGATCTGATCTTGAAAWTTACCTAAATTACACTTTAATTATTCTGATTTAATGACTTATTAAAAAATAAAAATGGCTATAATATTTCTGAACACATTGCTCCCACCAGTTTCCTCAAATATATTAGTTCTGAAAATCTGATTCACAATGGTTTCATTTAGCTTTCGAAAGAGACAGTAAAGCAAAGGTCGAGGTATACCAAGGGCAATATATGTACATTCTTAAAATAAAGAATTTCTATGTTAAAGAAACCTTTAGTAAATCTATTTCTCTACAAGCAAATAAACTTGATTTATTGCCTGACTTCTTTCAAGAAAAGATAATTGACAGTATTATACAAATGACAAGCTGAGTTACTAATCAGAGCTGGCATAAGAAGAGATAAAACCACAGTTAGAAGCCCAGGCTAAGGTTAAAGAAAACTTGTAATTAAATAAATTACAAGTTTCACACATGACAGACAGGCATTTAGCTCCATTTGGGGTTTGATAGTTTCAGCTATAAATGTAGACAAACTATACTAAATTAATATAATTAAAATACAGAGTTGTCAATGTCTATGCTATTAACAAGAACAGATTTATAAATGAAGATTGAGTCAGAATGAGTCTGAAATTCAGGACATTTCCATCTCCATATTTATTTCCACYTAATCTGAATTACAAGATGCTGTGTGGCCTAATACCCACTTTATAGCTCTGCCATGTGCACACTATGACATGAAACAATAAGATTATGTAGCATGAAAAACAGGTTTGGGTCTCCCCCCATAATAGATATGATTAAAGAAGTAAATATATGTATATTTTGCTGGTAAGTTACAAAAAGGATGCAAAAGGAATCAAGTTTTCCTATTTAAATAGTACCAATTGAAAACACTAATTTTCCTGACACCATGCTTTAGGGACACTAGAATAGGAAAAAGACACTCAAACACAAAGTTTGGGGAAAATCACCAACTGCGTTCATAACCCAAGAGCTCTCTTACCTGCACAGAGGTATAAGCCCRGCGTAGCCCTGGCAAAAGAACAGTCAGCAGCTCTGCGCTTGCTCATCCRTAGAGAGCAAGTCCCAGCAGGGAGCACGCTCGGCTAAGGACAAGGTGGCCCAGGAGGCACTGGGGAACGCTACCAGGTTGATAGGGCAGCAATGCCCCAAACCACAGTGCAGCCCCTTCCCACACCACCGTGCCCTACCCCGCTAGTACCCCTTCCCCACACTGGCCTCCTGCCCTGCCTCATCCCTCTCCTTGCCCAGCACATCAAAATCCTTTGCTCAGATGGGATGGGAAGRAGGCTTGGCTTAGCAGAGCACAGCAGTACAGCCATTTCAGCCTGGTTAATATAGGGGAGCTAATTTGCTCTGCTAAAAGACTCAGTTTATCAGTTCTGGCACAGCCTTATGCTCACATGGGTCTGGAAGCAATAGTTCTCTGAATTGTGTGGACATATATAAGAAATTTTTTCAGAGGGTGCCATGGGCTCCCTTCTCCATTCCAAAGCATGCAGTAGGACACGCACAGGTACCACTGATCAGCCCCTGCCTTAACCCTGCATTTCAAATTAACACACAGTAGAAAACCTTCACAGCTCAGCTTTTAATCAGCCTCGCCAGCTAGTATCAAGCCCTGGGTAACAGCCTCCCATTACGTCCTCTGCAACTACCCAACAGCACATGGAAACACCTCCAACAAGGATGCACTCACCTGAGAGATGGTTACCCATTGCTTTCACCCCTCTKCACCTCACCCAGAGGTCAGAAGACATCCTTCATGGTCCCTATTAATTTTCTTTTTAAAGTAGGGAATGTGGCAGTTCTGCACCATCAAGAGTTGCTAGGAGAGGCCCAAGGGTTGGAGGGCACAAGGGACATGGTGATTTGGTGGGTATTGTCAGGGAAAGCTTAACTCGCAGGGCATAGGAGAAGGGCACTCCTAGGTGCAGGCTGAAATAACTCTAAGTTTAAAAGAGGRAAGATTTTATTCAAGAGAAATTGATGGTAAGTAGTAGCTTGATCCTAGTATCTGGCTGAATATCCAATAAAGGTGGTCCTTCAGCCTGGTGTTTCTGCTGAAAGACTGTGGATCAAAAGGCTAAYGTCAGTATCTCTAGCAGCTTTATCTGGGCCACAGAGTTAAGATAAACAGCCTGGCTGAAGTACCAGAAATGGGATTGTAAAATAAATGTGAAACAAAGCACTATCTAAAGAGCTAATTTTGATGAAAAAACACCACTCGGATCCAGAAGCATAATATTAGCAACCAGTCATATTACATGCAGAGCTTTGATCAAGTAACATGATGTTTTAAAGCAAGAATTAAAGAAGCTATTCCACCATCCCAGTCTGCCTCCAAGCTGGGGTTCAGGGGGAGCTGGCAGAACTGTAGCCATATCAACACCATAGAAATACAGCTGTGGCACCTGACCAACAGCCMACAGCCGGAGCATCACTGCCTCCGCATTCGCTGTGTGCTCTTCCCCTCATTAGCCAGTGTGAGGCATCAGATTTATTCACCAACCTCATGGTTTAGTGCCTAATCACTTCAGCACATGCTATGACATGTCATCCTCTCTGCTGAGGCTCAGAAGACTATAGAACTATTTTGGTAGCTATTTAGTACATTACTTGACAGCTACATAGTTAAGCAACTGTTTTGCTTTCTCATGAGCAAGAGAGCTGCCAGGGAGAGGTTTGTCCCATTGTTTAACAGGCACTGGCTTAAATTTGACTCTTATCCTGCGTTTGGTGCCTCTTACTCATGTCTTCCTCACAGAGGTTGCAAACCCCACATAGGCATTATCAGCGGTGAGCATGAAGTTGTACTGATCATCAAAAAAGGTGTTCCAAGAATTCAGCGTGGTGCGAGGCAGCTCAGGGTTTCCTGGTTTGTGAAAGCCTGCCATCACATCTCATACAAGAGCAACCTCTTGCAGTGTTATGTTCTGAGAAATCAGAGTGCCAGCCACTGCATCAACAACAAGACTTGTCAAGAAGCAACTCTGACAGTTATTTTTAACATAATTGCATCCTGGAAGACAGCGTACCTTTGGAGTCTCATCACTGGATGTTGACACAGCCTTAAGCAGGAACACTGAGATCTACTGGGGTTTGTCTGATCATGTCGATAGAGGGAATAAGCAAAGAAATGACTGCTTAAAATGGTAGAAATTAGTACCTACTAATTATGGTAGACAAACATTTGCTGATTCCTTACCTGTCATCACCTGCTAATATATAGCTAATATAGCCATAGGCTGACTATACCTTTTTCTTTTGAACTGAATTCTTCTCTTTGCAAACTGAGCAATGAAACAGCCCACAGAGCATTTTCTTTTCATCTCTCATATGCACACAACACTTGAAAAGCAATAAATTATATAAAGCAGAGTCATTCAGAGGAACAGTCGTCTATGGTATTGCCTACCAGCCCTCACTCTAGTCCCATTGCAATTAGCCCAAAATGAGTTTAACCGACAAAAAGAGGAATAGACACAGAAAAACAAACAAATGGGACTAGCTGAGAGGGACAAGCTCCAAAGGCAGTAGCTGGGTGAAGTAGGAGTCTCAAGGAACTTGGGCTCAATGAAAACAATTTAGTTCAACCAAAAATTGCTAAGCATTTCCCAGGCAACTTCTTGCAAAAACAGGACAAAATGGAAACTTTCCAAAGAAGAAAAAAGAATGCCCTTTTCTATAGATAAATGGATGAACAGTGAGGGGTGGGACAGGGTGAAGGACACCACACACYAGGACTATTCTGGTGTCCCTTATTCTTCCATTCACTGGCATACACACAAAAATCCCCCAAACCAAAATAGAAAGTGTGAATTTCTCCATTATTTCCCACCTCTTTCTGACCTGTAATTAATAATCTACTAAGCTATATTCGTGGATGGCTTGTCAAGRTTGTCTTGCAAGACAGATGACTAGTTTAATATCCAATAAATATTCTTGGCAGTATAAAACATACTACTCCTAACTCTCAGGGGAATCCAAGGGCCAACACTAGGAAATGCGCTTCCAGGAAAATAGAGAAAAAGAGCAGTACCTGTCRAAAATATTAGCACAGGCTTTTTAACATGTATGTGAAGGGCAGTATCACAAGCACCTATCCAAGTAAGGGCCCACTGTGCTGTGCACASGCACTTTGAAGGCTTGATAACAGTCTAAACAAGAAATCACCCCTTTCATCACTAATCCACATTTTGCATAGTTTATTTCTTTCCTTCAAGTTTCTGGTCTTTTAACTGTCGTTCTTAACTATTCCTCTTCCATGCTTAAACTCTCTGCGTCTTTACATCTCTAATGTCCCAAAACATGCTTCCCACTCAGTCTGCAATGCCCGTACTGACTTCTGCTTGCTCTCTGGGACAGGACACTTTCCTCACCTATCTTATAACGCTCTCCTTTACCTATCCTATAAAGCTCTTAAGAAGGTCTCTTTAAATTATGACCTTAAATTACCAACAGTCCCAGGGAACAAATAACATATTTTAAAAGAAGAAAACCATTACCCTAGGCATACTTACTTCTCTCCCTCAGCAGAGACACCCTAACCCAATGGATTAAACCCCTAAGGAGACTATCCTGATCCTTGAGTGACAGATTGCCTGACCTATTTCTCCCTAAATTACTCATGTTAGGTGATTTCAATCCATTAGCACTGTCTTAAATCTGAGTCAGAGATCAAACCAAAAATATACTATATCCAGTGGTCTACATGTTTTGAAAGCACTAGAGGTACAGTGTAAGTAAACAGTATGCAGACTGATCAAATACATATAAAGCACGCACCAAAATAAAGCACATATTAACCTGGGTAAACAGTACTTTTGTCAACGTAACTCCTACAAATTTACACAAGTCTAAACAGTGTTTATCCAAGAGTCCAAAACATCTCCCAAGTTACCACATTATTCTACCCTTTCCCAGATTAATTTAAACTAAAGCGTGCACAACTGTTGATCCATGTTGGTGGTGCATTACCATTTCCAAACAAAGCCCTTCATTACTATGGAGGTAGTSCTGGATTCTTGAGGAATATTTACCCTGCATGTCAAGCATGAATGTGACACTGAATCAGAGTGCCCCACATGCATATCATTATTCCCTGCCTCTCAAAACCCTCAGCATAACCACGCTGCCGAGAGTTTCATGACAGCATCAGCTAAGGTTAGTTTATTTTATCCAATACTCATCTTTGGATCTTTGCTGCTTCTGCTGCACATTTTCTCTGCTCCCTGCTTTTGTGGCATACGTCATCCCTTCAACAGCAAGGCTTGGTGCTTATTTCCTGCTTCACAAGTTGGCAATGCCCCTATAAAATTTTAGAATGTYACTAAAGCTCAGCAGATATTTATTGGGAAGCTGAAAATAAGTAGTAACCTGTCTGGCAGTGACTATGCAAAAGGACAGCAAAAAGCAACACTTTACCGGTTGCTGAARATGGCTCACAAAACAAAAAAGGAAGCTAGCAATAATCTGCAAGAGCTATTCATTTCAGAATGGACCAAAATGTCTCATGTCAAGTGCGTATGGCATTATAATCCAAGAATTCCTTCCTTTTCTTTCRTTGTCTTTGAGTTTTCTTGTTATTCCTTCCCTCCAGAACCAGCTGCATAAGCACTAACCTTTTGAACTCAGCCTGTAGTCTGCTAASACAGCAATTAGTTTAAGCCCCAAGAAAAGTAGGTGAACACCAGTAATTATTTGTAGGAGGGATTACATTGTACTAGTGATAACCAAAATAGCTTTGTTCCTTCCTTGCCTGTACTTTGTTCTTTGGAACATGGATGACCCAAATTAATTACGTATTTCAGTCTCCACAAAGGCAAGCCCATTGCTCTGGTTAGAATCATGCATGCAAAATAACCTTGTTAACCACAGCTTGTAATTGCAAACAATAAATCAAAGAGTAAGAAGCATTACAAGAGACACTCACTGTAATTACAAGCCAAATTAATACTTTTGCACAGAATACACCCTCCTTTTTCCACCTGACTTCAAATACTATTTCATTTCCTTCCCATAACCCTACATTCAGAGATTCACTTTGCTTGAAATGCTATTTCTTTCACCCAGCTTTGTGCTGAATCTCTTTCTATCTAGTCCTAGGACTTACCTTGCTGGTACAGTGCCAGCCAGGGAGTTTGGTGGCTGCAGGCAGCAGCTGACCCACAGGAGGTGGGTGAGGTTGTACCTGGGAGCTGGCCAGCAAGACCTGCATGTCCCCCRTGCAGGAAGAAAGAGGCTCTCTCTGTTATATTTCCTTTTAAAAGGYTTATCTTTTCTTAAATGCAATCAGAAAATCAATCACAGATAATTAACCTAATGGAAACATTTCCCTACACGCATGCACATACACACACAGCGTAACTAAATGTTGTCAGAGCCCTGAGTGCASTAGCAGGCCCTCAATCATCCTGAGCACCCTCACCTGGGACCCCCAACCAAACCTTTGCTGCAGAAGCTCTGGATAAGCTCAGGCTGCACCCCAACTCCTCACCKGAGTGTGTTGTTGCCTGTCTTCAGTCCCATCTCCTGGATAGACCTTGGACCTACGTTGTAGTCATGACATGTAGTCATCCATCTCCCCCTCCCCACCCCATTGCTCTTGTCCCCGACCCTAATTCCTGCTGCTGATGYCCTGGATGGACCCCAGTGCAGTTCATCCCCTTGCCTTGTCCAGGGCTGCTGGATCCTGCTACCAGCTCCCTTCTCTGCCCACCCTGCTCAGATCCAGCGGGGCTGCACCCTGGCCAGTGCAGGTCTCCCTTGGCTCCCAGATCATGCCCTGCTTTGTGGAGTAGCTCCCTCACAGGCAGARCCACAGAGGAGCACCTCAAAGTCAGCAATGAACTCACCAGAAAGTTGTATTCCCCTTGCAGGAGAAAACATCCACAGATTTTACAGGTCCTATGGAGATTATAACCACCTGCTCTAGAAATCTTAGTTCAACCCTTATAGATACTCAAGACAATTCACTTGCACTTAAATCTAAGCCTAATTTCAGAAAGCAAATTCATCTGTCCCTAGCAAAAGATAGGAAGCACCTTTTGTCTCCAACAGGATGTGGATAGATGTTTGACCAGCGTGGGGGTGACACATCCTCTGCATTTCACAGCAGAGCAGAGTGGCAATAGGCATATAGTTYAATAAGCACAGCAATATCAGTAGTAGTGTGATAAAAATGGCCTTTCCCTTAGTTTAAATAAAAAATGAATTTAGTTCAGTTAACCAATCACCTGCACTTAACCATGATTTTCTGCACATATCATTAGGAAAAGTCAGAAGGAGGCTAAATGAGGCACAGCTGTTAGCAAGAGATCTCCTCACAAGCACAAAGGAAAAAACATGGCCACCCATCGAAAATTGAAGTGGTGAAAAATTAAGACATCAATGACCGAAACAAGACTCAAGTCTGTCCATTTTCAATGACATAAGTATCTACAAAGCTTATGATGAGAACTGGTCTGTTGAAAGGCTGATATTTGCTTAAGCACTAGTTCAGGCATATTTGGGTTACTACCTACTACAATTTTGACAGGAAAACTCATTATGGTGGGCAGGGATAAAAGGCAGAAGTGGGTGGACCTTGCATTGTAGGTGACACACTGCACCCGCTTCCCCATGGGGAGCTATGGGTGCAGCACCGCACTGAGCACAAGCCSTCACCACCCACGTTCCAGCCTTCCAGTCCCATCCCTGCTTCTCAGGCCAGTAACAACCCTTAGTCCCCAGTTTCAGACAGCCCCTCTCAAGGATAATACTAGGTATTAAGGGTTTTTTCCACCTAGAAGAGATAAATGCAACAAAAACCAACAGGCCAAATTAACTCAGATTATTCGGATTACAAATAAGGCATTTTTCCACAGTGAGGGTAATTATCCACTGGAAAAAGCTTATCCCAAGGAATGGTCCAGATTAAGACCAGCACCAGAAAGCAGTCTGCTTTCTGAATGACAACTTTTAGCTAAATTAGGTTACTGAGCTCCAGATGCAAAAGGGAGAAATTGATGAAAGTGAAGAGTAAATGAGGTGAATCAACAGCTCTGTTTAAACAAAACCTATTCCACAGTTGCAAAAATAAAATGTAGCAGCTGTAAAGTTGAAAACAAAGGTTATTTCCTAGAGCATCACAGATAATTGTAACAAGTGAGCACCGCAGAAGTTATGTAAAGAAAATAGATGATTAAATTAGTGCAGACAAAAGGTTTACTGCTACATTACATTAACATAGCCCCAGAAACATGAAATACAAGAGAATGAAAATTCAGAGACTACAGTTTGTGAATCAGATATTAGACTTCATTGCTAACCAAAACCAACTTCTGGCCCATCCCACTTTTTGGGGGGTCTTTTGGGGAACAGAAAGAAAAGCTTAAGGGAAAGAAGGGCTGCACCAAATCATTCAGGAGATCAGAAGGAACGAGAGGAGCAGTTGTTAATCAGTTTGCCACTCCATTACCCACTGAAATCAAAGATGTACTATGACCATCTTGATGTCCCAGCATTAGCCAGACCAGAGACTGACCCAGAAACCATCCCACCTCCACTAGCTGCCACCAGACCTCCAACACAACTTGCCATAGGAGGTATGTACTCATGCAGTCACCCCAGCCCTCCAGGGGAGCAATTCTTCCCTGCTTCATTCCTTGTTTCTTCCTCTATTCCCCTCTTTTAAGCTTCCCAGAAGACCAGCTGAGCTGACCAAGACTGCCCCTCTCACCCTGGCTGGGAAAGCCTGTGGTCACCAGGGCAGCGCCTCTGGCAGACCGGCACCGCTGCCGCCGTGTCTTGGGAAGGCTGGCGGGGGCACCGGCACCATCGGCCCTCCTCCGGCAGGCAGGCGGTGGCAGAGAGGCCCCCCCTGCCCCGGACAGAAGCTTCATTTTCTGCCTTTGGCTTATCTTTTCGCTCCTCCTTCTTTCACCAGYTTCTCTTGTTTTGCTCTCAGAAAAGCAAGATGAGATTTTAGGAACGGGCACTTCAGCTCACTTTCTTCTCAGTGCCTCCGCAGACAAAGGTTAGGTATAACCATCTCTAACACCAGGACTACAAAAAGCWGTCAAATAGATTTCCCCTCCTCCCCCACCACCCAAACAAAAATTCTCTTCTGCTTTCAAACACTTCAATTTTTTTTTCCTTTTTCTATAACTAATAAAAGGTTAAAAAGGATTTTCATGTGAGCAGAAGCCATGAGGCCAGGCAAACAAACATGTCTTCTCTTTGAATCCCAAGCTGCACTTCACTGTTTYGTGCCATGCAGCGACCTGTCTGCACCCAGCCACAGAGGCAAGTGCTGCAGACCTCCAACTCTTCACAGGCACTGCGACTTACACCCACCCACCGCGTGAAACAGCTCATATACCTAATTGTCCCTACCTGGACACTCATTTCCTAGTGGCACTCACTYCCTATTTCAGTCTTAGGTTAAAAAGAAAAGGTTTTAAAAGACATTGAAAGACTTTCGATTGTATTGATAGAGCTAAGCAAAGTGACAAGTGCAGGAATACCCATCCACATTTAGAAGCACACCTTTTATTCTTTCATGTCATAATTCTTAACATCTCTTATCATTAAGTTACTGCAGTAATTGTGAATACATATGACAAATGCATTTTTATACTCAGGTGTTTACCAAAAGCACGTTTTAATGCCGGTTCACAACTCGCACGGTGAGTGCCAGAAGTTATGCAGCGAGGGAGACGCTTCTGCTCTCCAAATACAGAAGCCTTAGCCAGTCAGTATAAATTTCAAACTCTGAGCCTAAGCAGTTGACCCTTCTCACACAGCAAAATGAGACCTGATCTGAAGAGGTAGAGAACACTTTCAAACCAATTCAAGAAACACACATCAAAAGAGTTTCAGAGCTTGGGAGCAGAAAGTGTGACCATTTTGAAASCCACTAAAAAATGAAAACAGCACATCTGAGATTTTTAGCAACTTTAGCGCCTGATTTCAAACACATTTGAGGGGCCTGAATTTCAGCAGGTCATTGTTGATCAGCTTCTGGAAAAACAGTTTCTTCCAGAGCATGCTCCTAGCTTTGCACTTTCAAACAACACTYGAGAGTCACTCAAAGTCCTTGGCTTGAATAGCAAAGCCTTGTGCATCTCTCCCAAGGCTACACACATCAGCTTGCCATCGCATACTGGGGATCAAAACACACATTTTGCATTCGTAGCTCACGTCTTTCTGAAAATGAGACCGTGACTGATGGACTAACACACACACGTTAAGTCCTTTCAAAATAAGAGGAGAAAGGGAACCAACAGCCATATGCTAGTACTAAAGTGAAAGCTGTCATATTTTGGGCTTCTACAACCTATGGTATTAGTGAAGGGAGTCTTGACAACATTGCCTTACTAATTTGCTGTCACTGGCAATGAGTCATTGCTGCTCCAAAATGTGCATTGCACTGCCACTTATGACCAGCTTGCAGCTGGAGGTTGCCGTGTTCAGGCTGCAAGTCCACACATCATTGCAATAATTTTTCCTCCTTCTATAGGGGAACAAAGTTTTCTGGACTGTTTTGTTCCACAAGCAGATGTGAGAATAACYGATTATTTTACTGCCTGCAGCGGACATTGCATCAGCCAAAGCCAGACCTGTGTTGTCTGGGCAGCAGGTCTCAGTGGAGGAGCAAAGCCCGCTGGAACCATGCTTTGTAACTGGCCCAAGCTAATTTAAATTGGATGTGAAAAGCCTTTTAAAACAAATCAGCTTACATCCAGTTGCCTAGAAAGCCAGTGTGATCTAAGGGGTGGAAGAGATCAGCAAGACAAAGCAGGTGGCAACTCTAGAGGGATAACACTCCCAGGACTCCAAGAGAAACCAGAATGATCATCTTTAGAGGATCAGAGCGTGCTTTGACCTCCATCCTCATCTGCCAACAGGGGCAACAACCAGGAGCATTTTCATAGGAAGGGGAGAACAAGAGGAAACTCTGCCTAAGCCCAGGACACCAAGCTTAGGTTTTTAAAAGAGGTGACAGGCTGCATTAACCCTCCAACCCCCGCGGCCCAGGAGCAGGGGCTGGCAGGGAKCTGCCTCTGCAGCGCCCAAGCCCTTCTGCGGCCTGCCGAGCGCCGCGCTGCTGGGCCGAAAGCACCACCCAGAGTCTGCAGCATCCCAGCTGGTTTCTCAGTTCTGTTTGCAAAGGCGAGGCCCCTGGGGACAGAGCAACACAAACTCCCAGTTCCAGGGAAAAAGGGAACACTGAACTCCCAGTTTTCTGTTCCCCTGTGACCCCACGTAGTTACTTTCTCCACTGCAAGGCTGACCACCATTTACACTGGCAGTGTTGTTCTGCTATGCTAAAAATCAAAGCCGTGAAATTCAGATCCCAGGGAGTATGCAATCAGGCTGCATGTGTTTAATTAGTGGCAGATTCAAAGGTTGCCCCCAAGCTACAAAGCAGGAATTTCAGTAGCATTTTATACTATAATTTTAATAATCCAATTAAATCTGTTTGGAGCCCAGTAGAAATAAGTGAAAATTATTAGAGAATATCAAATTCTTATTATCTCTTGCTATGTMAGCTTACATACTTCTATGCTTTATTTTCAAAGAACAGTTATAAATACCATAACTTCCTTGTAAGGATTGCACCTATTATATATTTATTAACCTATCGGGGGTAGGGGCGGGGTCTACTCAAGTCAAAAAGCAGAAGTAGATAWTTTTAATAACAACTTTCAAAGTGCTTCTGATTTACTGACAACAGCTAATATTCATGCCACAAACTACTCTTCAACCTGAACATGGAATAAAAAAAGGTTTAAATAGGTGGGATGTTACCCAGCAGCAGCAAGCACAATCTGGCTCAGCCATTTCATCTTTATTACTGTGAAATGTATATTCTTGTCTAACTTGATACCTGATGTCATTTAGCTGTTGAGATACATTGAACCATACTAGAGCTCTGCTTCTTTAAAAGCTATGGGTTTCTTGACATGTCATTGTTTTCCTGCAAAATAATGGCCAAGTAGCATCTCTGACATTTCAAAGCGACAGCAAACAGGCTGAGTAAGTACATTCACTGGAGGGAAAAGAAAGAAATCAATAACAGAAAAAGAAGGCATTTGCTTACAGTAGGGTAATGAATTCTCAGAGCTGGGTTAAGCAGACATACTGTCATGATGAGAATCAAAGAGTTCTCGCTTTGCTTTTTGGCTTCCAAACAATAATAGAGAGGGGGTCCAATAAGGTCATTTTGTGGAAACAAAGAAGGGGTGGGAAGAGAACTACAAAAATCCATCTGGGAAGCATATCTACCCATTATTATGAATATTACTATCGAGTTTTCCAATTAAGATGGGAATGAATTTGCCATAAGAGTCAGCTATCTATTTACAAATGAAAATAAGTGCATGAAGTAAAGCAGTCCCTACACCAAGAAACTTCCCAGATGCTGAAAGCCTACAGAACACATCAGGCCAAACCCAAAATAATTTCCCACATTCTGATACCTCATTTCAATAGGACATAAATTAACAACAGCAGAGAAATATGCTAAGCAAAAGAATGATATTTTCCTGCACAGCAAAAACGACTGAAGATCTTGAAAAGCAGCAGACTCTGGTCTATTATTCAGATACGGTGGAACAAGGTTGTGCAAGGCAGTTTTGTACTCTGAGATGTAAGTGATTTCTGAACTAAAAAAGGATACAATTCTGTGTAAGGCTGATTTTCACAGTAATCCATGTACATTAAAGTGAAATGGATAGAATGGATTTCATAGTGGGAACAGAGTACAGCACCACAGAATCACAGGTAACCCCACATAAGGCTGCTATGAAAAGTCACTGGTAAATAGAGCACTTCAGCAATCTTCATTGCAAAAGGAATGGATACACATAATTCTATGTCATTTTAGGAGAAGCACCCACCTCCTCTCTGCCGATAGGAGGCTGTCCTTTGACTTGACATGGTAACAAGGAAYGGAGGCACTGGCAACCAGCGTTCCACTTATACATTTAGGAAAGGACCTAGTCTGCTCTTGTCCCGACACAAATGGAGAGCACATCTATCAAAAACAGCCAGCAGCGAGAAAACTGGAGGTAAGGCAGTTTTGTTTCCTGTACATTTCAAAAGCATTGAGTGCCAGGCCCCCTGGAAATAGAGACAGGTGTTTTACCCCACTAGACCTTCAGGGGACAGGTTGAGAAATTGCATTTCTTCTGATTTGCTCTTTCATAACAAAATCATCATGCCTCCTGGAGCTCCTCTTATTGCTGTATCAGCAGRCAGAGGTTTACCGAGAGATTGCGAGGCCTGACTCCAGAGGCACCTCGGATCCATGAAAGTGCCATACACAGCATCTACTAACAGCACATTTCCTTGCAAGTGGTGTCTTAGACAGACACCACTTTCATTTTAGTGATGCTAAGGCATGGATGTTGCACTCTTAACTTCCATTTTCACAACTGCTGAACCAGGAAAAAAAAAAAAAAAAAGAGATTACACCAGTTCCCACTGAGACAGGCTGTGAGCACTCAAGAGGGAAAAACAAGCTCTTCTTTGGATGCCTAGAACAAGCTGGCATGATTGTGGGATCTCTCTACCATCTACTCCTCGACAGAGATCCAGCCTAATGACCATAAGAACGTTTCACAAGCGATTGACACCTGAGGATACTAGTCAGTCTTGCACTGTGAGAAAGGCACCATCACTCCTGATCCCCCCCAAACCTGTCCAGCATTGCAGGCACTTCAAGCAGTTATTAACATGCACCTCCATTTGGAAAATTTTTGTCTTTGACAGCAAGAGCTCCCAAAGCTGTCAGATCCCCTTGAGTTTACTTCAAATAGAGAACCATAAAGAACAAAACCCCCAAGAGCTTGATTTGAGCAAAGCAGAGAGGAAAGTTCTTGAGTATATAAGTAGGAAGTAATAAAATGGGGGGGGGGGGGGGGGAAGAACCACAAAAACAGTAAAAAAAATCTGAAGATATACCTGGTATCAGTGTCCTTCCCCAGGAGTACATCAGGAAGTTTTGGTTACGAAGCACGAAAGCCCATCTCCAGAATGTCTCTCCTTCAGTCAAAAAAATTCCCTTCTAATTTAGCAGTCTGGTATTTGCAAGATTACAAAGGGAGCACTGGCAAACATTTTTAGCAATGACATTTCACAGGTGAAGAGATTTGCTGAAATACTGACTACTCACTCAGGTTTATCTTCTCCTCCCCAGTACAAATAGCAGCCACACATCAGTACACTGACTGCATCTACTTGGGCATGCCTTTAAGTAATTCAGCTTGAACTCTCAATCAAACACTATGAATTTGTTTCCAAGCCTTACATTTTATATTGCATAAGTCCAATTGGGTGGCAGGTACTGGCTGCTCTAGTGTTGATGATGCACCCTCCTGACCTCTCATACCTCCACAATGAACTGCTGACAATGACTTTTCTTTCAAAAGAAGGTAAAATACATAAATATATAGAAGTAATTTTAGGACTAAAGAGTCCTTTCAAGGAAAGAAAAAAAMCCTCAGATATTCCAAAATTGTTCTACCGATTTACTTTCTGAAACACAGATTCAATCACATTTCTTCACTGGCTGTGCCTGCCTTGGGCTCCCGGCCAGCAGTGGAGAGCAGCATTTGCCCATGGGGAACAGAGCAGCACCAGCGCTCTGCCTCAGCGATCTCCACACAAACACAGCATGGATCAGGGAAGCTCCTGCTCAGGACATCCATCCTGGCTACAGCACAGCTCTACACTCTCAAGTGCCAGCCTCCTGTTCACATTGAAGCAGAGTGGAAGCAGTGGGATGAAGCTTGCAGAGACCAAGGGATTGACCTGTGTGGCCACAAGGCATTTTAAGGCTCTTCAAGTTTAGGATGAGTCTAAGCCAAMATACAGACATAACCATTGTCACATTTTGTAAATACCAGGTCATAAAAGGATGTCTATGCAGTTTCTTTCACAGGCTTTTCCCCAAGAAATCAAGCTTATGCAGAGTGTTGCAACCAGGAGCAATTCCCCATGTAGTCAGTCAYTGTGGATCTGTGTCACGGTACTAATTTCAACCCCTGCATTGGAAAGGTTGGTCCTAAGTAATGCACAGCAGGAGTCAAACAATGCCTGTGCTAGTCCAAGGACTGGAATCCAAATCTGCAATAGCTACAAGACCATGTTTTCTCAAAGTTGTGCCCACTCTTGGATACATTAGAAGTTATTAGTCTGTGCCATTAAATCCATGCTATTACAGTTCTAATTTTATTTTTGTTCTAAGAGACAATTCTACACCAATAACAGRCAGTATCAGTAAGAAACCATAATAAAAGGGTGAAACAGTTATTTGCATAGCATTATAAGTTACAGGGAAGGAACATTTCTGTATTATTAGCTTTAAATAGCAAGGCTTTTACTTTTTTTTTTTAAGCTTGCTTGCTTGTAAAATGTACATATCATTCACTCAAATGCCCAACTTTATGCTGAAAGCAAGAAGTGACCAATGTAGATGCTTCCTTTGTTTCAGACAATTAGTAGAGGCTTGAAAGGGATGCAGTAGTTAGATTTTGTAGTTTATTCATTCTAAACAGAAGTGTATAAACATACTTGGCTATAAATGTAAGTTAGCATTGGTTAAATTTGCATTATTTGAGTTATGGAAGAGCTATACTGAATTACATCTGTTGATTCTACTCTACTTATGCTCGCCAGAGTCTTACAAAAGGAACAAACTACATTACAGAAATAAAACTGGCAGGAAAATACCACAAAATAATGATAACATGGTATTATATTTTATCTCCCCCAGACATTTCTGTATGATTATTTTCTAAAGACATTTATGGTTAAGGAAAGTGCCTAAGTTTTAAAATAAGTGATGCTAAATCCACCGCGTGAGCTATAAATTGGCCAGGCACAAAGAAGTCATCCCTCTAGAATAAGCATGCAATAAATTCTTGAAAGTGCTTAGTATTTCAAATCACTGCTAACAGATGAGGTGTGATAACTCACTCAGAGGCCAAAAATCCCCCTTCCCATAACAGCCAACGAGTCTGGCTTGAAGCTTAGGATCACAGACCACTTTCAAGTTGCAGAGGAACCTTAGCAGCCAGSCACACATGGTTTGAGCAGAAGCCTGGAGCAGAATCTGTATAGTAACAGCAGAGAACTTCTACCCTTTTATTCCCTTCAGAAGTTGGCTCAGTACCTGAGCATCAGAGTCAGTAGGATYGAGTGAGGGTATCATTCTCCCAACTGGGAGAAGTTTCCCTACTGTCATCTCCTCCTCATTCCTGTCCTGTTCCTCTGTATCACCTTCCTTTTAATTACCTCCAAGTCCTTCTTCACATAGACTTCACTTAAGTTTCCTGCACTACAGCTGCTGAAATGTCAACATAAAATGATAAGTAGCTGAATAACTGTCATCAGGAGGAGACACAGAAGTCTCACTTCTCAGCATTGATATAAATTATTCCTCACTCCTMACATGAATGAGGACACTAAGGTCATGATGGGACAGGCCATGGTATGACTAACTCCCAGCTGCTTAGGACAAACACATACTGTAACACGTACCCTACGGCTTAGAAGTCACTGCTTCCRAAAGGAAGCAGTAGAAATTGATCTAAGTCAGGATCTATTGATGAGTTCTCTAGCAGGAAAAACATCTTTAAAAGGAAGATGGAGAAGTCACTGCCAAGTTCTGAAGAGGAATGAGCTCTGACTGAAAAGGAGAACTAACATCCTTAGTGATAAAAAAAGCGTGTTGAGATCCTGTTCAGTTTTCTGTTCCACAGATAAATTGAGTGTGGAAAGATGTTGGAAAAACCTTCACCAAGATTGTAGTTGAATGATGAAACCATCAAGAACCTTTACCCTGTCTTGGGATCAGGTTCTTCGGTTTTTAAGAACAAAAAAGTTGAAGGTACAATGCCACCAATTTGTTTCACACTGTTGGATATCCACAACCAACAGATCTATCAGTCACCCTTTAGGATTTCTTACCTCAAGCAAGCACAGTTCAAGGCTGCACTAGAAAAGCACTTCAGCATCCACACCACTGAAGATGTGAAGAATCTATCCAATTCCAATAGTGGCAAAGCTGAAGAGGCCAGAGGTTCTCCTACCCTCTCAGGGTATCTACCTCTTCTCACGGGTAACTGTTAGACAATCTGCAGAAAAGCAAAAACAAGAACTAGAGCAAGGAAATGCAATCTATCAGAAGCAGCAAATGTGAGAAACATTAACATACCAAGCATACTTTAATGAAAATAGATATATAGACAGCACCAGCAGAATGAATGTGTCCCCAGTTACATGAGGAAAGTTATCCTATGCAGTGTCACTCTAATGAAAATGCTTTCTATTTTAGATATTTTACTCCCAAGGCTTGATCGGCAAGCATTTGCAGAAATCCATGAGAGTCCCAAAACAAGTATTATGTTCAAAAGTACTTTTTCAAATCCCAACTCTGCAATCAGACATTCACACATTGTGAGTGTTTTTATTTGTGCAGATAGTATCAGCCTGGTGCGTACATGTACTTCTGAGAGGAAAAGCTGGCCAAAACAGTTATTCCATAACAGTCCCGAGGTTGACATCTTCTTTCTGTACTGGCCTTCTCTATATGGGACTTCTCTGCATCAGCCTACTGTTCAATAGCTGTGACACTCAGTGTTCTGACACACATGAGCCTTAAAGTATTTACTGGATCAGGAATCCCTGRGGCAGAAACCATAGCATCTTAGGACTTGTTTGAAAATTGCCTTGTATAAAGGAACCCCAGATGAGATTATATTACAATGCACCCTGCAGCCACCACATGAAATTTTAATCCAGAGAAACAAAATGGAGACCAACTTTTTAAATATAACAAATAATCATGAAACAAGTTTTGATGACACAGTAAGTCAATAGCTCAAGTTGCTGCTTGATTAAAAACATCAACACATTTTGGAACTTATTTTAAATGTAGCATAATTCAATTGCATCAGACATGAGGCTSGTCATAAATGTGTTCATCTGAATTTATTGCCCTAACAAAGCCAACAACTCAACAGCAGCAGGGAAACAAAACTGAAATTCAAAGTAAAGTACAAGTGAAGGCAGCACATCCACCACTGACCTGAACAAACTAAGACAATTAAAATTCTGCTGATTTTCACAGAAGTTGTCCAATGTGATGGAACCCACAGGACTCTTATAAAATGGAAATATTAATAGCAAGCATTTTACAGTATTGTTAAAATGAGCATCACCGTTGAAAGCAGGTAAAAATAGTGCAGAAGTAAATAACACAACTCCAACTTCCACTTGAGGCAGGTAAGGGAATGCATCATGTAGGAAAGAGGTTTTCCACTATAAATTGAACTGGATTGTTTTCTGTCAMAGTGTTATTTGATACAAACATAATGACCGTAACATCACACTTCTATGTGTCATCTTTGCAAGATGATCCTTCAAACATCAGTGACAGCTCAGTCCTACACTGCTGTACCCTCTTTAGAAACAGTATGAATTACAAGATTGAAGATGCTCTAGAGTCAAGACCTAATCTGCAAAGCACTACCAGGGCCAGAGGATCAGRCTTCCAGCCATGCACTTGTTTGAGGTTTTTTTTGGGTTGTGGGTTTTGGTTTTTTTTGTTATCTACTCTGAGCAAGAGCTGGCTATACTAAAGCTGACCTGCCAGCCTCAGATGCCCAATGCTACAGCTGGCAAGATGTCACACCCTAGACTGGGTAAGACGGACTAGGGTTGGATACAGTCTAACCAAGTGCATACTGAGCTCTAAGCACATGCATTGTCTTATTGACTTTACAGGTACTGATGACAGGCCAAAAGCCAAGCACTTGCTTATGCAGTGTAAGAAGTTAGTGCTCAGTACCTTGCAGGATCAGCCCCTAATGGTCCACTGGGCCAGTTTACATCATCTTTTAGGTAGAAGAATAAAACTGATGGCACCCTAATGACATATTCTCCCAGATCCTCCAAAGTGTGAAACTTCAGCAATCGAATACCCCAAATGCTCCATCTCTTATGGACAATCTTCTGAAACTATCAAAATTTGTATATTTCTTCAAACCACATATTTGATCAGTGTGCCACCTGAATATAGGAGATAAACCAACTCACATCCAGAATCAAGAGAAGAGAGTCTTCTAAGCAGTATTAAGATTTCTCTGTGTAACAGATCTTAGCTACTAGATCAAGGCASCAAAGGTTTTAAACATCCTCAAAGAGATTCACACACAGAAAAAAGCCAAAGATTCTTTTGATCTATTTTGCCTTTTCAGTTTATCCCTACAATGCAGAGAAGGAAAGAGCTGCATAATGTTAACCAGTTCTTATAAAAGGGACTTTCCATAGTTCCTGCTACAGCAAGAGCGGGTCACGCTTTGCACCTCAGTTGGGCAGTGCCCKTGTAAGATAATACTGAAATAGTTTAAATAATACAATATCAGAACACRATAGTGGCATCACTGCCATCTGTCTCATTTCTGGAAAAGAGTTAATCAAATAGATCCGTTCCATGATGCATAGGGAAGAGCTGGCACATACTAACCCCATACTTGAAAAGAATTAACATTATTACGTGTTTTTAAATGACCACCAAAAACCTACAAGAGAAGAATTGCATGTTTCTCCTGCTTCACTCATAATAGCTGAGGTGCTAGCAGAGCATTTCAGAGAAAAACTGCACATAATAAATATACACATCCTCCCCCTGAAGCCATCATTGTTATTCTCTCCCCCTAGTCCCTAAAATTGGACAACCATTCCAGAATCAGACAGTAGCACAAGCATGTGAGTAACAAAAGACAAATGACCATAACACTAAATAACTCAACCTAGATGCTTTCAAAGCTTATGAGTCTTGCAGATCTATTGTTCAAGGCTGTGGAGAGAAGTTCTATAGTTAGCAAGAAATCCAGTAATGTTTCCCAAAGTCCCCTCTGAGCAATCCCAACTTGGAATTTTAATTCAAGTTTTTAATAGAATGAATTGCACATAGCAGCATACTTCATAATATGAAACAGAAAGCCCTGGATATACTGCCTTTATCGAAAGGGTTTTTTTCCCTAAATCCAGAATAAATAAAACCAAGTAAACATAGCGCAGCTTTAACCTCCCACTTCTAACATGCATAATCTTACTTGGGAATGGCTTAAATGAAGATACAGGAGGAAAGATGTAATAACAAAAAATGYAAACACTGCAAGGGGGGGAAAAAACCCACATGTATTTAAATTCCAATTTTTCCCTGTTTGTGTAAAACAGTTCTTTTATAATCACCTGTGCWTGCCACCTGATCTACAAAAGACATATTATACACAGGCTTTTTTATGTTCATTTGAAGACACAACTGGGGTGCTAATTTAAAAACAAAGGGCATTTTCTTCACCAGCAGAACTGAGCTCCCAAGCAACCTTTGCAGATGCCCCTACAGCTACATTTCTGCTGCAGGAACATCTACACCCCAGCCTGGCATCTGGGTTCTGTGGTCATAGCTTGAAGAACCAGAGAAGGAGGCAGGTATAAGCTTTACATAGAGGCATGGCACCAGCTGGCCCTGGACTGCAGCCATCATCATCTCTGAGATGGTGCTGATGGCTAGGGCAGCCCTCGGTGCTGAGGTGTGACATTTTGTAGCTAATGACTTGGGGAAGCCGAACAACGCGGTTCCAGGACATTTGGAGCTAGCTCATGCCATCTGTGTGAGGCTACTTTGCAGACACCCTACCTAAGTGCAACCAGCAAGCTCCTTCATCAGGCTACTCTTCCAGCCCTGCTTGAAGACAGCACCATGCCACGTGCATGTACGTGCAGTCCCTGTACATTTTATTTCCTCTGTTGCTTCCACCCTGTCCTTAAGTGTACAGCTGCTATTTGGAAAAATAACTGACTTCTGAAACACCTGGATGATGTCTAAGGATTGTTATCTGTGACAACAATAGTGATCGAAGCTACTTCGTGAGAAGCAAGATGCTCTCCCAGGTCCTCGTGGGAYTGGGCCACTGTAGCCTGATGACACCAGCGTTTTTCCAAACGTGCTCCACTGCTTTGCAGCCTCAGTAGTCACCCACGCCCAAGTACAGCGAGGCAAGCATTAAAGGCACTGACAGGTAGGAGCGAGTAGGGAAGGGCTAGGCAACAAAAAAATCCAGGCGATCGCTCTGCAGCTTCTGCTCTCCCGATTCTAAATCGGAGCACAGTGCAGCACTGGGATCATTCTATCCACCTGCCAAATTACTGCTTCAGGCTTTCAAACAGGTACAGGAAAAGACTTTCTTATAGGGGTGTTTTGGTGACTCAAACAACAAGGCTGTCGTCTAGTGTGCCAAAGCACAGGAAAAAACATTTTTCTTGATATGAAAGCTCCCTAATATGACAGTGACATTATCTGCCTCCCATTAACCTTTAGAAAAATGATGTCCTCATTTCTATATCCTTTATATTCCAACATAAGCCCTTCTTCCCCCCTCCCCCATATTTAAATGKGCATTGATAGATTGAGCTGGAGGGCTTATTTATTCAGTGGGCAACCTATACAACTGAGGCTTTGTCCACAAAACACAGTTACAGTACCTCCAATCTCTTCTCCTTCRCTGTAACTGTGAACCACTTGGAGATGCACCACAAGCTGCAAAACAGGCTGCAAAACATTAATGCARTAGTTTTACATTAGTGGAAACTAAGGGGAGGAGAGAACAAGGGCAACGATTTTGAAGGTCGGGGCTTTCCACCTTCCAAAACTGTAGGATAACATACCCAAAACTGCAAAATATGCTACTGCTGGAGGAGAAGAAAAAAACCCTGCAGTATGGTGTAATTAGAAAAGAAAAATGCTCCTCAGAAGAAATGCCCAACTGGCACCAGGGGAACCGTGGGTGTAAGACTTGTAAGTGTTGGAACACCATCTGCCAAGATATTAAAAATGCAATTCCAGGCACAAAAAGCAGCATAACAAATTCAAGAACCTGCCGAGCACAAGAGGTCTGAAATCCAAGCTCCAAGAGGCCAGGAAAAAAAGAGTTGATAAGACAAGAAACATGTTTCTTGCTATGTATGGCTGGTCAACCACTGTAAATGTATACAGTTCTAAAAAAAATAAGCTAGTAAGAACAAGAAAGCATATTCTTACTTTTGAGAATCAGTAGAATAGTACAGTAAGTACTTGTACTTACTGGCAGAAGTTATCGCATACTCTTTTTCAGTATAGAATAGAGTTATTATACAGTAAATATCCTAGTCCAGAAACACATCCAAGCATTTATTCATGGCAGCTCATGGCCTCCCTCCCATAAAGTTATTTTCCTCAGAGGCAAGTCTGCTCTGCACTTCAGACAAACGGTCAGTGTAGCACACCACCAGCATTGCCAATTTATATGTATTTAAAATTCAGTCCAAGACAGCAAGCACTGGACTCCAGGAAGCAAACATGGTCTTGATGCAGCTTTCTCTTCCTATTATTTGAGATTTAGAAAGATTTAGATTAAAATTATCTTGTGAGTGCTAAAGTCAGGATAAAACAAACTATACAGCCAGTTTCAGAAACTGTTACATCTGAAAGATGGATAAGCAACAGGATGCCGGTCTTGCGCTGAGGCTGCTCTGAGCTGAAGGTTAGCTACAAAGCTGTTTCTGAAGCAGGCATGGCTAAGCAAACAAAACAAAAGATAATAAAACCCCAAAGAACAGATAGTTCCAAAACAGCAGCAAAATGCCSCTGGGTTGTGGGACTGGGGACAAAAATAAAAGAAAAAAAAAACAAACAAGCATGGTCTGAGCTCTGCCAGTCCCCTGGCTGCCCCATGGGGCTAGCCTCATGGACTGAAGAGGAGGTAATGGCCCCAAAATACATCCTCCCTGGTCCCACCTAGGCTAGGATATATCGCACYCTCCACAGCCCCAGCCGGGCCAGTAGCGATACGAGATAGACTCCTGCAGGGTGAGCAAAAATCACCCAAGTTGCTCCACTTGCAGGACTGAACACCAGAGGCACCCCAGAGGGGCCACACAAAACAGCTTCCACATTTCCATCAAACCCTGGCGGTGTCATCCCATGCAGCGAGTTTCAGCTGCAGCTAAATGACATGCACAATAATACAAAACTGAATGTACTGGGAAATCTAGTGCAAAAAACCACGCCTCAGAATAATTCGTTGCATTGGAACRATTTTCAGGTTGGTAATTATGTGTTATCTGCACCTCCATTAAGATGCTTGGCTTAAGCATCAGTTGGACCTTTAGAAGTATTGCATACCTCCTAACAAGCTAAAACACCSTATCTGCTATAGCTGTGAATATGTTAAGGCCACATTTTAAAACTAGGAGACTTGTAACAAAAAGGAAGAATTTAAGATGTTCTATTAAGTATGCCACATTTAGAAATGGTCCACAAAGACTGTAGTAACTAGATTTAATGGATAATTGGTTTTTTTCCTCTCTCAATACATGAGCAAGCACCAATACTGGCAAAAGCAAGCATGACCCTGTACAATGTATAGGACACAGATGCATTTGCTAACAGGCCAGAATAATTTTGTTCCATGCCTCTCATATGAAGATGTCTGCMGAACAGAGGTTATCTTCATTCTGTTTCCATCCCAGATCTCTGGTGGGGAAAAAGCCKCCTTTAGCAGAAATGGCTAAGGAAATAAACTTCATTCCTTATACTTGTATTTGAGCAAGTATTTCAGCCAAGAAAGGATTGTGGTTTTTAGTGAACTCCTGGACTCTCAATAAGGCTTTTAATTAATCAATCACTAATTCATGAAACCCGAAAAATTGATCAGCACATGGCAGCAGCACCCTCAGAGAAAAGAGAAAGCAATGAGATCAGCTCACCTGCTCATACTCCTCACGCCTGGTGAACCTACTCTCCATCACCCATGGGTGGTATCCTGAGTAATACATCTGTGCTCCTTGAAGATGAAGTGGGTACCAGGCTTCATACTGAGATAGGCTCAGCATTAAATTAGAGCACAGGGATTTGGTGCTAAACTGCATCATCACTTGGCTGGCTTAGCTGACCTCAGAGCCTCAGCTTTCTGGGCTCAGAGATAAATGGCTTTAATGTTTCATCCAAATTCCTACTGCCTTCCCTTCCAGGCATACCCGGGCACCTTTCACTGGGGTGACCTTTCTTTTCAGCTACCTCAGCAAGAAACTGGATATTCCAGTTGGCCAGGTACTGTCTGCAGCAAGTGATCAACATTATCATGTCAGAGCATCTTCTCTCTACCGCTTTCATCAGCAAGTGAGTGTTTTTGACTCTAAAATTCTGAAGAAGTAGGTATATAGCAAGACTAACTTCCTTTCTGCCAGAAAGTCACCCCACGGGCTCCCATGGTACTAGCAGGCTGTAAGAGCGGGTGGATGGATGTAAGATCAAGGCCCTGTGCACAGCCCATCCTGCATCTCTTGCACTCACGCTCACCACCACCTTCTTGCCTTAAGGCAGACAGCTGGTGAGACACACTGCAAAGAGTTGAGGTTTCAACTTGCTTCCTGCTTGTCAAGAACATCGTTGCTCTGTGGTTCAGTCCACAACACTTGCAAGTACCAAGTTACTCTTTAAAGGAAAATTAAATCCCCRAAGAACTGTAGGATTTCACTGTACATTTGGAGCTTTGTATTTATAGGGCTTAGAATTGCTTTGTCCCTCCAGAAGCTCAGTTGCCAGTGGGGAATTGCAACCCCTAACTTTTAGGTACCACAAAAGTCTACTGGAATCCAAAAATCCCACTTTATATGCCAAATCCTGTTTCCAATGGACATGGGAAGCTGGTTGTCTGTGTGGATCATCCACAAAACTTGGCAAACAAGTAGTGAGTTTCCTTGGCTGTTCATCAAGACAGACACAGAAAAGACGTGAGGATCAGAGTTAAGGAATTAACTCTGGACCAGAGGGAAGCAACAGCCATGAATCCTTTACTCAAGTCAGGCCATCACCTGCATTTATCTGAAATGCAAATACCACGTGTTCCTTCTTTGGCTGAAGGGACCTGGGTCACATCTCCAGTAGGGTACAGGGCATTGCAGCTTTGCAGCTTTCTTTTCCATTGCCCCAGGATTTGCTTCACTTTTATAGCATACTGAAATAGTTGTAGGAATGCTCCTTGAAACCTTCCCTTCCCTCTCCTGAGGGACTGCCTGTGCTCTCAGCAGCAAGCATTAGAGAAGGACACCTTCCCCCCCAAAAAAGAAAAACCCTCTAAACTGATTAATATCTGTAATCAAAGTATCCATAGAAACACTGGTCTTGATGTAATGAAATACTGATGCCCACATATTTCCCTGTGCACAACACATCTGCAGATGCAAACTTTTATCTATTCTCAATTGATTGCACACTGCTTCCTAGTTTGCTTACTCCATCTGAAACTCAGAATAAAGATCATTATTTCAAATGAGGGCAGATGACCCTGTTGCAGATGACCCAGAAAGCATCAGAGTGCTGTTGCATCTACCTGCCTATTGTGCCTTCCTACAATTCCCTTTTTATCTAAATTGGATTTTTGCCCCGTTTCCTTACTTTTTTTTCATCCACAGACTAAAACATCGGTGGTAAAGATTGAAATGTGCAGCTTCTCCCACATTTCAGCTAGCACTGCCCTCCCTCCAGGAGCCAGTCCTTGCTGTGCTCGCTGAGGATGGGAGACACAAAGCATCAGTTCCTCCCTTACTGGGAGAGGAAACCTGACTGATGCCATCCTTACTGGGGAGGGTGGAAGACCTGTGGCCTGTTCCCACACACTCATCTATTCAGAGGGCATACCGATGGACTTGACCCAAGGCTTTCCTTTCTCTAGGGAGCGCCTGAATGATTCAGCTATGTAGTAATTCTCTTGCTGTTCAGACCAATTGGTACTTAGGTATCCTTTATAAAGAGCACCTCTCAGCAAGAGAGGGAGTAYGAGAAGCTTAGCTCAGGACTGCTTATGGAGTATGGAAAACATGCCTTCAGATTCCTCCAGCAGAAAGAAGATTAAATCCTAGGACTGCCTTCACTGGTTGAATGCTCTACCTGCTGTGTACTGCAATGAAGAAATGAGGGCAGGCGGAGGAGAGCTTCTGGGTCATACACATATAATCACYCAAATGCAATATCTACTTTGTTATCAGCCACTTATAAAATAAAACAAACTTTTATTATGCAGAAAAAAAGCCGGAACAATCTCTGGACCAAAGGGAAAAATGTCACTGTAGTTATAATGAAGTATTACCAGCCTAGGCAGTAAAACCACCCAGGTGAAATTAATATTAAATTCCTAGAGGCTGCCATAGATAACACTTATGTACAAGCCTTATTGCCAGATAAATGAGGTGAAAGGGCCATCACTGGAAGTAAAGTAGCTTTTAACAGTAAAAAAGTCTGGTAAGTGTGTTCACTGTAAGCATCAGCAGAGGCCTGATCCTGTCAGTTTTGTACTAATTCAGCTGCTTCAAGGATCAGACCTTGCGGCTATGGTCCCTACCCTGTAAATATGCAAACTGAAAGACTTCCAGACTTGTTAACATATGCAAAAGTAATTGCTTCAGAGACCCTAGATAATGCAAACAAAAAAAAAACCACGCCGATTTAATGTCTTCTTCTCTTGTTTGCAAGCACAAAAAGTAGTCACAGGGTTTAACATCCAACTATCCTGGATACTTAGGAGAAGATTTTTAATGAAGTTTTTTGCCAGGTAAAACTATGCTTCCTGTGTTTACAGATCCACAACACAAGTTCCCTAAACAAGCACTCTGACAAAAAACACACACAAAACAATATACCATGAGCACAGAGGCAAAACAACTTTCACACAAGCAGGTTTTAGGGTCTCCRCCTTTGCCCATTAGGCCTTCTAATATCTCAGAGTCAGGTTTTTGGGTGGTTTGTTGTTGCTAGGGTTTTTTGGGTTTGGGTTTTGGGTTTTTTTTTAGAGTCTTGAATTTTTGTACAGTATATTGATTTGATATATCAAGAAATTATTCTTGTTATTTCATAAATATTCTTAAGTGAACTACATTGTAAATTCTTTACAACTAGAGAACAAAAAAGATATTTTTATCTCCATAGTATCTACCTAATAGGTCCTGCTCTAGGGCCACAGGCTTCTATAGAAGACTGTAAGAACAATGCTTATTGTATACTGAATTCAAATTGCTTTAAAGTCTGGAATAAAGTTTTGATACATGCAGTCATCTCCTCTCAAATCATAAGCAGAACATGGTTTTGCCACTGGCTTATTTATCTACTTCCAAAAATACTATTAACAGGGGGAAATTTGTGTTTCTCTAATAAATGACCCAAAAAGTTAACCTGCTTCCATGCTCTTCTAGTATGGGTATGTCCATATGACATGCAGAACATACCTGCCTCTTACAGCCTTAACTGCAGTGCATAGATCAGCTCTACAAAGTCATTATTTGCCAACCTTTAACACATAGCAGACTCTGGGAYATCATCTTCTTCCTATACAAGGTGTGCATAGTATTTCTATTATTTAGTGTCAACTCATTAGAGCTAATGACTACACTTCACCACTAAATTGTAATTTATAAGTTTTACACATACATTTTACATGCAGCAGGACACCTCCTGCAAGAGCTTACAACCAACTCCCTCTTTAAGCATCTTTTATGCTGCACACAGAGCAGCWATCATGAGAAACCAACACAGGAGGGCACCTGCGACCCATGCAACTGGTCTAGAGTTATGCTAAAACTGGCAGCTAGGCCCAGCTTCAAAGAGGTGCACAGCCTTCATCTGTAGCATCACCCAAATCCATCTCTCCCATCTCCACAGCCACTGCTCAGCAGTATTAAACAACCATCTTTTATCCTCACTAGGTCACACTTAACTATATCACTCCTGCTTGTTGTCCTTTTCCCCACCCCCATCCATCAGCTTTGCACAGCAGCAAGACCCTATTTTAATGTCCAGCTTCCCCACAGCAGCAGTTCCACTTTCTTATGTCCAGTGAAAGACATACCTTCCACTTGCAAGTTCTCTTCCCCCACTAAGCAGCTGCTAACATTGGCTTCTCTGTCTTCCCTTTCAAAGAAACACACTCCAGCTCCTTAAATAAAGACTACAAAAAGTCATTCTCTGATGAAGTAATGTCATGGTAGAAGAGAGAAAGAGGATCACCAAAAGAAAATGGTACGATGCCATGGACTGTCAGCTCTGTGCTATTGGCACCATGCCCATCTCCAGGTCTGCCTGCTCTGCTCTCCTGGGCCATTCAGCAACCACCATACCTCAAAGCCATTAGTCTGCATTGAATCTGGCCTCAGATCCTTCAGTAGTAACATATACCTGCAATTCAAGCCATTCTCCCTTACAAGTGTTGTTGGCATCTGCATGGACTCGAACAAAATTACATGCTTTTCTGGGCATGCTACAGAAGGTTTTTTGTTCCTCTTGTCCTGGCTGACTYGGGGACTTGGTAAGCATCAGGCATCCACCCCACATGCTTGCTTTCAATCGCAGGTGGCTTGAATTCTCTTATCAATAAACACAAGCCTTGCTGTATGTTATTGRACACATATTTAATCTCCATGGCCAAAATCAATCAATTAATGAAAACACAAAGGTTCAAACATAAAACAGGCAATGCAGGGAAGCTCTGGAAATGCTAAGTTCACATCAGACAAGCTCACATCAAGGAGCCATTATACATGCTTATGCTTTGTCCACATGCTTATTGTGGGGTTATCAGAATCTCTTTGTTTCCATCACGCTCCCTGGGAACCATGCCTTCTTTCCTCCTTGGATTACATACTGAGAAATTGAATATACTTTCATATATAAACATCTTATTTCATGTATAATGCAGCTAAACTCACATATTTCTTAAGGGAAAAAAAAAAAAAAGGCAGCAAGCAACCAAGAGGTACAAGGATTACCTTTGAGAACCACTGAAAGGAGCTAAAAATCAGGCTACAGGCAGTGCAGCACAAAGGCYGAGCAGGAAGTGATGCCTGCCCCCGGGGGCATACGCACTTTTACGGCCAGAACCCAGCATCGCTGGACTAGGAAGCCAGACACAAGAGTTGGAAAAATGAAGCTAGATYCTTTTTTGATCTTTTTGCAATATTATTGCCTAGAAACCATCCTAATAGTTCAGTGCTGTGAACAGATATTTGTACGGTAAAAAAAGAGCASAGTCTGATATGTTGGTGTGATGAGGAACTTCAATCCACAAGGACAGAGAGAAGGACTGAGAATTYAGGTGCTGCCATGCAGAAATACTGCAAGTTCTTTCCATGGGATTTGGAAGAAAACTATTGCAAGCACCCAAGTCAAATAAAGGAGCCAGGGAAAGTTTCCAAGGGAGTGGGAGGGACGCGAGAATGAGAAGTTCTTCCACAGCATGATTTGGCACATCTAAGCTGGACTCTTGCTCTGAATTGCCCTCCGCAGCACCCTCTTCTCTGCCTTTCTCAGTTCCTCCCTCCCTATCACCTGCAGAGCATAGCATGCCTCCTACATGAGCTGCCTGAGTTTTCGGGCTCAAAACCAGCTTTGCCCCTCCCTCACAATTCCAGCAAATTGCAAGACTCCCTTCCATTGAAGGGCAGATATGACAAGTACACTGGAAGTAGAGAACAGTCCCCACCCCTAAGTGTGATCCCTAAGCACATCTAAAAATCTTAAAACCTTTTTGGAYATGAAGAGTTTTAATCGCATTCCTTAACAGAAAAAAATAGGTTCAGGCTTCGATGGGTSTCTAGTTTAATATATAGTCATAATTTTCACCTGAACATTAAAGAGAGCTTAAGAAAAACATACAACTTAAAAGCAGATATGGATTTTTACAAACATCTAATATACAATGTAAAAGAGCAAAGATTTTACAGTACCCTGGTCTGCAGGCAATGGGCAATTCATTTATTGGGTGCCACAGGCATGTAGCACATCTGGTGTTAAAAATAGACATAGAAACAAAGGCAATTTGTTACAGACTACCCCCTAAGGACAGATAAGGGCAGCATCTCCCTAGTGATGCATTAAAAAAAACAAAGAGAAAGAAGTATCAAACCCGAGAGATATGAATCCGGTGTGCTGGACACTGCAAATCATGCCACCTGGAGGCAGCACTGTGCTTATGAGGTCCTGGGATTTCTCTGAGGAGTGAGAGCAATCCTACCTTGGCTTTGTGGCAGTGCATGCGAGGAGGGAGTACAAAATCCCGTGTGCTACACTAAGGAACATGGTCCCTTCCCTTATTCAGCTGCCATGACATTAGGAGTTACTTCATTTCTAGGCCACTGTGAGGACAGTTTGGTGCAACCAGTGGCATTCAGGTATAAGCAGAATACAAACACTGGTCACAGCCTCCACGTCCTTTCCAGCTCCCTCCAAGGCTAAACTACAAAGGGGTTCATCCAAGATCCTCAGTCAAAGACCCARCCTTGGGCTACTCTTTCAAGAAAAGAAGCATTCACATGGCTGCATCATCGTAACCGTAATTCCTCGAGCTCAAACACCTGGCAGCTTTCTCCTTACATTTCACTAACCCTACAGCACTTGGTGGAGTCTCTCCCCTAACTTCAGYGGTCTCGGTTGTTCTCCTGGACTGTTCTGTCATTCAGATTTGGCTATGGTTGTCCTTTCCCTCYTTTCAGGTGAGAACAGACAGTTCTCTCTGCCTACTTCAAGCTCCAGGACCAGTCCCCCTCCAACTCACATGATCCTGTTTCATTTGCAAGTGGTATTTTATACATAYTATTGGGAGGGACGCGGCAGAATGATTAGCAAACAACTTATATGCTAAAGTTCATATACAGTCACATACCCCAGCATTGAGTGGGGTACGTAGACAAAGGGCTGGTAGCTGCAGCTGGGGACAGCAGGAAGGTGGGTTGCTCCAGGCTGGCAAGAGGGAAGATGTGAATGAACAGCGCAAGCCAAAGGAGAGAGCAGCTGCTCCCAGGGAGATGCAGGAGCACTGCTGGATAYGAGCTCCTGGGGAAGACCACAAGGACACTCTTGCTGTGGAGACAGAAGCTGACTGAGCAAACAAGCTGAGGGCAACTTCCAATGGAGATCCATGACATGTGGAAATGCAGACCACCTCACCTCCTGGAGGGATGCAGGAGACRGAATGCAGAGGAGGGACAGCTTATGATATTATGAGGGTCTAACAACTTGGACACATTCCTTTCCAAAGTCTGCAGCTGAATTTAGGATCACCAAGTCTCTACTTTTTGCTGGAAATAAATTGATAAGAAACCTACYGGCAGGAAGGGAGTATATTTTATCTTCCTCTAGTTGGAGTCAAATATAGTGATTCAATGTCCTGTTAGCATTATTTGTTGTTCAAACAGCTCTTCAGTTACAATATGGCCATAGGGACAAGAACCTCCTGACCCAACACAGTTTTYCCATTATTTTTGTTTGGGGATTTTCTCTCCTTTTTTTTTTTTTTTAATTTTTGAAATTCTCTCCAGGTCGAAAGTCTTAACTTAAATGAGCATCTGAGCTTAGCATTAAAAGATGACAGAGCCCCTTAGGTGCATATGCATGACACCACAGCTCTTATTACATCAATATCTCTTCTTCAACAAGGTTCCTGCATAACTGAGGAGTTGCTCTGTTATCTCTTGCTAACTAAACTCAGAAATTGGTTAATAAATGGGGGAAGAGATTCATCTGACCCCTGTCTAGATGTCCACATGGCAGAGGAACAGTTAAAACGCTCACACTTGCTAGGTGTAACACTTTCAGCACAATTTCTAACTTACAAGACTCTAGACATCTAAAGCTCAGTTCCCTAACCTAGCAAGTAATGACAGCCCCTAAGGCTCCTGGATGCAAAACAGAACTCTGCTGTTTCACCGGGTTTCACTGAGGAAACATACAATAATGTTTGTGCAACTCTCTCCAGCATCTTAGGGTGCCATGAAAACTTGGTTTTGCCAGGGCATAGACATGTAATACAGAAAGGTCTTGAATCACAACTGAATGAGGAAAACAAAAGGARTATTAAATAATTACTCATTCATTGAACAGGACAAACATTTCCATTGGACTGCGACYAGTAAGAGAACATTTCGTGACACACGAGGACTGCAAAGACAGGCTTCCTCCCTTTAGCATTCTTGGCTTTACTATCTTAATATCCTTCATATTCCTCCCTCCATTCCCTTTCCTGCCAAAGAAGGACTACCCCATCCCATAACAGCAGCCAAAGGGGTATTTGTGACGTGCCTTTCTAAGAAACAGGATTGAAATGGAGAAAATCAAACTGGGAAGCTTATTAAGTTAATTCATCCTTCAATGGTGTTTTCATCTTGGACCTTCATAATCTAATTCCGTAGTGGAGATGTATTTGTTTTCCAAGCAAATAAATTTATTTCCTGCCAGTCAGAAAAAAATGATACAAAATAGAAATTTAACACTGCTCTCCAGAAGGAAACTGAAAAGATGTTCCCTGACTGCATGCTCATTTATAGTACACATCTACTGATAGGAAAGCTAAGCTACTGCAGGGAAGCTTTCAATTCTTTCTACTGTCATAACCCTATCATATGCCCATATGAACAGATTACATGATATTCTCATTTGAGGTATTTTCTCCTTTTTGTGCAAGATATTAGGCTAAWGTTATTCAGCATACATGTAGTGGGAAATAAAGTTTTGATCTCCAGCCTTCCCTATGGTTTCACTTATGCTGTAGAAAGCAGTAACAGCACAGATGCGAGGCAGTAAATGATTTCTTGCAATAGTATGGGGTACCTGACAGACTAAGACCTTATATGCCTTATTCATTACAGCCACTGAGCTGTGCCGGTAGAAAGATTCAGTTAGTCATGGAAAAGCAATGACAGCAAGGCATCAGGCCATTAAAACACAGAATTTCCACTTCAGCAGTAGAAGAGTCATTAATAATGACAAACATGCTCTTAGAAGGACCGCACCAAACCCTAGAGAAGTGACAAGGAAGGTCCAGGCACAAACCACCAGATGTAGAAAATGAAACCGATCCGGGTGATACACTGGCATTGCTCAAACATATAATACAATGCAATGACTTTCAGACCTATGATTGCCACCCACCTGCATTAGCAACAGCAGGCAATTCACTGAATTATCCTGCATCATCTCTCTGTAGAAAGGTTTCAGTTCTAACACTGGCCTATTATAAATGTATTTTCAGATATTGGTGTTTTAAGAGAGCAGTTTAATGSCTGTTTCTCCTTACATAATATCAGTTTGTTGTGGGGTTTTTGTCTGGTTGGTTTTTTTGTTTGTTTTGGGGTTTTTTTGTTTGTTTGTTTTTTTAAACTAGCCCCTACTGCTATTTTCCTGCCTAATTAAATTAGACTGTAAAGAAGGACAGACATTTCCAGCGCAGCTCGTTAGAGCACAATGAGGCTCCAGAACACTCACAACACCCTGACGAGCAGCTGGCCTGAGGAGCCCCGCAATCTCGCAGCCCTCCAGCCYGTACTGCGACTGCCATTGCAGCCGCTGCTCCCTCACAGCAGAAGCAGATGCTCTGGAAGCGCTCCCACGGGGGGAGAAGCTGTGTACAAAGCCCCCCTGCCTCAGCGCTGTCRGCGATCAAATGAGTTTTGGGCTGGCTGCTGTTAGACCTACCGATAACATCGCGAAACAAGGTGCTTATCACGTTTCAGTGTTAACACGGCACAGTGCAAAGCAGGAGACAGTGCATGAACTGTGGTTCCTGTGGTCGTCATGACAAGTCATCCAAATAAGTTTTCCAGAAATGGGAGCTGTGTTCAGCCTGATTTGCCAACACTCAGCCTTTCTCAGAGTCAGGCTCAAGAAGTGAAAAAGCCTATTTGAATAATTAAGTCTCCAAACTACAAAGCAGGCATTTCCCCTTTCTCAACCTTTTGTTAGCCCAACATACACCCAAGAAATTATCCAGTCAGAACGGGATTTGAGACACCAGTTTTCAATAAGAAGCTGTCATAAAAATGGACTGAATCAGTACAGATGCATTTCATAAAAATTAAGAMAGACCCTGGATGACAGTGCTGTGGAGCTCAGCTGAATTGGACAAATACATCAAGTGCAAATGCAGCTCTGAGTGCTGTGAGAAGCACTCTGTGGATGGCTGGATGCTGCCAGCTTCAGTCAGCAAGAGTCTGCAGGCAGAAATAAAGACTATCCTAAAAATATGCATATGTTTGAAGCACAAGATTGTGGTGGACACAGCCAACATATTCATAAGGGCAACAAAAAAATAAATACAATTATTTACATAAAACCGTGTTGGTGACTGCACAGTTAAAACCATTCTCAGTTGCAGCCTCTTGTTACTCCTGGCCTGTTTGATGACAGAGGAAGAAAGATGTCATGTTAGTGCTCATAACACCTGCACACAGAACAGGGAACCCTCTAGAGCTAGCAGGTGGGAAAGCCTGAACATCACCCCCTCCAGGGATTAAATGCCTGTATGTTCCTGCAGACAAACAAGGCCAGATGAATTTCAAGCTAAGGTCCCCATCCACAGCTGGGGATCCCAGACTGGGTTCTCGTGGCACAGCTGCTGGACAACTGCAAATTAGCATGGCACATTAAAGAAAACTGGGATTTTTGTGACACGCATGGCAACAGCTGTCTGAGCTATGAGCTGAGACTTCCTATTGCAAAGCCCATTTTCCCCGCTGTTAAGATACTAAGCATGCTGCTCTTTCAAGCAAGTATCCCAGAGATAATACACACTAGAACAAAAAGAATAATTTCTTTCATGTTTATTATGCATTACTAATAGAAGGAAGATCTGTTTGTTGTTTAGCTGAGCAAACTCACTGATTTCTTTTTCACTGGGGACTCACTTAAATATTTTCAAAAATCCCACCCGTGGTGGAAAGAGGTTCCTGAAGCATATGATTTTTAAGAGCGACAAGGAGAAGAAAAAAAAGAAGCCAAGACGCTGGGTGAAACACAGCGCAGCTGAGAACAGGAGCAAAGATGCTCTGGGGGAGAGAGGGATCAGTTGGTAATTCTGGCTACGGACTACGTCAGAGCCCACGGGTACTGCTGTAATATCTGGTGATGATCTACGGCATCACACCCTACCCCTGCCTCCTCCCCCTGCCACGACTCTCTCCAAGCGGGCAACCGGCCCCGCTGCCTTTTGGTTTTCCGACGTGCGAAGAGCTCCCCCAAGCTGCCGCGGGCGCCGGCCGGGCGGGACCCCCCCCCCTCCCCTCCCCGGGGTGCGGCCGGGCGGGACCCCCCCTCTCCCGGCCCGGGGTGCGGAGGTGAACCACGCCGCAGCCTTTTCAAAACATCTGGCTGCTGCTCCTGGCAGCACACGGGGGGGACCAAAAAAAAAAAAAAAAAAAAAGAAATCGCTGTCAGCCCTTGTAATTCTTGTTTGCTACATGTATACAACTGGCTGATCAGTTTAATTCCTCTTTATCTACATCAGGTTTCTTTAGCCCTGCCAGGCATCTGCTACTCCTCCCAGCCTTATCATTTTGTCTTTCTTTCTCCTTCTGCCTTCTTGGATGTTTGCCATTTCTCCGTTTTTCAGTTCCAATTCCCTGTCACTCTCCCTTCAGCTCCCCCCAGCCCCATCCCTTTCTCCTCACTGTATGCCTTGTTTTTCAAGAGAAAATAATGAGTAATTCAGACAAAAATCTGTACATCTATTGGATTAAATAAATGCTAGGATGTGCTTGACTCTGTGTAAAGAGGATGTATACRTATCCTGTACCTTTCTGCCCCTTTAATATGGTATCCTAGGCAACCCGAATTTTCATGTTGGAGATACAACCCATCTGAGATTTTCTGTTTTTAATATAAAAATTAACCTTTGCACATCATCTGAGAATTTCAGAAAGCACATAACCTGATTATGCCTAAACTCTATGAATTATTCATTTGTCTGCAAGTAAGAGAGATCAGATTTAATTATGTTTGAGGGGCATCTTCTATAGAATTAAATGTTGAAATCCTCATTTGTCTACCTGGCAGTTTTAAGCACAATCTACACTGGGCTTTAATTGTACATACATATGCATGGTGTATGAAGTTAAATTAAAAATATACCAATGCCTCCATACATATAAACAATAGACCTGTCTACTCACAAGTTGCTTATATATTAAATCCAACACAACTTTATCTCCATTATTACAAAATTAAAACAACATTATTAATACTGAGTTATCTAGAACGTGGCCATAGGTCACATAAAACATTTATGCACTCTGTTTATAAGATCAATTTCTTAAACAGCTGTAGGCCAGTGTTAGCCATCAAAAAATGTGTATCAGTCAGAGTAACAGCCTCTTGTCATATTTGGCATGCCTTAAATCAGCTTCAAGTGAGAGACTTTGATGGTAGTCAATATTAGTTGTCTGTGTAAGCATTTTACAGAACACTTTTACACTGAAACACTGATGAAAAGCACCTTATAAGAGCTATAATAAAATAATATAAATGCTTCCACCATTTCAAAAGGAATTCATTGCCAAAACCTAAGATACACTCTGCTTTTCCCCCCTATCAAAATTATTTAAGGGCTGACCCACCACTACATTAATCTAATTTCACACACAYGCGTAACTCAGTAGATTTTAGTGTAACCATTTCCCCAGTAAAACTAGAAGTATATCACAGTTAAACAATCSTATCATTTCTCTGTATCGAGGGGTTGGCTTTAATTTTTTTTATTTGGCTTTAATATTTTTATTTGGAACTGCTAATATAAATCTAAATAATTTACTGACAGTGCGCGCTTTTGTTTGTAGGGCCTGATGTACAGGCTAGTTCCCTTCTGATGGCCAAGTGACCTACAGCCACAGTCACCGGTCTCTCACCCCCGCAGCCAGCAATACATGCAACTGGCACGTGAAGGAGTTGCACTGCCTCAGTTTCTCTACCTAAAAAAAAATTTGACGACATTGAACTTTTTTCATATAGTATTTCAGGACCTACTGAGAAGAAGCCTATTTAAGAGGCTGATATTCTTAACTGCTTACAGAGTGGCTTTCCAAAGCCAAAAAGAGAGATTGCTTTTCATTCATATTTTCTGGTGGTTTGGGGTTTTTTTGGTTGTTTTTTTTTGGTTTGGTTTTTTTTCGGGGTGGGGGGTGGGGGTGGGGACATTTTTGGTTTGGGTTTGTTTGGTTGGTTTGGTTGTTGGTTTTGGGGGGTTGTTTGTTTATTTTTTTAATGGAGTTAAATGTAACTTGTGTATATGGAACTCTCCCTAGATGTTTGGTTTTTCAAAGGGATATAGACAGGATTTGGAGAGCGAGCTAAGCACCCGATTCCTCCAAACATTGCTTCTCTAAAGCCTGCATCTGTCTTATTCTGAACATACAACTGCACTTGCAAAAATTCATTTGCCTGAGAAACAAACATAATGTTTAGCAACAAATAAAGGATAACTCTTCCCAGACCTCCGCATAAAATAAGCAATTCAGTATATCTGAATGAAATGAAAACGGTAGGTCTCAGCTGACAATTTCTCCATGCCATTCAGGTGGGGACAGCTGTTTGCRCATGGCACTCACATACATGTCACTATAAATATGACGCAGGCAGTAGCCCTTGATGGTTTTGAACTGAATCAATGTTTAAAAAAAAAAAAACAAACACACAGAAATTTAAAAACCCTAGGCTGCCAAAAACATAATGAAATATTTAGTATTTCATTACTCTCCCCCCATTGCTACTACGGAAAACAAGCAAGTGGCAGGAATTGGTATTAGATATGGGTCAATACTGCAAAAATCAGATCTGGACTTTGAATGCCCTGAAGACTGCAGGGATGGGATCCCATATTTAATAACCATATGCAGCAAAGGTAGCCTAAATCTAACCCCTTAGTTTTTAAATCAGAGGTCTAATTTCAAGACAAAGTGAGTGCACAGATACCAATTAATTTTATCAGCTTTTGCTTAGTCTTTCTTGACAAATCTTGGTTGCGATTCACTAGTAAAGCAAAAATAAGTAAGAAGCCCTATATTTTCCTCAGTCACTTTCTCTGCCATTGAGAGAGGAGGAGRCCACAGCAGCTTAAGGTATTTTCTTCCAAACATGGCACGTTTTCGCCACAGTAGCCTGAAGAGGTGCCTACACTTGGGATGAAGTTTGGTTTATTCTACAGCTGGTGTCTTATAAAGGACAGAGACAAACTGTTCAGCCTTCTCTGCCCAAAGCTCCACACAGGGTGCAGTCATTCACACRAATAACCCCATTGGCTTCAGTTACTGCTCAGCAGTTGGAACATCAGCATCCCACTACAGCATCTTCATTTTCAGCTGCTGAGCCACCACGCGTGCTCACGGAGCCAACAGCTCTGAAAATGAGTGTGTAATTCTGTCTTCAGGAGGCCGGCAACAGGCCTCTGAACACGACGGCCGTAGCTGGTGTGAATACACACAAGTAAGTTGTTGTGGGTTTATTCCAGGCTACAATATACAGTTTAAATATGTATGGCTGTAAAACTAGAAGAGACCCTGGAAATTGCTTCCCTTCTCCTATCTAACACGTTTTTATACCAACAAAGCCACACATGTAATGTAAATTGCAAGTCTACCCTGATGTTTTTTCCTATAGGATGCCTTCTTGCGATTTGTTTTCCATTGCAAGGCAACTAAATGGCTAACATTATATTTTAATACTTTAATATACAACATTTCATTGTTTTGTGAAATATTAATGAGTCCTCAATGCATCCTTACATAACTGCCGTAAGTGTCTAGACTGCCTGTTTACTTCAAAACTGCTATGCTGCATAAATTTAGGTTTTCTGTTACTTTTCTAGATGCACGATTTTCTGAAATGAACTCCCTGCTTAACRTAAATAAAAAAGACTTAATGGATAATTGTCTTCACATGGCAGCATTCTTACAATCTGAGCACAGGAGTCTTCCAGCCCAAAGTCTTGCAAATGTTCATAAAAGAATTTAAGGATGCACTAAGATTAACCTGACCTGTGTAGTACCCAGATAAATATTATGTCCCCTCCTTTCATAAATCAGGATATTGCATTATACAAACATGCTCTTCCAGGAGCCACAATTCAAGCACACCCATGTAGCCAGGCACTCCAGCACCAATTTTAGTATAGCTAAAATCCCAGCRGTGCTTACACTCGCGCCAATATGAAGCCTCAATAGGACTTTAAGCACGTGCTTAAAGCTAAATCCATAGTGGGCCTGGCTGAATCGAGGCAGATTCAAACGCAGGAGCCAATGTGCCCTCCCAAGCTGCAGGGAGTTGCAGGCTTTTCCCTGCTGACGTCAGTGGGAGGGCACCTGCAATGACTCGTCTGATTAGGGCCAGCCCATGCAGCAGGGCCAGAGGCTCACACAGGGTTCTTTCTGGTTTGGGGTTTGTTTTTTCTTGATAAAAGGAGATAATTTTTTCCCACATGGGAAGATTTTAATTTCTAAGTTTCCCAAGAGCCTTATCTATCTGTTCAAAAAAAACCCTCAGTTTGCTTGGTACCTCATTTCCGASTCCTTTCTTATTCCCATTGCTAAGGTATGTTTGGGGTTTTTTTTATTGCAAGTGTAATGGTTTAACCCTAKCCAGCAACTAAACACCACACAGCCACTCGCTCCCCCCACCTCCGGTGGGATGGGAGAGAGAATCAGGAGATAAAARTAAGAAAACTCATGGGTTGAGATAAGAACAGTTTAATAATTGAAATAAAGTAAAATAGTAATAAGAATATACAAAGGAAGTGATGCACAACGCAATTGCTCACCACACTCCAACCAATGCCCAGCCAGTCCCCAAGCAGCGATCGCTGCCCCCTGGCCAGCTCCCCCCAGCTTATATGCTGAGCATGACATCATACGATATGGAATACCCCGTTGGCCAGTTGGGGTCAGCTGTCCTGGCTGTGCCCCCTCCCAGCTTCTTGTGCACCTGGCAGAGCATGGGAAGCTGAAAAGTTCTTGACTCAGCACTACTTAGCAACAACTAAAACATCAGTGTGTTATCAACATTCTTCTCATACTTAGTCTAAGACACAGCACTAAACCAGTTACTAGGAAGAAAATTAACTCTATCCCAGCCAAAAMCAGGACAGCAAGTAACCCGCATGATAGTAATTCCTTACAAGTTTAGTGACATTTCGATGATAAAGAGCTTAAAGTCCATTAACCACTCCAGACAAGTTACCAACACCTGTACAATGACTGGCACCTCACCAAATCCTAGATTAACACAAAGAAACTAAAACCAAGGACCTGCTACCATTCTCTGGTAACTGCCTACAGCCCTCCAGCAGCAGAGCTTGTATTGTTTGCTTTACYATCAGCCATCCAAATATTTTGCAGTCCCTCCTCCCCTCTAAGCTTGTAAGCAAAAATGCCATTGAAGCCGTTGTTTTACATAGTTTCACATGCAAACTCCRGAGCCCTTACTCCAGCTTGGTGGAACACAGGCTGGAAACACTGCTGTACCACCCTCAGCCATAGCATACCCACATCCTCACTGCTAAGATGCACTTCAAATATGGAGCTAGAGGTTACACGTGGACTGCATAGTAGCCATTTACAAAAATTGAATAAATGTTAGTTTTACTTCTCTTCTTGAGTGGTCTTAGTATTTATCCCCGTATGTCTACCTGAAACAATGTATGCCATGTTTGTCACCTGCGCAGGTTTACTTATAGCTGTCTTTTTATCCAACACAGAACAGAGGATGTTGTACCAGGTCTCTAGAAAGGTTTCATATGAGTCTGTATCATAAGTCAAAGAGTTACATCCCTTTCCCCCAAGTAGAACAGTTCTAACTTAATAAGATAACCTATAAAATTTACTACATTTTCTAACTAACTGTAATACATGTGCTGCAATTCTTCCCAATACAACATTGAGCTGTCAAAACCACAGTTATATTCTGGAGCAATTACACACACAGAGCCATAACCACAGACACRGTACAGTCACACTTAAAGTGCAACCATTTTCAAGAGGCTTTCCTTCCAAGACTTAGTAATCTTGCATAGTTAGATAGCTAATGTTAACCTTGAACCCAGCATAATTTCCAAGCCCACAGACATGTTTGCAGAACCAGTGTCTGCTGCAAGTCAGGACAGTTCACACTTCAGGAACCCTCTTATCAATGCAACTCCTGTCTGCCCCCGATTAGTCAAACACAACACAGAGGAAAAGGTCAGTACAGTTTCAGTGCCTAGCAATGCCACATAAGTCAAGCTTCAGCATTTACTTGAAATGTAAGAGCTCCTCCCTCCAAGAAGCCTACAGCACACAGCATGCTTTACAACAACTACTCACTAAGGAGCAAACTCACCTTCTGTTCCAGAGCTCACAGGGGCAGCTCCTGAGCTAACAGCACCTTTCAGCCCCAGGAAAGCTAAGACACAGAGGTCTCCTAGCCATGGGGCAGCTTGTGCAGATTAGAGGAACTTGTCTCATCTTCTAATAAGAGCGATCACAGCAGCCACCAGACTTGCTGCTTGCAGGTGCATGGAAATAAGAGCTGCTACAGCTGTGTGTGTTTATACTTTTAATGCCCATTTCACTAATGAGTGATAGAAGAAAGCTGGCAGAGTCCTAGTTCTGGTTAATTCATGAGAGCTGTGAAATGCCATGACTATCTCCATAGGGGAGGGGAGAGGTGTAGCAAACTCCCTGTGACCCAAAAGGGCTAAAAACTAGCTACAAGTCTTCAGAAGACAGAGACCCTCCCTGGAGCTGCTATTTTGGGGCAGAGGCCTGCTCACTTATTCTGGAGGAGTAACACCTGTGAGATCTCTCAGCTGGCTTCTTCCAGCAAGGTTGACCCACTAAGATAAGCTAAAATAGAGACATTTCTTGCAATCTCGCAGGGATGGTTTTTTTTCTGTCAGTAATTGCCACACTCCTTCAAACCATCCTCCTCRTGTACATTGCTCAAAAAGGGAGTGGAGATGCCCTCACCTCAACTGCTGAGTTCATCCGTCCTCTCCTCCTCTCCTTGGCCAACCCGAGAAGCAGCAAATTTCTGGCCATTGTCACGGGGTAAAGCCTGCGTGCAGCACAGGCACGTCGCCCTGGTTTCCCACCAGTGCAAAGCACCGCACAGCACAACGGAGGCATGCCACTGTTTYCTGCAGCACGTCTTCAGCTATGGGTGCAAGGTCCCAGATTTTCCCCCAAAGCATCAATTTGCTCCCAACCACACTGCAGTGTAGTACCTCAACCCCTTAACATCACACAGGTACCCCCCGTCTGGAATACATGCCATCCCCGTCTGCCAAGTGGAGAGTCTCCAAGCAGTCCCTTTGCAAAGGATGCTCTCTTTTTGCATGGCTTACCATTATAACCCTAGGGTGTGTACAGCATGGAGCACGTAGGACAATCCTTCAAACTCAGTGACTGCTTAGTGAAGATATACTCTCCTGATTTTAAGGTATGGGAGTCTTACCCTGTGTGTGTTTAACACCTTGGAAAGTCAAACAATTCATTGATGTCACCTGAAAGTGGACTGAAAAATACAAAATAGGAGGTTCCAACCTGCGTGATTTGTTCAAGATCATGCAGCCAGCAATGAGGCCAGAACTAGTAAAGACTATCATCTCCTCTTCGAAAACACTCTTGACTCAATGAAAATGCAAGTATTTGAAAGTAGTGGCCAGAGCTCAGAGTAGCAAATTATACCTACAAAGGTGCCTTTATGAGCCCATCCAGCTCCCACAGAAATCAATAGCGTCCTGCCCAAGTTTAGCTCAGACCCTAGAAGACGGATTACCCTCCTAGCTATGTAGGAGTGATCCTTCACACCAAAGCTGTCTGAGCAGAGAAGAGACGGGAGAAATTATTTCCCCATCAGACGTGTTCCCTGGGCCAAATGCTCCAAGGCATGTTCTGCTACATAGGCACGGCACAACTGCCCTCTGTTTTCCAAAAGTTTGGTGTAGGTGTGCATGGTGCAGGTTAGCACAGTTTTCACCCCAAAAGTGCGTCTTCCTCCTTCTCTGAAAGTACAAAAGGTCAAGAAAGAGAGGCAGAAAAATATTAACCTGGCATTAAAAAAAAAAAAAAACAGGAACTCAAAGCCATTTCAGATTTCGTGGATAAGAATGAGGCGTAGCAGCGGGGAGAACGAAAGTGATGCACAGCCATTCTCTTTAGTCTTTTGCCCGCTTGTCTGAGAAGGTGCTAATTTTTTCTGCAAACACCATTATTCTGTCTACCCCAGCAAGGAACAACGCTGCGCTGAGCTCCTCACTGTTTCTAGAATTAACAGACCTCATTAAAGTTACCTAGAGTTAATGCTGCTGATCTTTAATCCTCTCTGCTTTATTTCATAACCACTGCTGTATGAAAGCCGTTTGAGCTGTGAGTTCACTTTTGTCGTATTCCCCTGCAGACAGGCAGTGGCCCTGTTGTGGAGAAACCTGGAATGAACTCTAAGATCCTATTATGAATGGCAAAACCTCCCTGGATTTTAACAGGGTTGAGATTTCACTCGTGCTCTACAGAAGGCACCTTTCTGTGTGGTGAACCCACTGCAGAGTTTGGAGGCTTGAACTGGGTCCCCCCACAGAATTGAATAGGTTCCTTGCTTATGTTCCTACCTACACGTATTTCTCCTATGAAACCTCACTTTGTTTTGCCTACTGCAGTTTGAACACCATAGGTAAGGGCCCTGTCAGCCTGTCTCTTTGAAGATTATTTTACTGTCACTTGTCAGGACTGAACATAGTGTTGGACACCCTGCTCTGTGCTTGCTTTCTTACTTGTAACATATGGCTGTATGCTTTAGTCCCTTCTTCTGCCCCCAGAAATCTTTCACTTTTGACTCCACCAGCTCCTCATAGGAGATAGAATCATAGAATCATTAATTTGGAAAAGACCTCTAAGATCATCAAGTCCAACCATCAACCCAACACCACCATGGCCACTAAACCATGTCCTGAAGTGCCACATCCACACGTTTTTTGAACACCTCCAGGGATGGTGACTCCACCACTTCCCTGGGCAGCCTGTTCCAGTGCTTGACAACCCTTTCAGTGAAGAAATTTTGCCTAATGTCGAAACTAAACCTCCCCTGGGGCAACTTGAGGCCATTTCCTCTTGTCCTATTGCTAGTTACTTGGGAGAAGAGACCAACACCCACCATGCTACAACCTCCTTTCAGGTAGTTGTAGAGAGCGATAAGGTCTCCCCTCAGCCTCCTCTTCTCCAGGCTAAACAACCCCAGCTCCCTCAGCCGCTCCTCATAAGACTTGTTCTCCAGACCCTTCACCAGCCTCGTCRCCCKTCTCTGGACACGCTCCAGCACCTCAATGTCCTTCTTGTAGTGAGGGGCCCAAAACCGAACACAGTATTTGAGGTGCGGCCTCACCAGTGCYGAGTACAGGGGCACGATCACCTCCCTACTGCTGGCCACACTATTCCTGACACAGGCCAGGATGCCGTTGGCCTTCTTGGCCACCTGGGCACACTGCCGGCTCATGTTCAGCCGGCTGTCGACCAGCACCCCCAGGTCCTTTTCTGCTGGGCAGCTTTCCAGCCACTCTTCCCCAAGCCTGTAGCGTTGCCTGGGGTTGTTGTGACCCAAGTGCAGGACCCGGCACTTGGCCTTGTTGAACCTCATGCAGTTGGCCTTGGCCCATCGATCCAGCCTGTCCAGATCCCTCTGCAGAGCCTTCCTACCCTCAGGCAGATCAACACTCCTGCCCAACTTGGTGTCGTCTGCAAACTTACTGAGGGAGCACTCAACCACCTCGTCCARATCATTGATAAAGATATTAAACAAGAAGGGCCCCAAAACTGAGCCCTGGGGAACACCACTTGTGACCGGCCGCCAACTGGATTTAACTCCGTTCACCACAACTCTCTGGGCTTGGCYGTCCAGCCAGTTTTTTACCCAGGGAAGAGTACACCCGTCCAAGCCACGAGCCACCAGCTTCTCGAGGAGAATGCTGTGGGAGACAGCGTCAAAGGCTTTACTAAAGTCCAGGTAGACCACATCCACAGCCTTTCCCTCATCCACTAAGCAGGTCACCTGGTCATAGAAGGAGATCAGGTTGGTCATATATAATGACCAGATAATTAAAAGCACAGCAAAGCTGTCTGAAGGTGCCCTGGCACAGCTTGACGCCAGAGTGTCAGTGACCACCTCCCGTAGCTGTTCATACGAGCATTGTAGCAGCTGCTCTGAGAGCAAGGGCCAAATCCTACAGTCTTCATTTGAGCTCAGCTTGCAGGGCAGTCAATTATTAACGAGGGCAGGTTCCCACCAGTGGGCTTTCTTCTTTCCCCTTTGGGCCCAGCTGGGGGTACAGGAAAGAGTCCCGGTGAAGTTAGCAGATCTGAACCAAGCCCTGGGTACCAGGAGGGATTGCACACAGAACAAGTCCTGCCTTTTAATAACACCCCAACTATATGGGCTCATATAAATTTTGTAGTATGCAATTTTAACAGCTAACAAGCCATATCATTTTTATTACTGAGACAGTAATAACACTTTTATTAGTTTTAAATGCTGTGCTGGCAGGCAGAGGACTTTTCCTTCTGCAAGAGCATCTCTTGCTCACGGAGTCTACTGTCTCTGCTGATAGATAAGTGAGAGCTGCCCGGGTTTGAAGTGATCAAAATGAAGACACTGGAGACAGCAAACAAGAAAAAAGTGAAGGTTGTGTCTTGATTCAGAAACCTGGTCCAGCCCCATATTAACTCTGCCACCCCACAGCTTCCCCCTGAACTCCCACCACAGCCCCACYGGCCCCTCGGAGCTAGACAGACGGTACATGACAGACGGTCAGTGTCAAGTGACAGCATAAATGTGGTGTCCACTCTTTTCTAACCCTGAAACTTCTGCTGATATGTTTATACATTGCCAGGTTGTAACATGAGAGACCACTTAAAATTGTTCTTTTCAGGCACAGAAGTCAGACTTACATCAGAGCTTCTGCAGCCTCAGGAAACTCTGAAGGTTAAAATTCTCCCTGTATGGTTTCCTCTGTTATTCCAGTCTCCCCACTTCTTCCTAAGTCCAAAGCTTCCTAAGTCCCTACCTCTTGTTAGGGTAAAGCTGCAGTCATTGCAATTCCTCCCTCAAGTAGTATCTCGTTGTAAGATGACTGCTCTGTAGTTGCAAAGTCCCTGCTAGTCTGAGATGCAAATTCTCTTTTGCAGGAAGACAGCTGAAGACAGAGAATAAAAACTCAGGACGCTCATGAGGATTAATAACAGGCTCAGGTGGAGTTGCTCTAAGGGGTTATCAGTAGAAACAGATTTTGCTTTTTGTTGGCTCCATAAGGTTGACATTGTTCCTTGTGACCTTTCACTAGGAATTTTGTACACACCTGCTGCGAATGCCTGCATATATGCATGTTATTTTTGGTTGTCTACAGTAGGGTCTCTTGTTCATTTTGCTTAGTTTCTGCAGTGCTGCTGCCTGGATCGGCTTTGTTGCTTTTCTAATAACAGGGGAAAAAAACTCAGAATGATACACAGGGTTCAAACCCCGGGCAGCTGGAGGAAGAGAGCTGAGCTCCAAAGAAAATAGAGTGGAAAAAGAAACCTGCCTTCTGCTGAGAAACTACAGAGGACTTAGGCATAAGGTAGACAGGGCCTACCCTTTCCCAGTATCTTGAATATTTCATTTTACCATCTTAGTCTCTCCCTCCCTTCATCCCCAGGTATTTTTAATACACTTGTGTGGGTGTAACTCTCTTAAGATTTTCATGAGAAGTCAAAACTAAATTCCATCATTATTCATATGGGCAACCAGCAGTGTTGAAATCTTTGGATCCATGCCACAGACCTTTACCTGCCTGGTCCTTCCTTCCATGGTGTGTTCAGTGGCTTCTCCTTCCTTGAAAAGTTTCACTGAAACTGCAGGAGAGACTCCTGGTTTTCAGTTTGGATGSCTGGGTGCTGGAGCCACCATAACCACAGGAAAGGTCCAACTCTGTCCCAACCAGAACATGTTCAGTGCAGGCAGCTCTTCAGGAAATTAAGCTCCTAAAAGCTAAACAGCCTCTACGTTATTTGCACTAACTGCACTGTTTCAAAGGCATTTCACTTTTTATGTTCTTGGAGAATGTCTTCCCCAGAGGAGAAAATTGTCCAYCTCTGACCAAAACACCATCTTCCTGCCCAGAGCAAGGAGGAGGGAGGAACCACCAGAGATGTGCCACAAAATTTCAACCATGGCAAAAGAGCCAGTTTTATTCCCACTGACTAATGTGACTGAAGCAGAAAGTCAATGCAGCAATTGCCATTTAGCAAAACCCTGCAAAGCCAGAAACGCTTAGCCAGTATGGTGCCTTTGATGCTAATGCMCCACAGGGAAGTGGCTCGCTGTTTCCCCTGTTGAGACAAACTGCTTTCCATCGGTTGAGTCCCAGGACTGAGAAGGTCAGTCCAACACTGGGGATGGAGATACAGCTCCAAGAAGTGCAGTTGAACAATGCACGATTTTCCCCTAATTTAAGGTATATTTAAATACCTTGAGGGGGATGTTGCTGAAAGTAAGTAGGTGGTGTGTTATATCTCTCCAAATGTGTGCACAAACACACTAGCTGGGAAGAATATACAGAAGAAAATATATCAATGACAACCAGAGCAGCTCGTGTCTGCCCTGACATTGTTAAATGTGTAAAAAAGGTTTCTGGGATTACCTTCAGTACAGTCTTACAAAGTGATGTTCAAATTATTCAGCTTGTTGAAAAGGAGGTTGAGAGGTGACTCAATCATTGTATAGAGGTAATTACATATGGAAACAGTATCTGATAGCAAGGGACTTCTTAATCTCACAAAGAGCCAGCAAAGTCACGTGGCTGAAATCAGAACAAAACTGCACCAGTTCAACCTTGAAATAAAACTGCTCCTGCCATTAGTGGTGTAATGGCAATTAGGGACTGGGAAGGATTACAAGGGGAAGCTTTGGGGTCATTCACTGGAGATGTTATGACAAGATCAGGTATCTCTCCAACAGATAAGTGTTTTATTCAGATTCTGAGGCGCATTTTACTGGTTGGTGCACCATCATGGCAGTCCCATTTTGTCTTGAGACTCCCTTCCTGCATAATCTCCTTCTTTATGTTGTTCCTAATATATTTGTAATATTTATAATACTACCATTAAGATAACTACCACAACTTCACATTTTGGAGCATCAGACAACCTGCAGGATTCAGAAACAACATAACTTCATATCCCCAACACACTGATTCTCCACTGATGAGGCATGATACTTTTCTTGGTTTTCTATCATCTTGCTTTAAAGAAAAAGGGATTGGACAGATCATCAATGAACAAGCTACAACACACCCAGAAAGACCGATCAGAACAGCAAAGCAGCACAATGAACACTCCTAGACACATGGYTGGCATGCAGGCAGAGCTCATACCAGCTTTGGGTAACTAGGAAGGAACATCCAAATGAAATTTCCCTCATTTTTCTGGCGTCATATGTGGATAGCAGCATAGGGTCAAACAACAGAGCAAGAAGATAAATCAATCCATGAAATAACATTGCTAGTGATATTTCACCCGACTTCATGCATCTACTAGTCAGGCATCCCTTCAACTAAAAAGGAATACCACAAACAGGGAATATTTCAGCCTGTCCTAAACCGAGATGTCTCTCAGTTTGCCACCTGCTCGGGACAGACGTAGGCAACTGRCTTGAACAGAGCGTGCGGCTTCCAAAGCCGGGTCGGTTGGACAGGTTTCAGCGCTGCCCCTTTTCCAGTTTGAAATGTGAGGAGTGTGAAGTGAAAAACAGCATTAAAATATAGTCCATCTGATAAGAGCTCTCCAACATGCTTTTTTTTTCTCTGACATTCTTTATTAATCAAGAAAAGTGGTTGCTAGCACAATGAAAATTCATTGGTGTCAATGGTTGCAAAATGAGTATTATTTACTAATAATGAAAATCTGCAGTTTGGTACAGCTTAGTACATAAGCAAATATTTACACATACAAAATTCACAAGTTAACCAGATTTTATGCAGCAATTTATACAGAGGATCCTATTGATTCTATAATTCATTGTCTGTTTGTGAATGAAACAGAAACTTTGAACCGCCTTCTCCAGCAAACAGGAATAGAAAACTGTAAAGCTATGAAATGCACCACTTCTTATAAATTCATCTACGTAGCAGGTAAAACATAAACTGCTTTCATAAGCCTGGCAAAATGCATAATTAGTTATTGTTCTAGGACAGCCTTTGAACAGAACAAACCTATCTTGGAAAATTTTCACAGTGCAGCCATTACACATCTCCCAGTGTTTCATTAGTCTCAAATATCTCCCAGATCCYGGTTCCTAACACTGTCAGATAATTTGATATTCCATATTTCGGATCAATTGCTTTTTCTTGAGGAAAAGGAAGATGCAGATTTGGTCTCTAGTCCTGCTTTGGGGCAGGAGGTGTGTGGCTGAATGGCAAGGCGTTGTCTGCAAGCATCAGGCCTTATAATCACATTCTGTTTACTGCACTTCTGAAATTCCTGGTCTGCCACCCCTCTGCCTTGCCCACCTTGCAAAGAGAGGCACAGACCACAGCTATCATGACGGGTACTGGGAAAACAGATTTTTTTCCTATATGAGGAGACCAAATTTTTTACAGAAGTTCCTTTTATAGCTGGTATATGCAATCTACTGCAAGTCACATTAAAATTAAATAACAAAAATGTCACTCAGGGTGAAACAGACATTTGAATCTGGGATTTAATGTGAGTTACAAGGCTTAATTCCATTTCTCCAGTTCACAGATGCAACTCACAGAGGCTTCGCTTAGAACCGTAACTATGTTTGAGGTGCAAACTGTATTCTTCAAAAAATCATTACTCCAAATCAAATTTTTAAATTTTCTGAAGGCATTATGATGTTGATATACTAGTCTGAGTAACAAGACAATGAAACCTCTTGACTTCAAGTCACACTGATTTATTAATAATGTTCAAATACAATGATTTGCTCTTTGATAAGTATAAAAATGTTGACAAAAAGCAATAGTGGAGTGAAACAAGCAATAACAGACATTACTTTGACAGGGATATAAAAAATTGGCTCAGCTTTTAACCTAATCACAATTCAGAACACATATTGCAATTGTTATGAAGTTAAATGAAAAAATATATCCAAAAGATTCATTCCTGTGGGTTGAGATTTTTTCATTGATATAAATGTATAGAATACATGTATGTACAAGTTGACTCATTATATAGGTGCTTCAGTCTTTCAAAAAACATTTAAACATCCCTGGTTTTTTTTAATAGATAACTATAAAGTCTGAAGTCATTCTGTAGCACTAAAATTCTTTTGTACAATCATTCCAAAATATCATTGGAGTAATTGTTAATTCAGACACTGATATGAGCAYTGTATATTCTACTATAGTAAACGTGTACAAACCTGATCCACGTTTCTTTTTAAGTGACGAGTTCACGTTAGAAGGACAAAAAAAATCCTTTCAGAAATAGAAAATGTTTGCAGACTTAGAAAACTAGAGCAGACTTTTTAAACAAGTACATGGTACAACTTGCAGTGAACTTCCAGACATGGTATAAAACTGCAGCATGAGAAGACCTATTACTGCAAACAATTATTTCCAGTAGCTTTTCCCTGGTGTCTGCTAATTGCCATAACGACATCTGCAGCCCCAGCATTGGGTCACTGGCAGCGTCATCACCTCATGCACCAGCATTACACGCTTCCCTCTCCTCTGCACCATCAGGGCTGGTCAGAAGAACTGCCTCCTCCATCCCCCGAAAACCCACCGCTTGTGGACCAGCGCTCACGCTYGGTCGATGCCAGCAGGGAAGGCAGTCCTGGAGACAAGCTGGGAATTGCAGCTCCCGGGCAAACTGGTCACCTCGTAGGTGCTCACTCTCTAAAATGGACCAGATAAGAAAGATGAGACAAGGAAGCAATAAAATAAACATTTTATCTTTAATCAGGAAGTTTCAGCCAACCAGCCTAAAACAGCCAGCTGCTTGGGGAGAGAGAAGCCCATGCCACTTTATCAGAAATCACAAATAAGTAAGTGGAAAGAAGCAAATCAAGCAACAACCACAAAAAAAGGTAACATGAGGGAAGACACTTTTAGAATAAACATTATATAATAGCCGGAGTYATCTATTATTGTTCAAGTTACTTTAACCTAACTTCTCTTGATGTATTAAAACCTGCRAAGACTCCTAATTACATTTTTGTACAGAACACGTATAAATCATGTTAGCTTGCATGCTTCAAGGTGAAATGAGAAACCAGTCCATGGGAACCTTTTCTCTCTCAGTCTTATGATATATAATGTCAGATGTTCTCATTGCGTCTAATGTTGCTAAATAATTGGGCAAAGGATACACAGTACTCTAAAAAATACACAAACATGTCTGTAAAGKTGCGTTCACTCAAAAAAAACCCTTTAATATTCTGGACTTGCATATCCTAATGCAAGCCTGACATTTTTGTCAAAAATATGGTCAGAGAGACCTGACAGCAGAGTTAGCAAAACGTCACCAGACTGCAGCCTCCAGAAGGACTTCTCCCACTCACACCTTTGACTTCCTCACAGAAAAGTCTCATTTCTTACTATCTTYTATGAAGTCTCTTGCCAGAGATCAGCGTGCCCGGCCCCCATTCCTGTTTACAGAGACACCCCTTTGGCAGCCCTCTGCCAGTGCAGAAGGGTTGCAGTCACCCACAATAATATTGCACCTTTAATAACCTGAGGGTTTAAACCAAATCAGAAAAATTAGGCCAGGCCTTTTTTCCACTTGCAACATGAATATATTTAAAGGAATGTATACCAAAGAAATTGTATCAAGTTCTTTCTAAATGTACCTTGTAACAGCACAGTCAAACCTGGTAACTTTTAGAAAGTTGATTTGAATTTGACTGCAGGAAGAAAGGAAGGCTCGTTTAAAAAGGGAGGCTTGCTTAAACCTTACCTACAAAGGAGATTTCTGTTTCTTTAGATGTTATAAGTGCAATACAATAACAAAGAACATAGATTGAACTACAGTTTAAGCAGGCTGAAAAGCATTAAAGGAATCTGTTCCGGGCTTTCTGCCAACAGCATGCAATGGCAGAGAGAAGGGGAGCAAGAGAACCAGCAAAAGGTGTCAGGGCTACATTTCTGGAAAAGAGAGCCTGGATATAGGAAGAGTTCAAATAAGAAGGAAAGAAACTAGAGGAGAAGGCATCAAAAGAGCAGAGGACAGCTCCTGCCTTTTCAGTGAATTGACAAAGGGRCAAGTTACGGAAGAAAAGATTAATTTAATTAACAACATACTCAGGTGTAGACATTACTTCATGTCTGCTGGCTGACAGGAAAATAAAAACAATTTCTGATCAGAGTTTAACATAACCTTTTCATTATTAAAAGGTGGTATTTCATCTTCTTGTTTGTCTGTTTACCAACTGACGATCACACACTGCATCTTCACTATCCGTCCCCCTAAACACCTGATCTGTGGTTACGTGGTTTCCATAAGTAATTGGCTGACCTTTATTTCAAGAACAGGAGTGCAGCAGAGCAACAACAGCATTTATAAAATACAACAATGCATGTAATTGAGAGCTTTAATTGGAAAACAAAATTGTACGTATGTCCCCTATGCCCAGATAGGATGAGCCTGAAGTCTTTTCCATCTCAGAGCAGACTCAATCTATTCCTGTCAGCACGTGGAGGGGACAGCCCCTGTCGTTGTCTCCGACATAMAGCACGTTAAAGTAAAATAGTTACTATAATCTTGCCTTTGGAGTCCTCTTCACCTTTGCTGCAACCTTTCCTTGAGTCTCTCCTCCTGAGATCAATGCGAGTTACGCACCTGTACCACCCTGTTGACAGCCCTTGGTTTGCCTGATTACCTGGGGGGGGGAAAGCACCTCCTCCCTTCACAGCGTGACAGCCCAAGGAAGTGGTCCTTTGCAAAAACGGACGCATTTTGTGTTGACCATAGCAACCAGTGAACAGCCAGGGGTCAGAAGGACCTGGCTGAGGAGGAGCGAGGGGAGCAGCTACAGAAGGTCCCTGCACCCGGTTCCCAAAGGAGTGCRCTAATCTCAGTATACAAGCTGTCACCCTCACAAATGCACATCTAAGACCAAAATCATATATTATTTAGCCATTTTTCCCAAAATGATGATTAAAAACAATGATCTAAAATTAAGATTGATTCTTAAAATACTACTCCAGGCATGACAAATAGCTCGCACATCTGAGCAAAAACTAGAGCATATGGTATGAGTCAAGAATAAACTGGCAGTCTTTAATACATATTCTCTGTTGAAAATGGCATCTGTGGTTTCCTGTGTGTATATATATGCTTTTGTCGTGCACAAGCCTGACATTACATATTTTTGGGAACCAGTTAACACCAACCACCACTCCAGTGCCTCCAAACCCTTCTAGAATTGCTTCCCCATTTAGATTATCCCAAAGTAATCTAAAATATTTACTGCGATCATTTCTGCCTCACTTAAGAAAAAAATCTATTTTACTTTTTATATGGTTCAGGCTAGAGGAGCCTGCTATGGTCAAGCCAGTCTTCCCCAACGAGTCAGAAAGCTCATCCCGTGGAATGAGCACCTTCAGGCGGTGATGCTCCCCACAACAAAGAGCGCTTCTCATTGCWGAAGGAAACCTGGAGTCACTGCTTTGCAGACCTTCTTTCTAAAGGAAGCAGCATTCTTTATTTATTTACTGCATTATTATTTTTTTTTCAGAAGTTGAAGATGCAATTTATTGCCTATGCTAGGCAATCAGTTGTTCCCAAACTTTCTCTCTGTAAATCCACATACCTCACCTAGTTCTTTGAAATTCTAATTGTATAAAAGAAACTGTGGTGGTAGAGGCTGCAACCCCTCCCAAGAAAAGAAAAGATAAAGTCTTCTGATATCCAAACTAAGTTTATCTGTAGTATTGATAAATCTCATGGCATCTATTACATACAACCATAGAATCATTTAGGTTGGAAAAGTCCCTTAAGATCATCRAGTSCAACCGTAAACCTAACACTGCCAAGTCCACCACTAAACAACGTCCCTAAGCACCACATCTACATGTCTTTTAAATACCTCCAGGGATGGTGACTCAACCACTTCCCTGGGCAACCTGTTCCAATGCTTGACAACCTTTTCGGTGAACATGGTATATAACATTTGGTATATACATTCTTTAAAAAGTTAGCTCCTAAGATGGATCACATGAGAATAGTACAGTTCCTAGAATCAGAGAAAATGAAAATATAAATTATAAATATTCAAAACATGAAGAAAAAAMCACTCATTTCTTCAATTCATTGTTTTAAAATCATAATTTTTATTTAATTTCCTAACCAAGAGAGTGAAACAGGGGAGAGAGGAGTAATTTTGAGCTAATATGCACAGCTTCTAAACGCCTGGAACTAATATCTGAATGGCTCCTGTGTTGCAAAATATTTCTGAATTTAAGATTGGTAGAGGAAGYGTGGAGAGGGTTTATCTGCATACARCACTGTGCACTAAGAACAACAGTTCTTGGCAAGGAATAGTTTTGGGTTTTGTGGAAAAGGCTACTGCTATCTACRGCTCAATCTATGTCATCATTCGAATGATACAGAATTTAAAACAGTCTACTTTTTTTAATGAAAAATCTTCAACATTCAACAAAGCTTGGTGGCATTGTCATTGCAAACAAAATCCAATACATAAGTTATACATGGCCTGATTTCAGCCAGAACRTTTTTTATTGCTCCAGAAGCCAAAGCACAATTAATGCAACAGCTCATAATCATCCTCCCAGAAACTAAGGCAGAGTCCATTTCATAGATGGGGACCTTTTGTAATGTGCAATTGAATACAACATTGCATATAGGAACTATATATTATGTGTGCACATTTAATGCTATGCAAGAACTACCGATAAGCATCGGTTACCTTCCCGTGTTGAACAAGGGGATTAATGCTGGAACCCCCCGCGGCAAACACCAAGCCGTAGCACTTACCAGTGCGGAGGTCTCAGCAAGAAGCGGCGCAAGGAGCTGGCGAACAGCAGCTGCTCCCCGGCTGGGGCGGCGCGCACGACGGCCGGCGGGCAGCTCCCCTGGGCTGGGGGCGCGCGGCAGCCGCAGGCGCGAACCCCGGTTCTTGAACTCGTCGGCACGAACCYTTCATTTTTAATTTCCGATGCTCAGCCACGTGATGAGTTTATCTCAGCTCAAGTGCTTTTCAAGTGGGAAAGGCTGTRTCTCAGCACAGCAGCTGGCCTGCCGACCCTGATTGCTCTCGGCGGAAAGAATGAAAAAGTGAAAACTTTTGACTTYYYYCCCCCCCYTCCTCTCTGCCTCCTCTCTTTGTGTTTGGTTACTGGATACTGAGCCCACTGYGCAAGGACGTAGCTGCTCGCCTGCTATAATTGCAGTCAGACTAGCAAGGGTGGCTCCCAACAGCCTGGGCAATACCAGCTGCCCACCACATCCTTGTTTCTCATGGAACGCATTCCTTCAGAAATGTTAATTACAGACTCGCTCTCATGGCTTTTGTCCACCGAGGTGGGCAACTTGCACACACAAAAAAAAGAACGTAAATAATCATACTTTTCACATGTAGAGTTTCAAATAACAAAGGAAACAAAGAAAGAACTCCAATTAAATTTCCCCAAGCAGCCTCCTTTGTCACTCCAAAAAACTTAGGCTAATTAGCATTAAATATAATATTCCAAAGAAACTCTAATAACATTAACACAATATCGCACCTTTCAAAGAAGAATTTTGTTAGAAATTAGTCAGTACCAAASACATATGAGTGCAATTTTTCAATAACAATACATAAGTCGTATTGCAAAGTCTATATGTTAAAGCTGTTTTCTAGAGGGTGGCATTTGCAGACAAACAACTATTGAATTTTTTTTGTCTGACCTCATTGTTTATAGGAGTGACAATAACCTGTAAATATTTATTATGATAATTTATGTGGTTTGTATTTTGATTACTATCAAGTGCTAACATAGCAGGATAGACACTTTGTTGGAAATACAAATCAAATTCCAAAACTAATAAACAAAGTCAGTGGGATATTGTCTAGAAAATGTAATCAAATAACATTCATTATCTTCTCTTGAATCTTCCAAGGGGCTGAACAAATCATGTTAGGAAAGTGCAGTGCTAATTTACATTCACTGCCCGTACTTTGTGTTTCCCACCTGAACTCCTCCACCTAGTTCCCGGAGTGCTTCCGTAGCAGCTCCCACCTCCCTTTGGGTATCCAAGGGAGCCAACAAAAAGCAAGGCCATGCCACCACCTCCCAGTTCATCACCTCATCTAAGCTCGGGGAACTGCACTCGGAGCATATGTTTGGGTACGCACTCGTAGGGATGTGCTTACGACGACACCATCCCGTTGCGTTCACACACGCTGGGGGTCAYAGGACAGCACCTCAGTGACCTTCCACAGCGTCCAGCATGGTGCGCACGCGTTAATTTGTAGTAGACACGATCRCTCATATTAAAAATACCTCCTTGAAACATGCTAAATATGAATTAAATGTCACGGTGAGTGAAATGCATTCAAATATATCTTTTTATACAAAAGGTAACTACTATTTCTGCTCCCCAATTTCTGGGCATGAAGTTACTATTGACTGTTTGACTTTTTGTTGCTATTGTGCATTAGCACAAAGAGCTGTTTCCCACTTAAATTCTGGAAACCAGTGCATACAGAGGGTTTTTTTGCTAATTGTACCRCTGCTGGGCACCCCAGTGGCATTCTCTTTGTGGCCTGAAAGGTTTTGCTCCACAGCTGGACAGAGTCCCTCCCAGTTCATTAACTCCAGAATGAAATTAAGGGCATCCTCATTCATGGGGCAAATCCTACATAGCAAAACACTCCTCTGAAATTGTAACTTTTTACACAATAGCATAAAAATAATAACGGGAACAATACATAGAAAGCTTTGCTATTTTCTAACAAATCCTTACCAATCTACATCCTAAGGACAGAAAACCATCAAAGACAATTCAAAAGTAATTTTGACAGCCTAATGCAATTAGATCTTCCTCTGTGACTTTTAAAAAGCAAGTTAGACTGGAAGAAGAGTTATCTGCTTGCACATGTATATGCCTCAGTAGTAGGCAGCACTCTCCTCTGCAGCATTTTGTTATTCCACCTATAGGGTCTCCTGTTACCAGGGTATTATAAGCGTTTCCATCACATTTGGAAAAGGACAAAAAAAAGCCAGGTCAATTATATTTARCTTGGTTTGGTTTTTTAATACAGAATAAACCAGTGTTTCAAACTCTCCTTCCACCAGAGATTGCATTTGTACATGTTCAGAGATCGGTGCGACTTACATTTCAAACCCTTACAATGTGTGAAGAACTTTTAACGATAGCTTAATTGGGTAAGTGGGTGACACAGCAGGTATGAGCAACTGTTACGGTATTACATATGATAAAAAGCCGTGTAATTTCCYAGAATATCTTTCTGCCTAGATGTATGCATTCCTGAATTTCCATCTAAATGGAAGACTAGATGCTCTAAGTGTACAAAAATATCAGACTAAAAATCTTTAATAATTTGGTTTTTCAAAGAGATTCATGTCAAAGGCTATTTTATGCACTTTTTTGTGTGGCTTTTAAAAACTATTTCCTTTTTCAACATAAAGAGACTTCATGTTTGACTGCARCCAGCAGAAAATCATTTTTTATACAATTACCAAAAAACATGTAGGGGAGAGATGTGATTACCTAGCTCTCTTTAAGCAAATGGTGATTTTGCTTCGCCACTGGTAACAGTGCCATTAAGATTGTCAGTGCACTAGATTGACCAGTACCTGATTATACAACTGTTTTGCACAGCGAGCCAGAGACAGTTCATCAGCCATGTGCATAAATGTCATTTATTTTCTATGATTGTCCTGTTATTTTCCAGGATGAAATAGCTAATATTGTAGTTGAGCTTACAAAAACATAAGTTTCCTAGATTATGATGTGATAAATACTATTTTTAAAAGCAGATGATTTTTCAACAAGTCAAGCAATCTGTATAAAAGCATTTGTGGATTACATAACAAAATATTAAAAAGCATTATATATGATATCAATGGGCAGCCAGGTATGTTTGTCATGGAATTGCAATTGTGTAGCRTGTTTACTTTTGCAATTACACTTAGTCTTCTGTATATGAATATGATCTAGAGAGCCACAGGTATACCAAGCTTTAAGTATGCTCCTCTAACTACTGCTTAGAAAGGCGTGAATGCCAATGAATGACAGAATTTCACTAAATGCAATTAAAACTACCAAGAGCATAACATCAAACTCATAAACATTTTGAATGTTACTTTTAGCTAAAGAAGGTTTTATTGAAATACATTTTGACATCTTAATGGTATCTGAAATATAAATCCATATTTAAAACGAAGTAAATTTTAAAATCCTGTTATTTTCATATAGTTAAGTAATAATTTTAATGACATTATATATCTTAAATTATTTTGGTGAAAACTTATAAATATGGAAGTCTAAGCATCTTTTCATGGATAACAAAAACTAGAAGAAAATACAAATACTCTATAATTTTAAATACAAGTTTAATTCTATAGGGCCTAATTAAGAGATGAACATTACCATGCAGTTATTTCTATGTGGGAAAAATACAAAAATCAGACTTATATTTTCACTTTGTTGTTTTGTTTCACACAATCTCTAACCGCACCCATTTCCTTCCCTCCTAATCTTGGTGCAGCTTCACTTTACTTTCATCTCCTGTCTCCTCAGACCTCTTTCCACACATTTGAAATTTTTCTTGTTGCTCAACAAAATTTGGGGGCTAATACGAGATGTTCAATGTAAGAATAGAGAAAGGACACTTTTCTCCAGGATAGTAATAAAACAATTTTCATTATGGCTTTCTTCCTAAAAAGGGGGAAGAAATTTGTTTTACTGAATCTAGCCTTCACCCATTAATTTTTTTATTCCAGATTTTCTATAATCCTCACTATGCCTGATCATGGTAACTAATTATCATGTACCATCCTTTGAAAGCACATGTTAAAATAGCCAGGCAAGAGCTTTGAAGATTAGCATACCATATTTAAATAAGCAACATAGTATTATCTGCTTATCAGAGTCCGCACAGTAAATTCACCGGATTAAAACCACCCGACAGTAGATAAGGCAGCCGTTCCTCGTGCTGCTTGTGTGCTCCAACTGCATAATTCAGAAGCATCAAAATAGAGTAAACTTTTCATGTTACAAGGAATATGCTAAATTAACCCAAAGTAGGGTGAKTGCATGTTTCAGGAATATATTAATTAAATCAAAAACCTAGAAACACAAGGAACAGCACATCCTGTTGGCGCATCACAGACAGCATCTGCCACTTCAGTTCGACTAATTACCACCAAGAAAGCAAATTTCCTTTACCAAAGATCTCCCCAAACCACAGAAAAACCCACCAAGCCCCCATCACTGYAGTTATTTCTAGGCAGCATCAGCTTAAAATGAAAAACTAGTTTCAAAGACTCCTTTGAACACATTTGTTCTTTTTTTTTTCCCCAAAAAAAAAATCCCTTCTGTTCCTTGCCTCTGTAGGGCTGCGGCCACCAGCTGTGCTCACCCAGTGTCCGAGCGGGGCCGGCTGGGTGAGCTGGAGCTACCGAAATTCCCACTCTCCACATCRGATGCATGGAGAAGGGAAACAACGTGGGGTCCTCCTTTGCTGGCAAACCTCTGTGTCCGTAACCCAGGGACGCTACTGCAATCCTCGCCTGMGCGGGCTTGCCTTAGACAGACAACGTCGTGCCTGCTTGCTTAGATTTCACCTTAAATCTGTGTCACATGAAATACCAAAGCACTGCGTCCCAGAATCAGGGACTATCCTAATACTGGGAACTTTTTCAGGATTTACGTTCAGCTGTGTTTGTTGGAGGCTCTGCAACCCACTGAACTTTTATCAAAAAAACTTAATTGCTACTTTTAGATTTTTTAAAAATATTGAAATAATTTTACAGGATGCAATGAAAGTGATGATATTTAGGCATTCAGGAGCTGTCAAGCAAGAGGTTGATTTTAAGCACTATTTCTTTCTACCCTCAATTTTATAAGCAGGCCTACAGACCAGAAGGTCATACGTACTCACAAGGCCACTGAATCCACAGAGTCTATTTCAACTCACGTAGTAACTACCCCCTTTGTGCCCAATAAAAGACAGAAGGATGTTGCCAAAACAATTTGCTTTCCTTTGCCCTCATTGCAATTAGCAGCAAATCATATTTCAGCATTTTGTTCATTACTCTGCATTAATTATAATACAATAATGGATTAATTTGTGTGAACACCAGTAATCTGTATTCGTTTTTAGTTAATAATTTGACTGCACATCACTTCTATGAAGTGATTTGGAAGCTACCCGCCTCATCTATAGCACATTTTTAGTACAGTTATCAGGTCTCTCTTTCCTAAATTATTTTATCATACACTAAGAGTAGGAAAAGACATGATGTCCAGGGGTGTTTAAAGACACTTTCTAGGAGTTTGCAGTGAAAATCATTAACAATAAATCCAGGCCTTCACTTCGCTGCAAGCCTTATATATAATTTATCGGAGATGTGGTAAAGCCCATCCTGGTTATTACCCAGACGTGTGATTTCACGCGCGCCGTTGGGGACGTGGGTGGGCTCCTGCCCCCAGCAGCCCACGGCCRCCGGCAGCCCGGCCCCAGGCGCGGGGCCGTAACGCGCACGGTCGGGGGACGCGCTTCATTTTAAAAAACAAAGAGCAAAACAACCACACTGTCCCCTTGCTGATTCTCTGCCTTGAAATAAGCCCTTTTAGTTGAAGGAGGATAAATTCAAGCAAAATGTGACTGCAGTCTCTTTCCCTTTAGGAAACTTGCAAAACTGGCAGGTTATTTATTAAATTCAGGTACCACCCCCTGACTGAAGGCGAACATTTAGCAGCGTTTTTAAAATACTTCCTAAACCAACTGTAAGAACACGTAATCCTATTAATTACTAACAGATAATTCTCAAGAATATTTGAGTGAAATGTGATCACTTTGCAAATATATTTATCCGTAAGTTCTTTGTCTCATTTAGCATTTGAGATCAATACATACTCAATATCCACATCCACTAAAGAAACTTCAAAAGCAACTGAAAACTTCAGCAAAGAATATCCCAGCCGCACTAATTCTTTCAATGGCTTTCCTCAGGGAAAAGAAGTGCACCACCCCAAGAACACCATTTTTAATGAAAACAGGCTTTTCTCATACCGAGTAACTTCTCAAATAGCCTCTCCACATCTACTGCATTCAGACCTTGCGTGGTTATAGGAGTCAGGTCGCAAGAGGCACTTACTTTAAATTTTAGTATTTTGGCTAAGCAGCTTTGCAGGTAAAAATGTTCTGGAATCTAATAACGGTTAAAATGTTGCTTAATTTGATTTTTCTTCCTTAAATGAAGGAAATCAGAGCCAGTCACATGTGGAAGACAAGAAGAAAAAATGAGACACTGAAATCAGGATTCACAAATGTCAGCCAGCCCTGAGAGTTATGTTTTTGGATCAAGTGGATAACTCATTGTTTTTTTATAAATGGAGGATGAACTAAATTCACTGCTATCAAAAATGTTAGAATTTGAGTTTAAAGAAGATTTAAAAGCCCTTATGAAGATGTTTTCCTTCATGAGGCACACTAGCCATTTGCCTTACTTCATAATGCTGAGGAGAACTGTCTGTAAAGGGTGAACTAAATTGAATTCTGGCAAAATATTAAATCAAAGACAGCAAGTAGCCAAAGACCAAAAAAAAATTATTTTTCAAATGTATTCTCTACCACATGAAAGTTCTGAGTTTCTCTGTTGTTTTCCAGCATAGAGCAGACTCAGGTGCGTAGACTCAGTTCTCCATCAAAATCTGTAAACTCACTGATGCTATAGCTCTAGACAGTATGCAAAGCTCAAAACTTCCAGRAAGTGGCTGAGATTTGATCCTACATCTTGATCTGAGCTGTGACAATATTTAATCTTTTGAATAATATTTTATTCATTGAACCTGTTTCGTAGGAAAACAAGGAGAGCTCGGAGAGAGTAACATAATTTAATTAGAATAACACTGTACTTTGCCATGAATTAATTCCTGTAGATCTAGGAATGAGAATCTGTATTATTATCAGAAAAGTCAACGACAAGGACATGAAGGCAGCTCACTTGACCTACCTTACATATATGTGTATTCAAGAGTAAGTTTTTTATATTGTATTAATTTTCCTCTGCAACTAAAGCTGTTGCATTGTAAAACAACCATTATTTTATTTTCTGTTGTATAGCAGGGGTGTGTGCATCACAAGCCATGCAAAAAATTATTTGGGCTGTGATCTAAAAGAATTTATCATTCAATAATTTCAAGTCCTTGTTAGAGCTATTGTGTTGAACTGATATTCTGCTTGCATGGCACGGTGGTCTTGTTGCAAGATTAATGAAGCAAAGAAGGTACGAAACGTGGGGGGGCAAACTTTAATTATAAAAGTATGTCCAAAACTCACACAGCTTTGTTTTCATGCACAACACTGGCATGCAGAGAAAGCAAATCAGTATTTTCCARTAACTCATCCTTACTGAAAAGAATCTAACTAATTAAGAGTCTCCGATTCAATTACAGCATCAAGYCAAGTTCCCAGAAGACAGAGATGAGCTGATAAGGCCTTTTGAAAACACAAAAACTAGGCTGTAATTATGTTCTACAAGACTCCTCTTCAAAGAGCCGAGTTTCCCAGAGGAGGTTTCAGCAACACTGTTTAGCTCCTGCATGTGACCCCAAGCCCATACATCATCCAGGTACCAAAGGTGTAGCTCTATCACCTCAGGAGTTGAGGAAAGAGGGCAGGAAAACTCTGCACATCAAACCAAAAAAGGGCCAACACAGTAATGCATAATTTCAAAATGTAAGAGATAAACTTACTCTTTTTGGAAAACCACTCACTTGAGCATGTGATCTGCAGCCAAATGTTAGGCACTTTTGAGCATCTGGGCTGTAGCCTTCTTTAAGTAACATTTCCAAACATTTTTCATCACCACTGCTGAACACATGGGGATCACTTTGCCTGCTCCTTTGTCACAGATCCCATCAGCATTAGCAGCTCCAGAACACTGCAGATATTTGAAGTCACTAATTATTTKTGAGGTTATGGAACAATTACATTAATTTTCTGGTCATTTCTCACACCACACGGTCATTAAGAACAAAATCCTACCCTAAGAACAAAATCCTACTTATTTTTTCCACTACTGAGTTTGTTTAAAAGAACAGCATTTATCATTCAATAACATGATCATAACAAACAGTGTGCTTTGGCACTGATTTACATCGTTGACCAGCTGTATAAATTACATTGCCACATACAGGCTCGGGTGCTCCTAAAATCTTGTATTCCATTATTCTAAGTAGGCAAGCAACAAACGTGTTTTAATTAGAACCAGAGATAGATATTTGATATTACCCAGCAATCCCTTTCACAGCAATACTGAGTGCCCATGGCATGCATTTAGATCCAGGCTTCTCTGGAGTTTGGAGGTGAAGTGAACATGTGAGCTGCAGAAAAAAATGAATATTTCTTTCCATTGAACAGTGCTCACCGAAGCAGAAGAATCACCTTATTTCTATAACTTGCCCCTCTGACCTGCATCCTTCCCAGCTAACGAGGATTAGTGGACAAACACCGGTTCCTTCGATACTCAGATTTATCGATGCTGCTCAGAGATTGCAAGCTATGCATTGTTGGAAGGGCTACGAAGGCAGTATATGATTTAAGAACGTTTCTAGTACTGACAACTTTGCCAACCCATCTTTCATTCCTGAAAAGTTGAGGGGAAAAAAAGCAGCGCTCTCAATATCTGCTGCAGCCTGACCTCCTCATCAGTCTGAGATGAGTCCTCAGTCTGACACACAGCTTCAATGACAGTTCAGAACGGTTAAGATCAAGCATCTGCTGATAACCTGCAGGTAGCAGCCTGCCTTAAATATGTTTATTCCTAAGTGCTGCCAGCCACATGCAAATCGTGGGGTTCCCAGGAGAGACTTCTCTTCAGTGACCTGCTACTCTGGGAATTGCTCCCAGTTTTCTGCTGCAAAAGCTACTTATTTCGTAGGGGTTGGCCACATCGGTAAATCCAGCAGGGGTCTGGGAGTTCTGGATCTGCCCCTCGGCATGGCCGCCCCGTGCCGCGGTCCGTGGGGCGGTGGCTTTTTCCTTGGCTTGGCAGTTCGTGTTTGCACCTGACAAAACAGCCGACACGCTGCATGGTAGATCACTACTGTTACACAGCACAAAATAAACAACAAATTACCCTTAGTTGGTAGTTAGTGACTTCACAGAGTGACCTCACCATTTAGCAGTTTGTCAACAGTAATAAGGGAACCATTAGTAGGTTGCTGCTGTTTAAGCTGTCACTGCCGTGACGCACCAGCATAGCAAGTGACCTTCCTGACTTCTGTATGTGTGGCTTGGGGCAACAGGTTTCCTCTTTTCTAAATTGGAAAGAATTAACTTATCTTCAAAAACCAGTATTTTAAAGAGACTTGGGGCTGTATACCTTCTTCAGACCAGCACAATGGTCTGCTGAAGACACATGATATTGATCACCCTGTTTTTAAGCTAATCATAACATACTAAAAATTGCAGTGCAGTAGACAAATGTAATCCTTAGACATTAGTTATTTATGCTGCACTATTAAAATTGCACTAAAATAACATACTACAGAGGAGAGCCRCTTTCTCCATGTAAAGGACACTGCCATTATTCAATATGCCAATAACCTTCCTCAGCTGACGGATTGTTAGGTTCATACAGCCACAAATTACTAGCAATATATTGTACGCTAATAATAAAAAAAAAAAAAAATGTAAGAAGTGGAACTATAACTCATATTCATTGTTATTACTACCTACAACCCTACTAAGCATTTCTACTCCTACTGTGAAAGAAGAGAGACCAAGGGGTCACCAGTCCAGCTCTCCGAAAGATCAGGGCAACAGCAGATAGGCAACCGGCAAACATGCCAGAGGAAAGGCAATGGGATGGATGGTAGTTCTTTGCCATACTTATTTTTTATATATATACTCCTCCACAGGTATTGACAGACCAGTTCATGTGACTTCTCTGGTTAGGTTAAGGCACCCTCAGGTTTAATAGCAATACATTTAATTTTGGTTGAAAGGAATAATTGCACTTAACAAGTTTTACATGTCTATGTGAAGGAAACCGTTGCTGTCACTTAAGGACCAGAGAGAGATTATCTTCACTGAACAATACCGTATTACAGGAGCAATGTCATCAGAATCAAACCGCTTTGCTAGTGCTACTAAGGGTGATTAATAATATTGTGAAATTTGGTCTTTAATCTATTCACAGGTTTGATTTCCTATTTCTTGCTATTACTTAAGGGAAAAAATATCAAATTACTTAAACAAAAAGATTTAAATACTTAATAATGGTTTCGCATACCTGCTTGCAACTAAAATTAAATTGAAAATATTGAAATTTGACATTACAACGTCCAAAAAGAACTAAAACTGTAAAACTCTATCCGATGACAAGTCAGTGCAGGTTTAAAAACCCAAGCTAAACAAATGATGACCATCACCATGTGATAGAAGTTTTCTTAAATTCTCCAGCTTGAGCAGCAACAAACAAAGGTGTAATTCAAAATCATCYTCACGTTCCTTGCTTGCTCCTTTCTCCAGGAGTATCTATATTTTTTCAGTGTATCCCTAAAATAAATATTTTTGCTCTTAAAAACACTGGGGAACTGACATAACCTATTTTTTCCCACATGTTCCAAACAGAAGTCAGAAAAATGCAATATATTCAATACTCTAAATATAAACTGAAATAGTGGAACAAATTAGACAAATTTAATTTAATTTTTCACATTTGCTCATTTACCCAATAAACAGAAATGGAAATTGAATTCGTTTATTAGAACCATTAAGCTAATATATTTCTGTTCTGGAAATAGGTCATATATCTTACTTATGAAGAGATACTAAACAGAACTCTCTCAAAAAATCTCGTAACAGATTCACTTCCCAAATATAATAAATGAACTCATAAGTGCATGCAATATTTATAATACTTAAATAATTATTGCTTCCTAACAGCTGATGTAGTCTCAATATGCTCTTTCAGTGCATTTCAACTCCATTAGCATTTAGACTGCCTTATGGCTGTCAGGATAGGTTAGGAAAAAAAATCACCTGATAACAACGCAAAAAGTATACAAATTATCATTCAGAATACAGCAGTACATGGAAATGAGATGATAGACTTACAGGTTATCCAACACGAAGCTTGGTGTGAAGAATTTCATCCACGCCAAGGATGGTGTCCATTAATATTCACTCCATGTTGGAACAGAAACTTTGTAATGCCTGCATGCCCATTTTCAGCACCTTCAAACACAACAGGGAAAAAAATAATCATTCCTAATAAGGAGATATAATTGATACAGTTAAAGAATTCAGTGCACAACTCAATGGTTTCATCACTAAATTCTCGCTGCAATAATCATAATTATTCTGCTTTTACCCTCTCCTCTCCAAATCAAAACTAATTCGTCCTAAATGATCACGCAGCGCTGATTACCAGGATGTTTGTCTGGTCTAAAAATCAAACACACACACACCCTGCCTTCTTTTGTGTTTCATGTAAAACAAATTATTTGCTACATTGCTTAGAGACAGGACAAAATATTTCAGGCTCTGAGATGAAAATTAAGGTATGGTCAGTGAATGGAGAAAAGACATGTACATTCCCCTTTCTGCAGGAGGCATAGCAATAGAAATCACAGTCAAGGAAACTTACCTAACTTCTTACCCTCAGAATTAAGGCACTTTATTATAAAAACACTCATTACCCACACACACAACATTTATTGTGGAGGTTACCGCAAATAAAAAGAGGCAATCACCTGTGCAAAGCCATATTGTGCAAATACCATTCGATGATATTTAAGGAGAACCTTCTCTCAYTAGATCTATTACTGATTCACCCTGTCAGACATTGTGCATTTTAAACATCTCTGCATTTTGCAAATTTAAGATAYATTTGTTGGTGCATAAGGCTTCATAAGCTTTGTGCAGCTTTTCAGAAGACCTGGAAAGCACCAGGACTTGTAAGAAGTCTACATTGGACGTCACAGGATCACCCTGGTAAATGCCATTTCACAAGATGTGCCGTTGTCTTAAAATGCTCTGAACCCCAAACAATGCTAAGACAATTATCTTTCTTGTACCTCACCTTATTAGCATGCATTACTATAAAGGAAAGCTCATATTTTAATGGGACTGTTAAAATAGTAGAAAGCTAACTAGAGTTTTGTGTTGGTATGCTGCATTTCTGGAATCTATATAAGCACGTTTGGGAAAAAAAAAATCTAGCAGAAATGTTTATATTAGAAAAAAAAAATTTGGCAGCCAAAGCAAGCAGCAAGGAATTCACCAAAAGTAGTCTGTGAGGAAACTTCAGAAACATTTGCATAGAAGCAGCCTTGTAACTCCAGGAAGTTTCCAGGACAGGTACCAAGAAAGGCCTAGGTTTCACTGTGGGATTAACAGAGAGGAATTAGAAAAAAATACAAATGCACGCATTACCATCCAGAAATTACCTAAAGTTAATTTCTCCTGATGTAACATTTCTCATTCTTCAATTTTGCTTCCAGAAGYATCTCCTCCCGATAGCTGGAGCTCCTGCAAGTGTTCTACCAAAGCTGCTCATTCACATGCTCACTAACGCGAGCCTTTGTCAAACCCGAGGACCAATTAATAGGGGGAAAAAAAAGAAAAGAAGGAAAAACTATGTCATTCTGCCCAGAGGTTTGTCAAAAATGTGCCTTGTGTAACACAAGGAGTATTAACAATTGTGGACGGTGACAGACTCCCCACTCCCGCAGCCGCTCAAGCTCTCATGGACCTACTGGGAGAGATTAAGGCAAAACCTTAGAGCTGAGGCAAGGGATCAGACTCAGTGAAGCCGCAGCCTTCTTAAAGAGTCTGATAAGACCCCTCCTAGACACTGAAGGCTTTCCCAGAAAGACCAATAAAGATTAAAGGTAGCACTCACTGCATGAAAACATCATAGCCCTCAGCCCACAAGTCTAATTTGAGCCTTACTGAGATGCCTGAAGAGGCATCAGTAGGCAAATGTGACTAAGCACTGATCCCAAAGCCTTATATCGTCYTGGCACAGTGCTGAGTCCAACCCAACCAGCCCTGATGAGCAGCTCRGTCTAGTAGCCAGGGTCCACCCACCACCATGGACCACAGCCTCCTAAGGGCCCACGCAACTGTCTTGGAAACTCAACATGCAAAMCACTCCCATTCTTATACGAAAAGTGCGACTGCTTCCTCAATCGTTTTGAATATCTCCCTTTAATCTGTCTTGTTGAATTGGGAAAGCAAGGGACCAGCGCGGCTCACAATGCAGAGTCAAAAGCTGGCAGCCTGCCTGAGCAACGCTGGGGTTTTAATGAGCGACAACCAGAATGACTATAAAATAAAACTACATGTTGCAAACTTCGATGTGCACTGCACTCCTCAAGGGGACCAGGTTCTGGAGCCTTTGGAGTGAGGGAACAAGTAAAACTGCTCCTACGGGCTCTCTGATAAACAAAGCTACTACAGCAAAATGTAAAGAGCCTAAATATATTCCATATATTCTGCTTTGTTACAKAAAAGGCTATTCAGTATTTCTGTAAAGCGTTTTTATAGGTGAGAATATAGGTCTAGGCCAAAACCTCTTAGAGCATTATTATATTATGTTATWTTATACAGTACATTTTTGGATTCTTTTTGAGAAGCAGATAAGATGGGGTGAGCTGAAGCCAGTGGTCCCAAGAAACGAGCAGTGCAGCTTCAGGGAAACCCCTGYGTTGAGCAACACCCCTTGGGAGACTCCAGCAAGGGTGGAAGCAAGTTGTCTTTGAGAGAGGATTTTGTTGATCAAAACAGACTGGAAAACAGAAGCAAACAGAGTCCAGTACACCATGTGAAGCAGAAACATGCTATACGAGCACATGTCTAATGCAGTCAGCACAAGCTGAAGCTGCTAAGTGGTCTTTAAGGTTGTTCTTAATAAGAAGGTACCAGAGTATCCCTGTCTGGAGGCGACAGATGCATATATATACATATATATATATATATATGTATGCATCTTCCCACAAGATCTGCTGGAAGGAGAAAAGTTGGCAACTCTCAAACCAATCGCAAAGAGAAATGCTGTATGAAACCCTGCTGCTGTGAGGATCCGGGAGATACCTTACATTCTGTAACCCAAGCTGATTTGACAAAGGCACAGCATAATTCCTGAATACAAAGAGTGGCTGCAGTTTCACCAGCATCTCTGRATTTCCCCATCAGGAGCAACATTTTCATCTTATTTAAATTAATCCTCTGCCAACCCACACTCATGAAGTAAATCTCCACTTCGCCTAGATGCTGATGATGCAAGAAAACTGGACTAACTGAATCAGATGACCAGAAGAGCTAGAAGTAAGAATCATTATCATACAAATAACACCGTGGCCCAAGAGGTCTTCATAAGTATCTTCTGTGCTTTCTGAATGGAGGAACAATAGCAAAACCCGTACAGGACACTGGGGATGAAAGGTCACGATATGTAGTTTCTTCCTCATCCCCTTGGCATCACTGGGGAGTCACCAGTCCACCACCAGATTTTTGGCCTCCATAGGAAGCATGCACGTTCAAAGTAAGGTTGGGGCTTGATATAAAATAGACTTAACAAGAACAGCATAGATGGGACAGTGGACAAACCTCAGAGCTCAAATATTACACTTCAGAGACACACAATGACTGGGGACTGGCTGCTGAAAATGACTGCATCGCATTAAACTAGCATTCTAGCAAGAYACGAAAAAATGTTGATGCTCCAAATTCTCGCTACATGTACATTTAGAGACTAACAGATGGTCAACCTACAGACCCCACTTCAGAGATCTTCAGACCACGKGTCAATGTATTTTATACTTTATTTAGAACAACCTTTCTGGGAACACCATTATAGTGCATTTAATTTGTCTMCTACGGCCTTTACACTTGGCACTACTGGGCACACTGCCATTAGTCTAGAAACATTAAGTTTGTACACAAGGCACCTTTTACTCCACTTGGTTCGCGCCAAAGAAAAGCCTCATCGATACCACTCGAGCTTCCAGCTGCCCCCCTTTCCCCTTACTCCTCATTACCCCACTGGGGCATCAAAATGATTCATGACTGCACAGGTAAGCGGCTTTTCTYCCTTCACAGTGCCTTTTATATTATTTTTATACCCTTCTAAATATTTCCAAAACAAACACAAAAACCACTTTGCAAGCTGTGCTGGAAATCGCACTTACGCAGGAGCCCCAGTGGGATGGGWCCACCTTTCAGCGTGCGATTACAGTAGTCGCGACGCTACGGAGGAACAGGAGCCGATCAGCTTGATCGTGGGGAAGGAAGGGATCCTGAAGGCAAGAGAAAACATACTCAAAATTAATGCATCTGGGACATTCCCTGTGAGGCRCTAGGCATAAAACAGGAATTAAACGTATTCTGTGTTTATCTTCACAAATAAAAGTATTCCAAGTAGGAAATACTTGGGGAAAAAAAACGTTGACTGCCTTCATATTAAGACATGCAAAATCTTTCTGCCTTTYCCAGCGTAGATCAGAGGATAACCAACAGTGATACTTGCATCAGGAGCAGCACTGCTTCTCCTGGCCTGAGATYCTATTCACCCTGAAAGGTTTCTAGAGCTGGTACAGGGGAAGAAACAAGTGAAACCACAGGCAGAGCACAGTTTAAATGCCAATGCAAACAAGAGCAAACAGGTTTTGAAGTTGAAGTTAAGAGGTTGTAGCCAAAACTTCTGGGCTAATTTTGAAACCTTTTTCCTAAACCATGTTCTACATAATCAATTCCRGTTCTAATCTCAGCTCTTCAAGACAGTTTTCTTATTAGCATATGACTACATGCTCCCTGAACTTCTCAACAACAGTTTCTCYTAGGCAGAGGACATTAGTCTGGAGATAAATACCCTGATCATTTATTTTTCTTTATGGATTTTTAATCAGTAATTCATTATATGTCACCGTAATTATTTGTAGGAACATTCTGGTTAGCTCAATATACTTTTAACAAAAGAAYATAATGGAAAATATACAATTCCTCCTACCATCTGTGATATTTCTAATCAGTTTTTGTAACAGAGCAGCGTGGATTTCCCCAAAACAGGGGTGGAGAAAAGGAAATTCAGTCATAAAATTTGTAGTTACACCTGTTAAAAATCTACCTACTTTAAACTTAGAGAAAATAAAAGTGAGTTTCTCACCTGTCTCTTCCCCCTGAAACACAGAGGCAGTTTTGCAGCAGGCAGACACCTGCTTGTTGGTTGCAGTGGACACCTGAGCTTATGAAGCCCACTGGCTATGTTCCAACAAATTCCCTAAAACTTAAACTTTTCATTGCTATTCTTTTTAATAAATAATAAACATCCCTATTGCTCCAGCCTCCCCTTCCATGGAGCCCTCACTATGCRTTAGCATATCTGAAACTATTTTAGCAGGTTTGGGATTTTTGTTCAGGTTGCTTTTTTAAGAAAGTTTATCAACTACTTTGAAATTTTCCACACTGGCCAGGAGTTCCTTGGCTGGGCCGGGCTTCACAAGGTTGTTGCCCATACTGCTCCACCACCCTACAACATGCCTGCTTCAGGAATAGCAAACCCCAACATTGTGAGACCATGACAAAACATCCCAAAGAACATAGCAATTAACTCTCCATAGAGAGAAATATTCCATCCAGCTGTCCTTTTGAAGTATTAACCCAAAATCATAACTTTTAAAATGTGGATATATTTTAGGATTAATAACAAATGYGTTTGCTCTTTACATTCCTATTCTGTATCCTCCTAACCCAGGCAAAAGAAAAAAAGCATTTAAAGAAAACYGATTTGCAGGTATCACAAGCCTTTTATTTCTCTGTACATACAAATAAAATCCATTGTACAACAAACAGTGTCTGGCTTCTGAGTAGTAAGGGCATCTCAAACAAGCTCTTGAGCAACAACAAAAGATGTATTTGTAGCCTAATTTAAACTGCAATGTATCTGCACAAGCAGAGGGAAAATAAAATGTCCAGAGAAGATTACCTGGAGCAAAGGYAACCTCCTCCCCTACAGAGAGGGGGTTGCATGTATTTGAGTGCAATCTTATTCGGTTTTTATTCAAAAGGCACGCTCTTGTTTTTGTAGGCAGGTAGTTTGTCAGTCATAAGGAGTGGTTACAGTATTTGTAAGCATTGAACTTATCTCAGGAAAAAACACCTCCTGCCTTTAAACCCGTGCCATATATATTGGCGGTGCCAAAACCACTGCCATCTATCTTGATAAAGGCTTTAAACCAGAGACAACCCAGAGTCTAAGGCTTCCATAAAGGTAGCAGAGAAAATACTGGCACCAGCACCACGGCAGTGTGAATTATGGTAACGGGTAGCGCTAGGCGCCCCTAATCCAGCTGCTGCTCATTCCCTCTGTGGCTTGTCTGCAAGGCTGAGGGTTTTCAACAAATGTAATGGAGATCATCTCATGAATATGCAAAAATGACTCTATCCTACAGTTTTTGAACAGAGCAGCTATCTGGAGAAGGATACAAATGCCACTTACAGGCAAATACATACACTCTAAAGAAAACAACCATCTCAGTTATCGCCAAAAATCATTATTTTCCTTTAAGGAAGGAGACGTTAATGAAAACCGCCTTAATCCACTGCAGTGATTTTCAGTTTCTTAGGTTTTGCTGACACCTGGTGGCACACAGGAGAAGAGTCTTAAAGCGATAAACATACGCGTGCTCCTGCTYCACCAGCTACATCGTACCTTAACCTCTCTCAACACTGACTTGGCATTTCTATTACTGCAAGCCAACATACTCAAAGTTTTAGAAAAGCTGCCATGGAATTCTTGGCAGGTTCAGCCTTCACATAGTGTCCTGGTTCCAGCTGGGACAGAGTTAACTTGGAAAAGTGACCAGCCTTAGGATTTCACGCCTTATTTCAGACAACTAGTTTGTATTTTCACACCATCTGTTCTGCTTCCTGCCAGGGGTCTGTCACCTCACTTTCACTGACAACCAGATACATGCAAAAAGTTTAGGAGGCTCTTTTTTAATTGTCAGCAAACCTTTGTCGCTTGCAGGGTCCGTAGTTACAYGCAGCTGAGTTGATGGCTAAGCATTTCTAACCACACAAGCACAAAATAAYAGGAAATGGGCATGTCTAAGGACAGTGTGGAAATGCCCGATAGGGAGTTGCAGCCAGGGAAGAGCAGACACTTCGCACCAGCTGAAAACCTGCTCCGGGAGGTCTGGCTCCCCACTGCTGGGCAAGTGCTGCAAGACRGAAACTCCATTAGTCAGAGCAAGGGTGCTGGGTGGCGAACGGGAACAGCCGGGCAGCCGGCAGCGCAGGTTTCCCTCTTTCTTAGAGCCCTGTATTTTTCTGTACCACACCATGAMGAGGTACTTCTGCCCTCCTTCCTGTTCTGCAAACTCCATCTCTCTCTGCTCAGTCGATAGCACTGTGATCACTGAAAGGATTGCAGATCTGCTTTAACTGCAAGGCCCTAAACGCACCCGAGTGTTTTCCCTGCACCACTATCCAGCCATGCTAGACTTMATTTTTGGCGTGCCATTGAAGCGTGGTTTGCAATGGAGTGGAACTCCCCTGGTCCTGTGGAAGAACCATAGGAAGGTGTGTTTTAGCAAAGTGCAGTAAATTATTTTGAGACTGAAACCTGTCATCACATGGCCACCAGATTAGAGCAGAGAGCTACTGCCAACATGTTCAAACAAGGATTCTCAAGGAACTAGCATCTCTGTAAATCAGACCATTTTTAATTCATTGTCYACACTAGCTTCTAAAATTGGAAACTGTGAGCTTATCCATTGAGCATTTACATTAATAGTCATTTTGCCTGTAGGAGCATCACTTACTCTGACTGTTCCATTTTAAAATCCTACTTTTTAAAGCAACGTACTCCATAGATTCAGTATCTGAATCGAGACGTTTGCAAAATGCCTACAAAACAGTTTTTACTGTTATAATTATTGTCTTTTCTGGTTATAGCAGTCAACGAAAATTAGCAGTAAATTTTCAAAGAGTCCTAGCATAATTTCTGCTTACCGGGGAGATTTCCTTGGGGAGTCTTCTGTTGAGAAAATAAGGTTGAAAGAAAAATAGGACCTGCAGTGGAGGGTCTAAGTGAGAGTTTTGATACAGAATGGTTTGCGGACACTCCCTTGTTAGCTAGTACTTTAAACAGTTACGGAAAATATCTGTATTCAGATTTAGATTGTCTCCCAGATACCTGCTGGGAATTTCAAATGGGAAAACCCAACATGACTTTCTTGCAGACCTYGCTCACATACAAACACTTGTTTTTGCAGAAATCCTACTATTTTCTGTAGTTTTATGTGTGTTTGTTGTAAAGGCAAAATCGCTTGTTGACCACACTGTATGTCTATAGAGACTGTAAAAAAATATATTGAATTATGAACAACTGAAGCCACAACAGAATGATAAACTAATGCGGTTTCTTGGCTTGAGGACTGCAATACTGACCTTCGCTTGTCATCTTTACTATTTTCATGGCACTCAGAGCTTCCCCAGGCATCTCACTGAAGAGGATGATTTTTGCCCAAGTTCATGAGACAGCGTGAGGCAAAGAGACACCAGCACCAACACCGGAGGAAGCAGAAAGGAATCTGAAAGATTTGACCAGGATCCTTGAAGCATTATCACAAAGACAAATGGCCACACGACATTGAATTTTGGGGCGCTCCCCAAAATGTCCACCCTATAGGTTTTGCTTGCAGGACTTTAATGCGAGGACAGCCAGCCTGCAGCTGGAGATCAGCCATTGCAAGGTCTCTGAATCAGGAGCTGCTTTATTATAGCCAGCAAACATTAGATGGTCACCTTCTGACTCCAAACCATAAATCACAAAGAAGTGAACTCCGGCAAAACTGCTCTGTGAGCTGGGACAGGAAAATGGAGAAGAGACTGTAAGTCTAAATCTATAGAAAAGGGATTAATGAGCAGCAACTTACCATTCATTAATATTGTTCCTTAACATTTTATAAACATATGAAACAAACATGCCTTTTTGTTAAATAAGGTCATTTTCAGCATTTAGGAAAAAATAAGCGTAGTGGTTTAACCCGGCAGGCAGCCAAACGCCACACAGCCGCTCACCCACTGCACCCCCCAGTGGGACGGGGAGAGAATCGGGGAAAAAAAAATTCGTGGATTGCAATAATGATAGTTTAATAGAACAGAAAAGGAAGGAACAATAATAATAACAATGCTAATAATATAATAATGGTAGAATATATAAAATTAGTGATGCACAATGCAATTGCTCACCACCTGCCGAGCAATGGCCAAAGCTATCACCCCTTCCTGGATTCCCCCTCATTCATATACTGGGCATGACGTCACATGGTATGGAATACCCCGTTGGCCAGCTGGGCTGGCTGTCCCGGCTATGCTCCCTCCCAGCCTCTTGTGCGCCTGGCAGAGCCTGGGAAGCTSAAAAGTCCTTGAGTAGTAGATTACCCAGCAACAACTAAAAACATTAGTGTGTTACCAGCATTCTTCTTATACTAAATCCAAAACATAGCACTAGGAAGAAATTTAACTCTATCCCAGCCGAAACCAGGACAGTAAGTAATACTCCCTCCAAGCAAAAACCTCATCTATTTCACAGACAGACAACAAAAGCTCACCAAGGCACTASAAACCAACCAAGCCTAAGAAATACCAGGCAGAGGAACAGATACAGGAATTCAAGTCTCCTGGTTTTTGCTTACAGCCCGCTACAAGCAGGAAAAGCCACAGGACAGATACCAAGTTTCTAAGCCATTTAATGTACTTRGAAAAGTGGCCTTTCCCAAGTTTTGCTGCCAGTAGAAAGGGCAATAGCTTTTGTTGAAGTAAACAGCGCTTTTAGCAAAGTGGGCTTGGCTAGTTGGGTTTTTCTTGAATCCTGAAACAAATCATGGTGCACAAAAATAYGCTGGGCACAGGACAACAGGAAGCATCTGTCCGAAGCACACAGCTTTCCTGGGTAYTTCCAGTTCCCAGGCCTCCATCCCCACAGGCCACGACCACATCCCAACTTATGGTGAGCTTATCCTCACATCTCCCAYGAGGCAGGAAAATGCTAATGATGAGAGAAGGGAGACTCAGAAAGACCACGTAGTCCCATCACTCAGAAAGTGTGGTTGAGCAGGGAGCCAAGCATCAGGTCACCCCATCTTTGACCCACAGCCACCACTTCTTTGCCCTTTATTTCTGCTTAAACATAGCTAGAATACCACCTCTTGCCTCCCCTAAGATGTATTTATAATACTTCTTCTTTTCAACCTTTATTATTTATTTTTAGTTTGGCTTCTACCAGCTTACCTTTTAGGATGCAAAAGAGACCATGGGACTTTCTTCACACCAATATCTTCTTAAGAACAAGTTGCAAAGCAGAAGACAAGATTTCAAACGTGCTGAAGCAAGCAGGACACTTAAGCTAGATGAGATAGGTCTGAGGGTAGGTTGGTCAACAACCATATCAACACCTGAGAGGCAGGCACTTGTTATCTTCCTGACTGAATTTGCCCTTTGCAGCCAGTTAAGCACTAATCTGACAACCGCCTATCAGGCTCTAGTCCAAGGCGAGGAAGATTCTGAAGGGACAAGACACAACACATGTACCTGGAGGTGAAAAAGCGCTGCTTGTGACRAGGCTGTGACTTCAGGCAAGCTCAATTGCATGTACTGGCCAGATGAAAAATGATGTAAATTCTTAAAGGCAAGACTAAGTGTAACATTTCAACCTATCCYGGCTACTCACCATTCTTGATAAATGCTAGGGGTGTGGCTTGCCAAATCTTTATTTAAGCTTCACGTATTTTAAAAAGCCATGTCAGGGTGCAGTTCTGAAACTTTCCTCTCTTGGTTTGACTGATACATTACTAAATAAGCAGTTAGAAGCAAAAAGCTACAAGAGAAAAGTTAAAAAAAAACAACACAGTGGTTGCACGGTCTGCAATATTGTAAATATGACATGCATTTGCATTAAGAACAACGAGCATCAGTGAGTGAGCCCTATAATCAGGTAAAGACAGTCACACGGTAAGCATCCTGGCTCTGATGGTGGCCACGGCAGATGGCTAGTGAAGACCATAAGGCCAAGGCAGGAGACTACCCTGTATAAAAGGTACCACAACCACCTCTGAMAGAAGTCAGAAGTGTAACGATCTGCAATCTTTCATTTCCCCTGAAACTTCCTTAGCTTTAACACCCACAGGAGAGCAGTTTTGCATCTGCTTCTCAGCTCTTGTTGTTTGCCAGCAGTTTCCAAATGCTGTTCTGCCTCTGATGAATCTGACAGAAATGTCAGCAGGCGCATGATGCAGTATGTGGAGCAGCTGCTGCAGCATTTTGATGGCCACCATAAAGTAACTAAAGGACTTAGATGTGTTGGAAAGAGCAAAGATTTCAGGTCAGCAACCTGACTTCCAAACTTCCGAAGGAGAGGTGGATGAGTTACATTACTAGGTGTTTCTTCGCTTGTAACTTTTGCTGTGTCACTCACATTGTTAAACACATCACTATATCTTAGGGAATGCAATACACAAAGACCAACAGACACTCAGCTAGCATCATTTGTTTAATAAAGTCTTTTCTGTTTTTAAAAAAGTTTACAAGACAGATGTGTTCCACATGTTAAACAACTAGCGGCGGATCTTTCCTTTTAATAACTYAATCCATGCAGAAAGACTGGACTGCCTAACTTGGTGTTACGTAGCAGCTGAACAATATACCAAAATATACACAGATCTACACCCTGCCATGGAAACAGGTAGCACATGACACCACAGAGTGAGAATCAAAATACAAGCCTGCTTGGATAATTTTCAGAATTCAAGTGTAAGTTTAAGGAAAAACCCTGATTTATCTTTGAAATGGAGCTTATGTTCTGAGAGTGAATGTTCTGCTACAATCTGCCTACAGTCACCTTTTATTCAGCAGTCATGTGAAAACACATACACAAAAATGTTACAAGTCCTTTTTACTACTGATACTACACATTAACAACTGAATCTGATAGCATTGCTTTGGTTGTTTCAATACAGAATGATATAGGTTTCTAATGTCTTAGTTCTGTTTTTCCATTTTCCATTCTTTTCCAAAGTCGTTGACAAGTGGTGCTGAGGTGAATGTCTGTCGGGTCTCTCTTCAAGAATCCAGTGTAGCTTTTGTATAAGAAACTGTGGAAGGGGAACAAACAGAACGTTACTGTAAGTAGAGTAGAAATAGAGTATGATTCCTTCAAGTCCCATAGAGAAAAGTATCTTTACTTATTGTCACAGCATGAAAATTARTGCTAGGTTATCAGTATATCACATTTTAGAAATTTTCAGCTCCCTAGAATTTCAAATGCTATTGGAAAGGTCAGACTGACCAAAGCACTCTAGAAGGCCTGCAAACTCCTGCTCTCTAAAGTGTTCTTATTTCAACACACAACCCAGAAACAGTGGGGGAAACCTTGTATTCCTTTAGCATAGCAGCAAGGCCAACAGTTGCTGAGAAAAAGTACACCCTCGCTTTATTTTCTAAGAACACATTCTCCTTCCCAATGTGCCTGCTCCTCTCCAGCTTTAAAACAGRAAAGTGCACCCAGCATAAAGCTGAAGAGAGCAGAACTCATTTGATTCCAGCTGTTGTACAACATGACAATCCCCTTTTGACTGCAACCCAGTTAATGAACAGAACCATTTCACACCAGTCTTGAAGCTTTTCTCCATGAGGCCAGCGTAAAAAAGCCTGTGGACTTGAAAGTTTCTTTGATCCCTTTTCCAGGTCAATCCAAAACAAATTAGCATATTTCCAGAAATCTATTCAAAGCCTTATGCAAACTCATTTATATTAGTACCACACAGATAATATAAACTTCTATAAAACAGAAATCACCCCCCAATGTCTGACCACCAGGGAAATTAATGGGGTTTGTTTTTTTTTTTTAAAAAGCAACTTTCTGAGCAATGCATGATATTGAGTTGTATATATCACAGCCAGACTGAACTCTAGGGATGGGAAAACGAAAGAAAGGTTAGACCTCAACTTTGCAAAGCTGTTAATAATTAAACGGCATAGCCAGCTCAGGGCTTCAGTGTGAAGATGAGGGAAATAATACTTTCTTGAGAGCTCAGACATGCTTGAAAATTCAAAATCAGCAATGTAGGTTTTTTGGGGGGGGCGCGGGGGAAGGAAGGCAATGAAAGCTGTGTCCTGAAGACTTAAAACTGACTGGAAGAGTATGATAAATACATATCTACATATGTAGATAATCCATGACAGAGGATTCAGGTCTATATTCAGTCTAATTCCATTCACTCATGTCCAGGCATGTCTTGCAGGTCAAGTGTCTGACGGGAGAGAAAATCCCAGTTCTCATATTGAATTCAAGCAGCAAGTCTGGCTCTCAATGCCTGGCCTCATGTTCTCATTAGATGGTGAAGGTATGTGAAATGGCCTGTTAACAAGTCATCCCGGGAACGAACAAACTAAGGAGGGAGGGGTAGGAACCATGATAGGAAGTTGCAGTTTTGGCCTGTCCCCAACTTCTGAAATGTTTTCCACTTCCATTGCTGGGGACTATGTGTTATTTGGGTATTACAAACGGTGGGGGCTGTTCCAGAGTGACCTGCCTGCAAGGCAAAGACAGAGAGAGAAACACAACCATGTATCTCCGCTCTGAAGAATTCGAAGCAGGATTCTGAGTTAAGTGACTGCTGTGTTGTAAGACCAAAATTTTAGATTTCCTGAGTCAACCTGGAAACAGTTGTGCTGGGCCAGACTCACAGATACACACCTCCAGCCAAGCACACAGCTGGGAAGAGGTTTTCACCCACTCTGGTATGCCGACTGCAGGCAGAAGTGGAGGTTACCCGCCAGCAAGATTATCAGAATTTCACCTTTCAGCGCTTCTAATGCAATTCTCTGCATGTGCTGCTTCAGTAAAGCACCCAGGGTTAGAAACTGCCAAGCAGGAGGACACAGCTTTACAGAGGAGTGGAAAAGCCAAACCTGAGGCCTGCTTTGGATGAGCTAAGGCTCTCTTTCTGAAGACACATCTCCTTCTGCYCCACTGCTTGCGCTGGGGTCATCCTTGTTACGGGGGGCATTTCTTTCTCTACTTGACTCAGAGGGCACCTTGGTTCTGGTCTTCTCTTTCCTTTGTTGCTGTTTTTCAAGTTTTGTCAGCTATTCACAAAGTAAGGAGAGCAAGAAAACACTTCATGGAATAAAATAATTTCAGAAGACTAGTTCTAAAAAATTGTAAACGTGAGCATTTGTATAAAACTTGCAACTCAGATTCACAACACCAATACATATATCAATAAAACAGAAAAGAAAAAAAAAGCCCAAGGCTTAGATTTTCAGAAATTTGGAGAAGACAGTGAATTATCATCATACACTAACATAATCACCCCCTGAGTATGAAAGAGACGTGCGCATATTCAAATGACTGTCCTCTGCTTTCCAGGGTTCCTTCTCCGCCCAACACAATCTGCAACGTGGAAAAGAATAAAACACAAGGACCAAAAGGGGGAGCTGGATTCCACCAAACTCCTCTTCTGTTTTGGGTCTTAAGTGGCAGTTTTGTAGTTTCAAAGTTGCTGACAACAGATGTATCCCAAGTGCAGCCATCCAGCAAACAAGAATAAATTTATTTTATTTTTCATCCAGAGAAAGATATATATGAGCCTTAGCATCACCTAGGACATAGATAAACATTTCAAATCATCTTGGACAAAACCCTTGGCTAACACTGCCTTGCCACCTCTCAGTAGAAATGCTTTCAATGCTACTAAGAGTCAAACTAAGTTGCACATAGCTGTCACTTCTACATCTCTTTCCCATTTTTAAGTAAAGCAGGTTGCAGTAAGTTTTGGGGACACCACATATTGATGATAGCTACTTAAATCACTATACTTTGTGCAGTTTATCTGTTTAGATAATTTCTGTAATCTATCGATTTTCTCTACTGCTTCCACAATTTCCCCAAGATAAAGCACACTAGTCATAAATCATMATTTCATGGCCAGAAGATCTCTTCTGAGGTAAAATCTTCATAGAATAAAATAAGCTAGATGATGTCTGTCAGTTATGAATTAGACAGGCTCATGGAAGATGCATACAAAGACRTAACTCTGAGCTCCAGGTCAGTAAGAGTGCAGATTGCAGAGCCTTGGGAGGATGCACAGCATCCCACGTATACACACCCTCCTTGAACACCTGCACACGTGGACTTCTAGCCTAACACAGAATATTCTTAGCTGGCTATTTCAAAACTAAAAATAGTTTATTTTTACTATGTGAAATGACAGAGTACGATGTATCTGTTTGTCTAGCATGATCTAATCCTCAAGTCACATCCATAGATGTAACAAACGTGTTGGGCATGATACAGGCAATATTTTAACACACGTGTCTAACAACATGCACACTACTCTTCTGCCGACAAGCCTATATACACAGCACATGAATGTTAAAGGTAATCAAGAAAGTGAGGGCATCTGCAAGAAGGGAAACAAAAGTTTGTGAGCCCTTAGTATTAAAGGTAGTCAACCTTAATGGTACTCCCAGGGCCTCTATGCAGTTGGGTTTTATTTTTGCAAATGGTATTGGGGTCATCCAGCTGCTGAAATCAGAATTGAGGTTTCGATCATCTTCATGGTACAACAATGTACCAGAAGAGGGAAGGCACACTACATCAGCTGCAAGCTGCAGAGACCCAAAAGCACGGTTCCTAGGTTTCAGAATATAGATTTGTACACATTTAAATAACTACAGGAGTAGGTAGTGCATATTCATCATTCCTCACTGGCCCTCAACCTAGCAGTCAGTAATTGCAAACTACCCGCGAAGACCAAGCCAGAGCACAGTCAAACCTGCTGCAACAAACCTATAAACAGCTGCTGCAATCTGTACCCCCTTCTTCTACTGCAGCACCGAGGCTCCTAGCAGTGACCCTTTTTCAACAATAATGATGCCGAAAAAAATTTCCATTACCTTGTAGTTCTGTAACTTCTAACTCCATGAAACTTCATAGTTTCTGTAAATAATGTGATTGCTGAATGACATGGTATCCCCTCTTCTCCAACTAGTGTTTCTTATTACTTGAAAGAAGAAAAAGCCTGAGACACATGACACCCATAGTTTAAATTGAGTTACCTTTATCTTTGAGAAGGCTGTGAGCTAACCCAATAAAGCTAACCCTGGATTTTCAAAACATGAGAAACAGTAGGGTATTCATGCTGGTAACCTTGTGTTATGCAATACAGAATCCACATCCATGATGTATATTTGTTCATATATAATTTACACATAGAGGCAGAAATGGCTCAGTATATGATAGCATGTCATGTTACCATTTCAAACATGCCTACACTGGCCATTTTCCAACATGGTCTTGGGGGCAAATAGCATGCTCACTAAGTATATATCATTATATATAGTTTTATAAATACATATATATGTGTACATATAGTCTGATGTACAAGGGGACCATATTCTCTATAGAAATAGGAGTAGCATCCATATCTTAGAGTAAACAGTATGCAACAGATGGTCTCCAAAGTTATGACATATGTATTTATCATGAAGGACCTCACAAGTTACCTAGTTCTGTAACTAATTAGTTTGAGAACAATGTAGTGCAGAGGGCAAACAAAACAGCAGATATGCAGAGATAAATCCAGATCAATCTTCACACCTGGCTCTGCAGCAGACCCAAAGCTCTACTCATGCTACTCAACTACATCTCTTTCTCACAGGGCAACATCTTTAATAGATGGAGAAAAAACAGGAGCAGGAATAACCTTGGAACAACTTAACAACTTCCAGGTTGGCATGATCTGACAGCAGTATTCACCCAGCTCAAAGAAAAATAACACAAAAAGTTCATTTAGATGAGGGGAGAAGATAATTTAGCTGTATTTATCCATGTCTCACATGAACAGGATTTACTTTTTTAAAAAATTATAACAAATTAAAGGTAAAGTTCATTTATGAACTTTCATCCATCTAAAACTCAAATAATACTGAAATAGATAGGGATTTCTGTGTACCTATGGACATAAATACACACATGCGTGCTCTCCAATCTGTACATACACCATGATCAGTCTATGAAGCAAAGTTTAGACATAAAGATTAAAATGCATTTCTTTGTACTCAAAATATAGTCTCATTGCTATTATACAGGCAACAAAAGAATTACACATCTCTTAATTTTTTCATTTCTGTGCTTATGAGGTGCTTGAGTTATTCAAAAGGATGCATTATAAGAGTACACTCCACCACAAAATACCTGCCAGTGGGTTGAAAAAAGTTACAACAGTTAACTTTTTGGTATTACAGTGAATAAAACTTCAGACGCACAAGTCTGGTTCAATGAAACATCTCTTTAATGCTTTCCATATAAGCACAGAGTGTGTTCCATGCTCATCGACTCATCTGCAGAAATACAATGAGCTGTTTGTGGCTACTGCCTTACGATGTTTGCTGGCTAGCTGTGGAGATGGTGCACCTGTACAGAAAGCATCTAACTCAGCTTTACATATATAAACCAAAATTCATTCTCTTCTGAGACATCTTGGAAGGCTCCTAAGGATTCAAAGTGTGGGCATCTTTACAGCAGAAGCAGCACTGCCTCATGGCAAAAGTACGGTGTGCGCCTAAGATGTAATGCTGGGCTGGTCAGCAGCGTGTAGCAGTTACATTTGCACAAGCACTGCAATATTCACATTTATAACACAAGACCGGACATCCTGCACGTTGAGCTATGACATGCATATAGGCAAAAATTCATCCACAGGATTAGAATCAGTGCCCTTCAATCCGTTAAGACGGTCTTAACTACAGACATTACAGGAGTTACTGAGCCTGAAAACTCACATGGAAAATAATGTAAACCTGTGCATGTCAATCCTTTTATCTCAAGCCACAGTACCCTGGAATCACTTTGTGTTACAACTTTGGCCAGAACCAAAACCCACAAACCAATTGGCTGTTCAGAAGAAGTCCTTTATGGTCCCTTGCTAGCAGTCAAAATCTGTGCTTTGGGGATCAATACCTGATCTGACCCAACTGCTGAATTTCTGAAGCATGAAAGAAGTCAGAAAACTTGAAAATTCTCAAGCGTTTAAGACCATCTCCCTCGTGACCACGCACAAAAATGCAAGAGTCCTCAGTCCACAGAAGGCAACATTTCTTTTCTCCCATTGTAATACAGATATTTTCCATTGCTGAGACACTACCGATGAACTAATAATCTCACTGCTTCGTCCCCAACAGATTGACCAACATATAGAGTAATAGTTTTGAAAAAGGTCAAAATTTACATTTGGGTTGACAGCTTCTTTGACAAATTCTAGCCTAATGCAATTTAATAGTACACCACAGACATAAAATTCTAAAAATTGAATAATTACAATGGAAAGCTAGACTGCACTGTGAAACAAGGTTTCACCAAGGCAGAAATGTTTGCCATTATGTCAGCTGTAATACTACGACACATCACTTTTGCAATTAATTTGCTGTAGCAAAAATATGCAAACAAACTGGCACACCAAGTCCCCAATTTGAAAATGCTAGTAATTCTCCAGGTTGTTTGTTTTGCTGAAGTTAATTTCCCACATTCAGAAATGCCTCAGTGTCAGCCTTCCTTGAAGTTCTACCTTCTTGAATGCAGAAACATATCCTTTGTTTTTCTTTTTCTCTGTGATCAGTGTGTACACAGAGGTTGATGGCTGCTCTAGAGACCGCTTTTCCTTTTGCAATAGCCATGAGTAACACCAGGAAGAAGTGAATGACATCAACAAGAGAATTATTTTCTTAACAGTGTGCCAGAAAATCAGTGGCAGTGTTCATGTTTCTGGAACCTCAAACCACAACAAGATCTGCAGATGTATGTTTTAGATTTCGGTAGTGGTGTGCCAAGCTGCTACAATTGCAAATCTAAAAAAAAAAATATAAATCTCAACAACTTTAAGGACAGGTTACATTTCAGGAAGAGACCAATCCTTCAAACTGCCATAGGGCATTACAAATCTAGCAGTTTAATACTAATGCCACTAAGCAAATAATAGCACTGAGATGAAATGATTATCAGAGGTCTACTGCAAAAATAGATCTACAGAAAGGTTGTGACAGAAGAAGGGTAGTCTTCACAACCTGTTAAGGAGATGGCAGATCATCTGACTTTTTCCTTTCCTCATATCTATCCCTTAGACTTACGATAAAAGTGTTATTAGGAGCTTTGCTCTCTTTGAGAAGAGGACAAAATCCTTTTGGCGAATGAGCAGCTCATGCAAGGAATTATATACTCCATTTTGTTCCTAGAAGAAACACGAGTAGCAAACAATGAAGTTAGACTATATAGGCCCAAAGCCTGAGGCAAGAAAAATGCTACCAGCCCTTCACGAGTTAGCCTGGTCTAACTCTCTGCCCAGGGTCTTGGAAAAACTCCCTAGCCAAGCAGTGCATCAGCTGCATGGCTTCCCCACTCGTTTTCCTCAACCGCTTTTTATCACCAGTGATATAAATATCCAGTTGAGCTCCCTTTGGTTCATTTTCCTCACCAAAACTTTCAGTATAAGAAAATGAATTCACAGGTTCTGGATTTGTTTCTTCAAAGTAAGCTCAAAAACAGTGCAACTGGAAGAAGCGAAACATCAAAGCTGGCCACACAGCATCTAGAAAAAATGTCAGCTGACAGTGCCAAGGAGAGGACTATAGTTTATTTCTCAGAATGGTGCATATGTTCGCATGAGAAGGAAGAAAAACCAGGGGACAAAAAACAAATTCAAAGACAACGGGAAAAATCCATTTGCTGCAGATGGAGGCCCTCACTCTACAGTCATTTACCACAGTTTAATATCTTAAAATATGTGACACCAGCTGCATCAGGACTGTGCTACTGATCACACAATTCCAACACAATCCCCATCCCTCCCCAAAATGAAAATGCAAGCTGAAGCAACACCACACTTGGGGAACCGACAACACCTTCAACTAAATTATATTAAAATGTTCTAACTGAAAAGTGATAGAAAAGTTAAAATACTAGATTTGGGGTTTCTCCACATTCAGCAGAGAAATCACTTTTGGCTACACAGTTATGAGAAGTTTTTAAGCATAAATAATAGAATATTTATGTGGAATTCATTTAATGGATTTTCTACAATCAAGATCCTCCTGCCATGTAAAAATGTAAGTTACTTAAATGTCAGTCTTGAGAAGTTCCTCTCTCATTCAAAACACTGACATTTCCAAGGGGCATTAAGTTATTATTTACTCCTCATATCAACGAAGCATGTGCATGCTGCTTTACAGTACTGATACGGACAGGTTCAGTAACAAAGATCTGCTCCAATGCCTTCATTCTTTTTATCCCTCTCACTATAGTGTCCAGTTCCAAAATATGGTTTAAAATATAATGTAGTTCATTTCCTTCTGGACAGTAATGGAACAAACGGGCCCACAGAGATCAGTTCAGTGTCTAATTAGAATAAATGCATTAAACACTGAAACCGCTACGCTGCTTCCCCTAGCAGAAGAAATAAAAATCACAGAGTATTTCCAATCTGAATTCCATAATTATCCATAATGCTTTCAAAGTTCAAGGGGCTTTTTTTGAGTTGTCACCATGTCATCTCCCCAAGCACCCTCTAAAACCTCTTCCTGCTCCATTTCTGTCTGGCTATTTCTGCTAGCTACGAATTCCTATGAAAAAATACAAAGTACATCTCCCTAACCTTCCCCAAAACAGGATGTAAACATACAAAGCATTCTGGGCAAAGCTAACCTAATCTGAGCAACAATCACAACAAAATTCATCAAGACAGCACAGAAATTTTCTACACTGTTAGTGCTGACCTCTGTAATTATCCAAATGGATACATGTAAGTTCTAAAGGAATTATCCAAAATTGCTTCACCGGTTAAGGCTGGAAACTACAACACTTGTGATTTGTACTAGAACATGAGGAAAAATCCTTTTGTTTTCTGCATCACAGCCAAGAGTGAAGAGCAATACTTCATCTACCCTCACTCTCAAAGACTATGTAGGAAATGTAGTCACTGTTACTGAACTCAGAACAGAATCACCGCATGCAGATATTGACCTTCTTCCATTTTATGCCTTTTTGTTTTCACATTTCTTATCCAGTTTCTAATCCATGGCTTTATTTTGCCTTTCAAGCAAAACTTCTTGTACATCAGACTTACCAAAAGGTGCTTTAAGAGCTCAATTAAATGCCAGCTATTTTTCCTTTTTCTATTATTCCATTACATGTCCAAATTAAAAAATAATCACAAGTCTTCAGAAAAGGCCCAGCAATCACTAACCACTGCTGGTGTAAGAATCTCCTGATTTACTTCATACTTTCAATTCATTTGCTTATTATTAAATCAGACAACAACAGAACTGAACAGTTCACAACAAACTGCACTGTAGCAGCTTCCCCTGCTAGGGTTTCACAGACAGCTGTGATACTCTTTTATATGTATATACATACACACACATATTTTTTTTTATATATATCTACACACACATATATATTTGTTGTATGAGGAGGACATTTATTTTTTTGATTAATTTTTTTATTAATTCTGTAGGTGAATTATTTATACCTCTCCAGTACAAGGAATACAAAAATACTTTTGGATTAATTAATCCAAATGTATTTTTACTAATTACATTGCTAAGGAATTATAAAGATCATATTACCAATTACAACCACAGACAATCACTCAAAAAAAAGAGGTATTTCACTGTCATATCCAATGACATAGAAGAGCTATTCATCAGCAATTATTTGTCTAATCTTTTTCTGTTAACATCACATTAAACACTGCAGGATGGTTTATTTCTCTCTTCTTGCTAAAGAAAAGCAAAAAGGTAAAAACCACACCATCTCTGAGCCTTAGTTCCCATGCTACAAGCAAATCAACAGACTGTATGACAGCAAAAAAAAAAATGCAACGGGCAGGGAAAAGAGAAGAGAATGACAAATTTAAATTGGTTCTTCCTCATCCCACATTTTGTATGATAGGTGACAGCTCATGACACACGTCAAATAATATCAGGAAAGGACAGTTAAGCGTGTCAGAAACAGGAGTGCACCCGACAGAGTGTGTTAAAGTCCTGATATGGGCCGGAAAAGATACCCAGTAACAGTTAAAAGAGCTGCCAATTTTCAAGTAAATGGGGTTCTTTGAAACGTGGCATAGATTAAATTCTTTGTGCATCCAAAGCGCACATGGCTGGATTGCTTTCTCGGTGTCTGTGCCACTGTAAGAGCTCATCCATTTCTGTGACAAACAAGAATCCCCCACATCAGGACTCGCAACAAGCTGGAACTGAGGGTGGCTCATGAAATGTGGACAACACATTGCAGAGGAAGGTAAGGAAATTTACATTACTCTTATTCTCATATAAGGACTGTCCGGAACCCACTCAAATAGCCCACAGAAGGACTCTGTCCTCCTTTTCAGAGAGTCCAGACACAGACTCAGTAAGGAGATACTTGGTGTAACCTTACCTTAGGATAAATGACAGTGCTCTAAGCACATCCTGCACAAGAAGCCTCATCTTTGCTTATGAAGAATGAGGTTTAAGGAGGAAAGGAAGGCTATCAGCAGGCGAGACTGAAGCAGAATCATTCACATTAAACAGGGAATTCATGCCAGACAAAGTTTGAAAACCAGCATCCTTCCCAGTCTTCAGCCCATGTTATGGCCACCAGGAGGATGTTGTCAGATGGGAAACGTAGACAACTGTGATGCCAAAACCCTTAAACAAGGCAATGTTCCCCAAGAAAGAGATGGAAACTTGCAAAATCCAGCACACCCTGGTGATTCCTCTTGGGTTATTTTACACCCACACACACGGGACAGCAGTGGTAAAAGCTCTCTCAGCGCTCTCCATTTCAGTCAGAAACTGCACCATGCCATCCTTCAGTGATCCACCTACCCTTACACCAGTGACTCCCACTAGACTGCTTGAGCAAAAAAGACTGGTCACCAGCTTTGCCCTAGAGACCAAGACACCACAGGGCTCCATCTCATAGTCACAGGCAGCAGGACATGATGCTGCCATCCATCCTGCCACTAATGCGCTCAACTGCAGGCTACAATAAATGCTGCTATAGAAAGGATATGGCCACCTGCACCTGAGACAGAGACATGCAAGAGCATGGAGAATTTGTGCAGTAAACATTGCTTGGTGGCATGGAGGGAACATGTCTTTTCCTATTTCACGAAGAGCTGGAGTGGCAAAAGCAGAGGGACAATACTGCCACAAGTACCACAACTAAACCTCTGCCTTAACAAGTCTATACCATAAACATGGCACCTGAAAACAGTGGGCCATAACTCTCTTGAGGGTTGATGAACAGTTCAAAGGGGACATCGAACCACTCCGTTCCTCTGCCATCGAGCTTTCTGCAGACCCTATTTCCAGGCAAATCAGGCAGCAGCTCAATTCCTCCAAGTAGGGATGTGAGTGCTTACATCTACAATCATTCCTTACTCTAAAGACAGAGCTGCTGCTGCTAATTTTGCACGATTTGCGCTGAGAACTCTTTGTGCTAAAGCTGTGAGGGTGCAGAAGGAAAGACCAGGACCATACGTAGTTCTTTCAGGGGCTAAAACATCACAAAAGGATACAGAACAGAATTTGGAGGTAAAACGAAACCAACTCCAAACCAAGATACCTTAGCTATTTGAGGCAGCAAGAGATGCTTCTTTAGGCTTTCCCAGGCTCTTTTTCCAATAGGCTCCAAATGTTTTTAGTATGATATTTTGAGATATGCAGAATTCCTAGGAGATGCATAATTCCACCAATTACAGCCACCAGTTGCACTGCAGTTATCACAGAACCTATAAGCAGGCTTTAAAAGAGCAAGTATAAAGATACATGGCTGGCTGAAAAACCCAAATATCTGATTTTTAATTCAGAATAGTGATGGTCAGATGGCAACTCAAGGACAGACCAGATCAGCAAAGTGATTTTATCTTGCTGGTCAACTGGCCAGGTAATTTGGTAGGATCACTGTACATGGGACAAACTGCAGCTAGAAAGACTGAATAGAATAGAAAAATAGAATAGTTCCATTCCAGTTGGAAGGGACCTACAACGATCACCTAGTCCAACCACCCRACCACCCCAGGGCTGACCAAGAGTTAAAGCATATTATGAAGGGCATTGTCCAAATGCCTCCTGAACACTGACAGGCTTGGGGCATCGACCACCTCTCTAGGAAGCCTGTTCCAGTGTCTGACCACCCTCTTGGTAAAGAAACGTTTCCTTATGTCAAGTCTGAACCTCGGCAGCTTTGAACCATTCCCCCACATCCTATCACTGGATACCAGGGAGAAGAGATCAGCACCTCCGTCTCCACTTTCCCTCCTCAGGAAGCTGTACAGAGCAATGGGCTTGCCCCTCAGCCTCCTTTTCTCCAAACTAGACAAGCCCAAAGTCCTTAGCTGCTCCTCATAGGACATTCCTTCCAGCCCTTTCACCAGCTTTGTTGCCCTCCTCTGGACGCATTCCAGTACCTTCACATCCTTCTTAAATTGTAGGGCCCAGAACTGCACACAGTATTCAAGGTGAGGCCACACCAACGCTAAATACAGAGGGATAATCACCTCCTTTGACCGGCTAGTTATGCTGTGTTTGATGCATCCCAGGATGAGGTTTGCCCTCTTGCCTGCCAGGGCACGCTGCTGACCCATATTGAACCTGCTGTTGACCAGCACCCCCAGAGCCCTTTCTGCAGCGCTGCTCTCCAGCCACTCCTCTCCCACTCTATACTTGTGTCCAGCGTTAGTTCATCTCAGGTGCAGAATCTGGCATTTGTTCTTGTTAAATTTCAGGCCATTGATGATTGCCCAGTGCTCCAATCTATCCAGATCCCTCTGCAAGGCCTCTTGTCCCTTGAGAGAATCAGCAGCACCTCCCAGTTTGGTATCATCAGCAAACTTACTAATGGTGCATTCAACTCCTGCATCCAGATCATTGATAAATATATTGAACAGAACTGGTCCTAGAATTGAACCCTGAGGAACACCACTGGTGACCAGTCGCCAGCCCGATGTAGCCCCATTCACTACAACCCTCTGAGCTCTGCCCTTCAGCCAGTTCTTCACCCAGTGCACCATGAACTTGCTCATCCCACAGCTGGACAACTTGTCCAGAAGGATGCTGTGAGGGACAGTATCAAAAGCCTTACTAAAATCCAGAAAAACTACATCCACCACCTTCCTTCATCCACTAGGCAGGTGACCTTATCATAGAAGGATATCAAATCTGTTAAACAGGACTTTCCCTTCATGAACCCATGCTGACTGTGCCCGATGATTGCATTGTCCTTTAAATGCCTTTCAGTAGCACCCAGTATAATCTTCTCCATAATTTTTCCAGGTACTGCAGTTAGATTAACAGGTTTGTAGTTTCCTGGTTCTTCCCTCATGCCYTTCTTATAAACTGCAATAACAATTTTAACAAGGTTAAGTGAAGTGTTATACAAATAGAGTTGGTGTGGCCTCGCTGAAGCACAGTTGATAATAACCATCCCTCCCCCTTCTTTTTCAGCCTGGAAAAGTTGGTCACTGTTGTGTTTAGAGAATGAGAAAACCTCATCACTGCATTTGGTTTTCAGCATAGCTTGTGCTGTTCCTTAGCAGAGATAACTCTCCTCTCCACCCCAGACTTGAATTCAGGACTTAAATTTGCTGTTCTCATTTCTGACAAAGACGCAGCTCTCCAGTTCCATCCAGCCACCCACAGGCAAAAGCTCCTAAATGTCAAGAAACTTCACCAAAAAAAAGGGAGGGGTCCAGACACATTAAAAACATAGTTAATGAGTCATGATTAAACAGCAGCTTTAATGATGAGCAAGAATAAACTGTAAAAAAGCTGTTTTGCATTACACACACACAACCTTTACCAGGACAGCAGGCAGCTATCAACAGGCCAGGAAACTGAAGAAAACAATGCAATTACTTAACTTTTCAGAGGCTGCACAGGAAGAACAAGGTCCTCATGCCTAAGGAAAGCTATACTGCTTTATAACAGGAATGCTACAAATCTGCAGAGGTGGCACAGCCTATACATCCACCCTTTCCAGACAGATCTTCTGGCTCACTTACCTGTTTAGGGTCAACAGTGGCAGCTGGGGACTCCAATTCTATTGTTACAGGACCATCGTTCTGGATGTGTACCTGCATGTAGGCACCAAACTTGCCATCTGAAAAGGGAAGAGACAAGAAGTGCTGAGGGCTCTTGGAAGGATAACACATGCCAAAATCTTTACCAAATGTGCTACTAAAAATAAAAAAAAATACATAAAAGGGCAGCCAGCTAACAAACTGCAGAAAGCTACTAAGAAAAAAACAGTCTATGTGCACCCAGCTATGTGGTCTGACATTCAGAGACGATAAATACGCAGCTAAGTACAGAAATGTCCACAAAACAAACCAAGTCTATAGATAATCAAGGTGCTCACCGTTCAGGATAGGCAGGATAGCTCCCACAGGCAGGAGATGAAATTTTAAAGGATGTAATAGCTAACCCTAGGGATCCAGTCCAGCTAACCATTTGACATTTTGTTGCTTCTATATAAGCAAAAGATAAAAAGAGCTGAAGACTACTCTGAACCATTTGACATTAAATACTCTAGAGCAGGGCACATTGGTGTGCAGCTCAGTCCCAATCTGCTACAGCAATTTCTACATTCCTGTTTGCAACCTACGCCATTCTTTGACAAAGTTCAGCAAAAAGGGCAGAAAAAAAGACAGTGTCTACTCCCTCAACCCTGCCTATTTCACAGGAATACACTTCTGAAATCAGAAATGTCTATGTCATTTGTATCAATGTCATTTATTAGCACACCAGCTGAGGCACAGACCACATTTTTGGTAAGCATTTGAGAAGTTTCCATCACAACAGACCCATGACATTTTTATGCTGTATAGTCTACAAAAGTCATCCCTTTGTATGCTTTCTTCTCCTCCCATTTCATTTTTCTTTGTGCAGACTTCCTTGCTCCATTTTTTCTAGTCCAGCTTTCTACTCCTCAAACTCACCCCACCCCTGGCTGAGCCTACTTGATTGCTCACTCCCACATACTCTCTCCTCCTGTCCCGCACACCTGAGTAGACCTTCCTGTAGGGACAGCAACAAGAACAGATGCTACCATATCGATACAAATGCATGGAAGAGAAAAAGGCATACTGCAGCAAGCAGACAGCAGTTATCCAAAGACTGGTACAGTCTCGCTTACTGGGAAGGCAGGCCTGGAGCCTGCTCAGCAACACAACAAAAACCACTTCCAGTACCACCTTGGACACTGAGCAAAAACATGCTGAAAGCTGTAGGCTCAAACTTCAGTGGGGCAACCACCCACTGGGAATAATTACAGGAGACTTTGTACAGCTACACAGCAGCTTTCCATGGCAACACATGATGTCCCTGACTGAACAGAGGTCAAACCAAACTGTCCTGATTCTTCACAAACATGTTACTGGGGACAAATAGCTCTGGAAGAGTTTTCAGTCTTTCCCTGTCATGTGCTGTAAGTCAGATAGAAGTCTGGTATTTGCTTAAAAGAAAAAGGAAAAAGAAAAGGCATGTTCAGGCCTGTACAACACATATGGGCCATATCGCAACAGATCTACTGCCCAACTGCTTTTCCAAAGGCTGTATGCCACAAGCCACTCCATGAGCTAGAGATACAAGCTCTAGCAAAGCCAAGAACTAGCACTGCCCAAGAGGAAAAGGTTCCTGGACTGATCACTGAAGAGTCACAGCAACAGAAACCCCAATGGGAAGGGGGCAAGAGCATGATTCAAAGAAGTATTTCTATGAGAAGAAATGTGATTTACTGAACAAAAAGCTGCACAATTTTACCAGCTGCACTCCTCAGATGTTTTCTGCCCCACAGAGGAGGTGGCAGAAGAGAACGCGTGCCCAGTGTTCCAGCTCTCTGTCTCTACACAGGCTCCTTTGATCAAATTGACCTTCCTCAATGTTTCATGTAGGCTGAGAAATGTTATGGGTATTGAATCCAGAAACCTGACAAAGGCATGGCTGCTACAGCTGCACATCCCCAGGACCAAACAAGCAAGGCTGAACATGTATTCCCAGAAGGCACACATGCACAAACACGTGTGCCACACACACGTACACACACACRTATACATACACACACAGCCAGCTGCACAGATACCAACACAGACACACTCAGCACTCACATGAACACAAATAGCACCTACAGCCCCACCTTGAACCCCTCACTGGCTGACCAGGATGAAGGTCCATTAGTATATATACATACATATACACAATGCAGACCTCTCCAGCAGCTGGGCTTAGACACTCAGTCTGCCCAGTAGCTGCCCATGGATCTTGGCCTCCCCAGATGCTGGCACCTGAGGATACAAGTCCCTGAGGCCTGTAGCAGTGCTCCAGCGGCGGGTACAGACACCCCTGCACACATGCGCACACACACACATCTCCCCGCAGCTCTGGCAGTTTGCTGGCTCCCCCCACATCTTACCCTTAGAGACACACACATGCACACACATAGGTCTCRTCCGTAGAGACTCCCAGTCTCTCCAGCAGCTGGCCAGGACTCCTCTAGTAGCTCCAGGAGCCAGTTCCTCCTGTGGTCTCACCCTCAGAGACATACACCCAGACTCAGCTCTGGCCACCGCAGCTCCTCACCAACTCATCCTGCTGTATATTTGCTCACTCACCCTCGCTCGCAGACATGAGCCTCGGACCCATGGTCCCACTCCAGTTGCTGCACTCAGACCCCCATTCACACACATGCACACGAAACAGTGGGTCCCTCACCCAGGAAAATAGTCAGAAATTGACTTTAGTAAGAAGACAAGGCAGAYTGTGCTGATCAGGTGCAGGGCATGGCCACAAGCGTACTGACCAGTCAGTCGTTGCTTACATGTGGCTGGCCCTTTTTACACCCGTATCCCTTTATTTTCCCATGCTTGTTCCTCCTGAAATCACCTAGATCCACCCCTTTCCCTGCCTTTGCTTCCTCACCTAAACATCCCATACTAAGTCTTGTGCAACCCTGAAATGCTCTCCTCCTGCATGTGTCCTGTATCTCCAGGCAGTGACCCCCCCTCAATCCAAAAAGTGCTCCAGAGAGCCACTCCCGTTGACTCCCCAGGATGGGCATCACACCTGGACCACGGGGCTGAGGGTCCCCCAGGACAGCCCTGGGAGGGGCCTGGACAGGGTTTGCAATCCTCTGAGTCCAGAATTTGGGTTCCTCTGCCTGCCTCTGTGCTCCGTTGTGTGTGTGCRGAACAGTTTTGCATCATGTAACCTAAAAAGAACTACTACAGCAGGAGTGAAAACATCTTCCCATCTGACAACTCCACTGTAGGGTCAGTACCCTCTGGAGGGAAAGGACAACTGAGGCTGCGGTGGCATCAAAGAATGGCACATCAGAAGTTACTGSCACATCAACAGTTACTGCTTTAAAAAGGTGCAGCTGACTTGATTGGGTAAATCGGGTAAACAGAGATACCATGAACCTGCCAGTATTTCAGGAAAGGATCATTGTGTTCTGAATGCTAGCTAATGGTGCAGAAGAGAAAAAGAAGAAAGTTACTAAATAATTACAGAAAATAACAGAAAATTTACGAGACAAAAGTATTACAAAGCAAGTAAAAAAAATCAAAAATATCTGTTCCCATTTTATAAATTTGCAGGAGCCTGGAACATATAAAGGGTCCCACTGAGAAAAGATGTCAAAGCAATCAAAAAAATAGTGATTATAATTTTCCAGCAAAGTTTTCAAACCCTTTGCCACCCATGATAGATGAGAATCTGCAGAGAAAACCCAGGTAGTTTTTCCCTAAACCTGTAGCTTATGGTATCACTGGTGAATCATGCAGGCACACATTTTCACAGATGCCTATAAATGAGACTCAGTTGAGAAATAAAAGCTTGAAGAACGCTTGCTTTTGGTTAGCTGTATCTGCACACCTGAAGTCTAGCTACCATAATGTGTAAGAGTCTCTTAGAGAACAACTACAGTGCAGGAATCTCACAAAATTGTTTCCTGCACAGAAACAGACAGTTTCTGCATCTGACAAGCACAATAAAACAGGACTCCATACCTTCATGCAGACAATGAGGGAAAGATCTACTGATATGCTTAGAAAGTGCTTCTACTGCTTCCTTAGGAAGATCAAGCAGACACTCTTGAGCTGCTGCTCCTAGAAGGGTTTTTCTTATATTTACAGTGTGTATGGAAAGAGATGTACCTATACGTTGATCACATAAACCAGTCAAAACTAATGTATCTTTCTTTAACAAAAAAATAAACAAAAAATACTGTCTTAAACTTTATTAGTGGGAGCACAACTTCTCAAATAGCTCTCTACGGATCATATCATCCCTTTGCTGTACTTTACTCACAGTGCCTTTTGCACTTCCCGTACATGTATGGACCTAAAAAAAAAAGTGAACTTCCCCGGCCCCTTTTTTCAAAGGCTGATAAAATGGTCAAACAACCTCTCACCTTAACCAGAACACTCAGAGCACTCCCATGTCACAATCACTTTCTATCTTGTTTCAGCATCAGAACTACTGCCAAGGGACAGCTTTCTATAACAGCTCCCTCCCATTCTCCTCATACTTAAACTTTGTCTTTTGACCCAAGGTCACCCCAGGTCAAGGTGAATCACAGCTCAGAAAGTTTAAGATTTAGTGCTAATGGAAACAGTACATAAAACAGAAATGTCTGTTAATGCTGCCCTCCTCTATAGCCTCTCTCTTCCAGACCTTCCTCTCAGAGACAGGAAGGGTCTCAGCACCTTGCAACCACCACGATATGAAACGCAGTGCTGGTTTCAGTTTCAGCAACCTCATTCTCTCAAAGGATTTAAAAAGCCAACTGARGAAGAATTTCTTCACACATTCCAAAATCCCTTTATTGGTCTTAATCCAAAATSTCTTGTGGACCACCGCACACCCTCATCTTCAAGCTTTCAAACATACTGCAAAGGTGATGTTGTTGTCAGAAGCAGCTGCCACCCTCCCTTATCACAAATYGATGCRTCCTGTAGTTTCAGGGACTGTGGTCCCTGCACAGTATGTGCTTTCCTCATGGGAYGTTTCTGGATTTTTGTGCTGGCAGCTTCGTTATACAACAAAACCAAAGGGTTCTAGCGGTCCATTGGTCCTCATAGCTCTTTTCAAGAAGTGCCCTCACTGTAACACAGCTTTTTTCTCTGCAGCTTCAGGGTCTGGTCTTGCCTGAAAGAACAAGGAAAAGCTAAAACCTAGTTTCACAACTTCTTTTTAAATCAATGYCTAATGCCTCCTTAGGAAGAGATGCTTCTTCAGCAGAATCTCCCTGTGTTGGCTGCCCGCCTCAAAAACATGCTTGTCTTCCTTCCCTTGTCCCAGTGTCTACTGTAGTTTCAGTACATGGCAATTCATATAACSTTTCAGAGAAGGCATTTTTCATTTGTGTGTTACGCTTTCCTGAAGAGGTAAGTTGAGAGACAAGCCTGACTCCCCTAAAACAGACTGACATCTGTGGTACCACTGCACTTTGCGTTCACCTAAGAGGACACCGGGGGAACACATCACCCCTGCGGCGCTGGGGCAGACAGGCTGCAAAGGAGTTGATTGTTCCGCCCTTGCATGCAACTTCTGAAACTCTGATGCAGACAAATCCCTCTTCTGCACAGGACTGCAAGGAAACTGAAGAYATCATCTCTTCCATCTCTCTGTCCCAAGAGTCTATCTGGATTGATTTTCATTTTTCAGTCAGAAGGAAAGGAGGAGAAAGAATCCACCCTCCTTGGACGTTGTTTGTTACCCCWGAAACTTTGGGTAAATTTATCACATGACCCTGTACCGTCCATGGGAGACACTAGCAACTTACCCTTCAATACTATTTCTTTTCCTGCTTTTACACCACAATGCTCTTCAATGTAGTAAGTACCTTCCCCCACTTTAAGACTTCTTGACTGATCAAGTCACCTCCTTGCAACATCCTCTGCAATAAAATAGGATCCTACAAGTATAATTAAAGTGACAAGTTTATTCTGCTGGACACCCATCTCTTCGAATTCCTTTTCCCTTAGAATCTGGCACGCATGCCTTCTTCAGAGGCAAAGAAGATCTTTATCTGAGGTGAGACAGACAAGCCACATCTGAGATGTAAAGACTTGAAAATGAGATATAATTTACTTTCAGAATATTTTTTGGACATATCTCAAGCCTCWTGACCTAGAGACTTCACACTGGTTTTATTCAGAAGTTACTTCTAAGCTTGTCTACTTGGAAAGTTATTCCTAATTAACCTCATGCGGGTACTCCTGCTCCAGATAAGAGCACATAGTCTGAAGTGACAACACTCACAGAGGGAATTAATCAGAGAGAATAATTCTGCTTTCAGCTTGCACCAAACCTTAATCTCAATTAAAGTCCTACTTGTGGAAGAGTCCTCCATATTTACTGAGATATTGCTATTAAGGGAGTGAGATATTTCACACTCTTTGCCATGCTAATCCTTACTGCCTCAGAAGACTAAATCCACATTCAAAACAGAGAGTGAAGGCCCTGACACACAAGGAGAAGCCTTGGTAGGCCCAGTTTTTGGATATTAGCTTGCGCTACAGGGTCCTCAGAGTGGAGTGAGGTGTTCAGGAATGAATTTCATAACAAGAAAGCACTGAAGCGAGACAAGCAAGGATTTCTGATGCAGCCTTCTCCTTCTCAGACATGGGTGTCCATCTGCAGTCTTAAGATAGCTGTGTGAAACTAGGAACCATGGCTCTGAGCCTTCTCCAAGATTTTGTTTGTCAAACATCCCCCTGCTCTGGGTGTGAAAGAATGGTTTGCRCTTCTCTTTGGGGAACACTTAGCACTCTAAGCTCCTAGCTGGCAAGCTCCAGATAGACCAGATGTCAGACAGAGGAGCTGGGAGCTGCCTGCCCAGCACCTACAACAGTGGCACACACAGTGGCTCAACTTCAAACAGCCAAAGTAGTCTACTGAAAAAACATAGGGACTAGAAAACACAAGGCTGTAGGGCAATATGGCAAGACATTTATTGATCTGTCTTTGACTCATGTACACAAATTCCACTTTAAATGATGAAATGATTCTTCTAAAATGCATTAAGCAATTTGTAAGATCAAAGGGAAGGGCACCTCCAGCAACCCAGAGAATCAAACTCTAATCTCCCAATAACTACAGTTGTGTGTGTATATGTGTATATGTAGGGCGAATACATGAGTACATATTTTGAAGATAGAAGGTAGAGCCTCATGCTGATACACTAAGCCTATTTTAATAGCCCAGCAGTTCATTCATCAGTGCTCCTTCCCAGGGCCCTCCCATCACCCTTTGTAGCACAGTAGCACATAGGACAGCCCCCAGCAGGGCAGGTTCTCATTTCATTAGGACTTTTTCAGGGCAGAATTCAGTATGTTTGCATGCCACACTAAATCACAGCCCAGGTATTACAATTTCACAAAGTTATACTCACACTCAAGCAGTCCTGCTCACGTACGGCCTGCCAGTGTGTAAAAGCTCTGCGTTCTAATCCACCTCAGCTCAGGGAAATTGTAAACTCTGTCAATGCAACCACAGGACTTAGCCTGCTACCCATGAAACCGCCAAGCTTCAGAAACTTTGCACACACAAAAATAAATAGATAAAACATGCAAACAAACAAAAAAACACTGGCAAAGCAATYGGCACAACAGAAACTTCAATCATAAAGAGTCTAACAGACTTGGATGCAGCACAATGCAGACTGGCACAGCCTAAAAAGAAAGCAAAATGATAAATTAATAGGCGGTTCCAGTACTGCCAGCATGCAGTTTCAATTGCATGCGTTATCTGACACAATAGCACAGGCAGCCACTCTTAGGTTTCTAAATCTAGGTTTTCAGCATGAAAAAAAGAAAATGCAGAAGTGAAAGTTCTTTTTGCAGGAAGCATTGGCAAACACGTGCCAAAATGAACAGCAGTGGCTATTCATTTCAGGTGTATAGCTGTTATCCACTGAAAAGAGAAGTTCAAAAAGCTGCTGTCAAAATATAAACTGRTTGAAAGTATTTCAGAAACAGAGCATTTTCCAAAGTCCAAGGACAAAGATGTAGATATACAGAGATATATAAATTTTTCTGCACCTCATTTAAGTGAAAGAAGCAAGCCCATACTTGCTTTTAGCTTACCTAGACATAAGGGTCCAACTCAATCAAATCTTACTAGAGCAAATGTTATTCCAATTGACTTCCCAGGAAGTTCTGTTACCAGTTTCAGAGGCACAGGAATGGGTTCTAAYGTAGTCATAACTCAACAAAGATAGAGATTCAAAAAGCACATACTCCAAATTCATTAGAACAGAAGTCTCCTATGTTAGGGACCAAAAGGGATGCATGAAAGAGGTATCAGAAGTGCATTCCATATCATCAACAAATTGATTTCAAGCTACTGGAAAGCTGACACAAGATGGACATTTTATGTGTGCATTTCACTGCGCCTCTTTGGAAGGCACTTCATGATACGGGTACCTGGGATGATTAYCTTTCATCTACAGTCCATACAGAGATTAACCTCTAAACCTTTCGCCAGCTACCAGTTTTCTGCCTTTTTTCCCTTTTTTTTTCCCTCATAAGGAAAGTAAGGCTGACGATTATCATGATCTCCRTTTTTCCACTCCACTATTAATAGCCCCCATTTAAAAAATAGTCTYCTCTAGACACTTGTCTTCTGGGCAAGTGTATCAAAAATTCAAGTCTAAATATGAAAACAGYCAGAAAGTAAACAGAAAAGCAAACAGAAAAGAATAAGGGCAGATAGAGCACAAATACAAAGGGAAGCCAGGCATTTTCTGGTAAAAAKAAAACAATTGCATACATGGCATAGAGTTGAGAAAAGATAGTCTAAATCAAACGCTGTTCTCAAGCAGCACATTACACCTCCCACTGTCATCATTACCATTTAACAGAATGTAAAACTAAAGTGACAGATGGAGCTATGCTGTCCATCACACACTGGCGATGCCTTTGAGCCTGACTAACCACATATGCCTCAGAAAAAATGCTCCTCCCGGGTTAATCTAGCTACACAGCACAAAATATCCAGCCTTTGAGAGAGCCTGACCCCCAAGCTTGTTCTCGTGGCTGCAGCCTCTCTGGGTTACGTTGTCAGAGTCATTGCTCACATCGTACAGCTAATAACAATACAAGAACATCTACATGTCAAACTATTCCAGAGGAACGCCAGGAAATGGCTTGGCTAGAGGAAGACTGGAGTCATCACCCTTCCAGGCTGCTAGTGAAAATACCAAAACATCCCCTCATCTACTGCCATGTAAAGACATCTCCTTTGCAACACAGACAGAAAATCGCAGAATMAAGAAAGTAACGATTCAGGGAAGAGCACACACAAACAGGGTCCACTGGTCACATCAAGGACCTTACCAACCTTTTGCCCTTACCTTTAATAAGCTCTGGTTTGTAGGCTTTTCTTAGCTGCTCTAGGAAGTTGTTATAAAAAGACTCTGCCTGCTCTGTGGGCATTGCCATGTGGTAGTCGGGCTTGTTTCCTTTCAGGATGCACTGAAGAGTAAATTGGCTCACACACAAGACTTCATACTGTTTATCCATCACACTTTTGGACCAGTGCTTCCCACTTTCATCTTCAAATACTCGCAAGTTCAAGATCTTTCGAACCCTAGGAGGAAAAAAAGGTAATTCCTAAATTGTCCCATGCAGGATCAACAGGTAAAAGTTAATGCCTACCACACAGGATGAAATAAAAAGGAAGGGAGATGCATATTCATTCTGCCTCCACATAACAAGATATCCCTTTGTCCCTTTCCTCCTAAACCATGRGAATCTCATCACATTAGGCAGAGCCATAACCAAGAAAGCCCTTACACATAACACTGYCAGACCATTAATTAACATCATCATTTTACAGAGCATGAGATCAGGACAGAACAACTGCAAGTTACAAGGTAACATAAAGATGGCATAGGAAGTAAGAAAGCTTACTCTTTACTATCTGATTTTATGTGTCACAACATTATTTAACATGTGAATAGCTTTGGGAATTTTAATCCTCCCACCGCACTGGGAAATCACACTCAGTAAGAAATGAGATCATCCTAAACTATGATTGTTTCCAAACATGATTCATATATATTCCCCCAGCTTTGTCACCTCCTAGCACTCTTTCCAAACCAGGCCCCACAAGCCAGATGAGGACAGCACTTTTTCATCAGGATCATAGAATCATCGAACGGTTTGGGTTGGAAGGGACTTTTAAAGGTCATTTAGTCCAATCCCCYCYCCTCCCCCCAAAGAGCAGGGACATCTTCAACTAGATCAGGTTGCTCAGAGCCCCATCCAWCCTGGCCTTGAATGTTCCCAGGGATGGGGCGTCTACAACTTCTCTGCGCAACCTGTTCCACTGCKTCACCACCCTCATTGTAAAAAATGTCTTCCTTATATCTAGYCTAAATCTAGCCTCTTTTAATTTAAAACCATTCCCCCTTGTCCTTATCTTTCATATAAGCCCCCTTTAAGTACTGAAAGGCTGCAATAAGGTCTCCCCRAAGYCTTCTCTTCTCCAGGCTGAATAACCCCAGCTCTCTCAGCCTTTCCTCATAGGAGAGGYGTTCCAGYCCTCTGGCCATTTTTGTGGCCCTCCTCTGGACCCACTCCAACAGGTCCATGTCTTTCCTGCACTGAGGACTCCAGAGCTGGACGCAGTGCTGCARGTGGGGTCTCACCAGAGAGGAGTAGAGGGGCAGAATCACCTCCCTCGACCTGCTGGCCATGGATGAGAGGAGGAAGGCAGGGAACAGTGCAGAACCACAGGTGGCAGCAAAGTGGTGACTGGGACTTGTTTGTATTTGTATTGAGGCTGATTTTTGGATCTGGGGCACAGAACCGACTGGTTTTAATACTCAGAGAGGACAAGGAGACTTTCACAAATGGGCCCTGAAAAGYAGCAGGCAGACTTGCAACGCAGTCTATGGCTGGACTTTGACTGATAACAAGASTGCATGCACTGTCTTTGGTTTATCCTTTTAACTTCTACAAATCTGCAGCTTCTATAAACAAGGGAGCATATCAAGTGCAAAGCATTTCAATTGTAGCCATCAACCAGATATTCTACGCTGCATCAGAGGTGAGGCAACTAGTATAAAACAAAGCTTGAGACTTTGTTATAGTCATAGAATAGAATTGTAAGAATCATAGAATAGTTTGGGTTGGAAGGGACCTTTAAAGGTCATCTAGTCCAACCCCCCTGAAGCACAGTCACGAAAACCATCCTTGCCAATTTGTGTGTGTCAAAGACAAATGGAATTAACTCCTGAATGAAGTGGATGGTTAAAAGCCTTGAAAGGCCCCAGCACATATGCTTAAATCATCATCACTSCTGTGTTTTAATGATAAAGATGTTTGTTGTTTCATTTACAGGATTACTAAAGTTTCCTTTAATAGGACTTGAAGAGCCTGTTAAGCTGATTTCTTTCATCCCTTTTTTTCAGAYGCTGGCTTCCTGCCTTTCCTGCGTCAGTCATCCAAACAACCTGGTGTTGAGAGCACAGTTGCTATGGGTCACCCGCTTGCAATATTCAGAAGCATCTTTCACATTCACCAASATAGCAATGAGAAACAACAATAAAGCAAATGTTACACACTGAGGAGGCAAACAGTAAGGCAAGCCAAAGGAGCATGTCGTAATAAAAACACCTTCAGCTTTGCTGCAATTCTCTACAAGTTTCACGTATTTATGTGAGATCTTTGGTGACCTTTAGTTCACATCCCCACTCTCTATTTTCTCTTCCGCATCTGCTAAGGGTTGTTTTCACCCTCRCTCACATTATTCTCTCTTCACTGGTTGAGCCTTTCCTCTTCTTGACATCAGTTAKCTCTATTACCTGTTTCTTCTTTGCCTTCGTAAGAACTGAGGTCAGCCCTAGAACAATGAACAGTCCAAAGGAGACAGAAGAAGCCCCTGGAGAACTCTCTCTTGCATGTGTTTGCCAGCTGAATCACGGTATTTTGTGGCCATGGAACAGATGGCCAGAGCCAGCCCTCCAGGCTGCCAAAATTGATTCACTTTTACAGAAAAGTAACTGACAAGACTATCCAGCCTTTTGGAAGAACAAAACTTCTCATGTGCAAGCTAAAATGAGAGTTTGAGGTTTCTGAAACATCCCATGCTGGCAGGATGGAGTCCTTCGGGGTAAATTCATACAGTAAAAAGGACAGAGATTTAAAAAAGGGAGATCAGAAAAACCCAAGATGTTGGTTCTTCCTTTTTTAATCTGTTCTTGATAAAAAACACATAGACRGAGAATGGAAACAGATTTTTCTCAATGGAACACAAAACGAAAACTCTAACTAATAAACCTGTATTCAAGGTAAAATCTGGAAAGGAACTAACAGGCAAACCTGAGTTTCGCAACAGGAGTGCCCYGTTTGTTTGGCTACTGCACAGATATCCCTGATTCAATGTCAGAAACGCACAAATAAAAGAGTACAAGGCAAAAGGAAATATGTGACTTACATGTGCTCCAGCTCTCTTTGCGTATCTTCCAAAGAAATGCCCAGCAGCACACAGAGGCCTCGTCCTATTGAACTTATTTGTTCACCACCCACTGGAGAAGGGGGGGAAAAAAGAAAAGTAAGGCTAAATGCACTCTCTCATTTTATGACACAGGTAAGCACTGATTTCAGCTGGCAACTGTACAACCACCAAAGAAAACATCATTCTAAACCCTTCTTCTCTGTCTTAASTTTGTTAGAGAGTAAAGATCACATAGAAGCCCTCTTTCAGAAGTCTTCYCAATGTCGTGACTTATTTGTGAGGSACTAGCTCAAGATGCTTACTCCAGTGTTTGAAAACACTGTAGAAAGATTTTTTACTGCAATTGGATYAGCAGTGCTAACCAGAGAGGTGGCAGAACTCTCTCCAATCCTTGTAAAAATTATCCACCTGGTTGATATCAATGTGTACTCRATTTATCTACTCCACCACTCCCTACATACTTTGCATTAGTTGTGACAAGGTGATTTCTACTTGATATAGTCCTCATGGATTTTTTGAAATRAGACTTTTAACAGCCTGCAAATTCTACCCTCCTAGTTGGGAACACAACCTCTTTAATGACATTTATAATAAAACACAAACCATCACAGATCCATTGTGTTTTCCTAAGAAATGTTTTAAATTATCTTAATTTAATTAAATTACCTTAATTTAAATTATCTTAACATGGTTAAGCCTGAGATGACTCTAGTAAGATTTAAATGAGGTCTTCAAACTGAGATAAGCACCAGCTACCCAGCTGTTAAAACTATATCCAGGCTCGTGCAACTGGGAAAAAAACCCTGTGGCGGTGTGCCCCCCCGCCGCATGAGGAGTAACCACCAGTGGGGTCATGATGGCTGCATCCAGCTTATGCTGGACTTYSRGGACGGATGGCAACACAGTAGCCAAAGACTGTTTGGAGCAGTGACCCAAACGTCTTATTGGTATGCAAATATGACTATAAGTCAATCATCTTACTCTATAAATAGCGGACAGCCCAGGGCCTGTTGAGGTCTCCTGCACGGCTGCRGGCTGCACGCCAGGATCTCCCCTTGAGTAGGGACGCCTCTCAGGGTTACCCCTCGAGGTTGAGAGATTCCTTGCCACAACAGATCCTCGGTAAGTGACTAACAGCATACTAAACTCTGAAATCTTATCTAAGTGATATAAAAGATTGATTGCACATATATAATCCTTTACACATAAACCATTGACCAAGTCTAGGACTAGGACTGGATCCAGCYGCACCTAGACTMCTCTCTGAGAAGGAATTTAGAAAGCAAGAGGGTCCTTTCTGAACCTCGTGACTCAACAGGAGGGTCTCCCTGACAGYTTTGTCTGACCCTGTCCTCCATGCAGTAAATAATCAAGTGTACCTTGCCATCAAATCTTGTTAAACCGCTKTCGCATTTACCATTGACCTTTGTTAACTGTTTTATATCAATAAAGCRTATTTTTGCTTCTCTCTTAGGAGTRAAGTGCACTCTCACTCCATCCACGACAAAGCCCCAAACATCCCGTAAAACAAAAGGAGAGCAGGCCCCCAGCGAAAGCTGAAAGCTTGTGTCTGTGCACCAGTGGCCAGATCTGAACTATTCCCAATGGGCAGAAGCAAACCAGGGGGGAAAACTCCCAAAAACTCTTCCTTTCCATCCAACCTGGGTATGAGCCCTCCAGCTCAGAAATCTATCCTCCTGCTAAGCACAGCACTATCTCCCTCACAGAGGGGTATCTCAAACTCTTTAACAGCCAGAAACAACAGTTTAAATTCTACCCAGAAATGTGGCAATAAGTTAGCCACAATCCTAGTGCTGACAGGGTCTGACCACTATCGTACCCACAGTACCAGCTGTGCACAAAAGCTGTGCTCCTTCCTTATGCTCTTCCAATGCTTACTGACCAGCCACACACAAGCAGAAGCTATTTATTGTAACGTGCAGGCTATCCTGCTGCACACCACCTTGCCCCCAGGCCCCACAGCAGGCACACCGAAAGGAAGTTGTCTGTTTCTGCGACTGTTTGTCTGACCATATGACCAACTCAGGAAACATATAGCTAGGCAAACAAATGTTGCAATGCTTTGTATTAACAAAATGCTTATCTATTGTACTAATTACATCTTTCTTAGCTTCACTTCCATAGTGTTAGTTATCTGTTGAGTAGAATTGATAATGGAACAAGGATGCTTTGAAATAGGTAACTTTTTGGATTATAAGGTTGAACAGTCCTTGAGCTAGCTCGTTAGGCCCTGTTGTGTAAATCACTGATGACAGAAACTCAGGACAACTGTGTCAAGATAAGTGCAAAAAAAGCAATTTAAACTGACCCCCCTGTAACATTCCGGAGTCGAAGAACTGATGAGCTAATTCCATGACTATATATGGACAAAGGAAGCCCAAAGTTCAACCAGCAGACAGCGTGAGGAAGACCATGGACGACCACCGGAGAGTGAAAAGACCCTAACCCTAATTTTACTGTGCATGCTTTGACTATGTAAATGAATTCTGGGAACTCATCATCATAAGATTGCCCTTTCCAGGAAATCTGATGAATATGTATGATTTGTCTGCATATAAACTAATGTGCTTTGTTAACCTGTTGGAGCACTCGTGGTGGAGCTATCCCCAGAGCTGCCCAGCGCTGCTAATAAAGAATACCTGCTTAACAGTATCATTTGCTGTTGAGTTTCTTTGTTTCAACACTTACTGTCTCACATGCAAACTTCTTGGGGATTTTAAGCATTTTGAACACAGAAGGTCCAACCAGTGCAATAGCAGGGACATACCGTCAGGACACACCACTCCTACCGGCAGCTAAGCAAGCACCAGGGCTATCACTGGCTTCTTTGACCCATGCCAGCAATGCATGGTGGCGACTGGGACAGCACTGCCGACACACACAAGCAATGCAAAAAGGTGAGTCAGGCTGCACTGCCAACACACTTGCAATGCCAGGAGGCGACTGMGATTGTAGTGCTGATGCATGCAAGCCACAGGAGAAGGCAACGGGATGGCACTGCCACCACACACAAGCAATGTGAGAAGATGACTGCAACTGTAGTGGCAGCACGTGCAAGCCATGCAAGGAGGCGATTGCAACTGCACTGCCAATGCACGCAAGCATCGCATGGAGGCAGCTCTGATTACGGGGCCAACGCATTCAAGCCATGGGAGAAGGTGATCGAAATTGCACTGCTGACACACACAAGCAATGCAGAGAGGCAACTGTGACCATAGTGCCAGCACGTGCGAGCCATGCGAGGAGACAACTGGGATGGCTCCACTGACAGACACAAGCAATGTGCAACAGTAATCGGGACAGCCCTGCCAACACAAGCAAGCAATGCAAGGAGATGACTGTGATTATAGTGCCAATGCATGTAATCCATGCAAGGAGACAACTCTCATTATAGAGACAACACATGCAAACCATGGGCAAAGGCAACTGGGACAGCACTGCCGACACACACGAGCAATACAAGGAGATGACTGTGACTGTAGCACCAACACATGCAAGTAATGCAAGGAGGCAACTGCAACTGCACTGCCAACACACAACAGCAATGCAAGGAAGCAACTCTGATTACAGTGCCGACACATGCAAACCACGTCCCTGGCAACTGGGACGGCACGCTGACACAAGGAAGATATGGAAGGAGGCAACTCTTATTACAGTGCCTGACACATGCAAGCCATAGGAGAAGGTGATTGCAACTGCACTGCCGACACATGCAAGCAATGCAAGATGACTGTGACTGTAGTGGCAGCACATGCAAGCCACGGGAGAATGCAACTGGGCTGGCACTGCCAACACATACAAAGCAACACACGGCAGTAATCAGGACAGCCCTGCCAACAGCAGCAAGCAATGCAAGATGACTGCGACCGTAGTGTCAGTGCATGCAAGCCACCCAAGGAGGCGATTGCAACTGGGCTGCCAGCCCACGCAAGCCACGCAAGGAGGCAGCTCTCATTACACAGACGACACATGCAAACCACGGGAGAAGGGGACTGGGCCAGCACTGCCGGCACACGCCGGCAACACAAGCAAAGCAAGCCGACCCACGCCAAACCCACGCAGGGTAACGACGGGGAGGGAGGTGGGGGGAGGACGACCGCCCACGCACGTCAGCCGTGGGAGAAAGCGCGGGGGACGGCGCTGCCCACACACACACAGAGGCGGCGCGGGGAGGGGGCGGCACTGAGGGGCCGTTGGAAGCCGCGGCGGGGGAGCGAGGCGGGGGAGGGTGGCCCGGCCCCGGTGTCCCCCCCGGTGGCGGCACACTGACCTGTGACACTGGCCTGGGCCACCCGCTGGACGATGGCCTTCATGGTGGCGCGGCCGCGCAGCGCAGGCCCGGCGCCGGTGGCGGGGGGGGGGAAAGGCGGCGGCGCTAGGCAACGGCGGCCGCTCCCTGCTGGCTCGCGCCGCCCACAGCGCCGCCTGGCGGCTGGGAGGTGCTGCCGCAGCCTCCCCGCGAGAGGCGCCATAGGACCGCGGGGCGTCTATGGCACAGCACAGACACAAGCGGGGCCTGGAGGGGCTTCCCCTATAGGAAGCCTCTATAGAAAAGGGACGTGTGCGTAGAGGCAGGGGGAGTGTCTACAAATGTTTTRCGTGCGGAGGGGCTCCCTTCCTCTGAGGAGAGATGGTGCCTATAGCGTTTTTTGGAGGGAGGGGCCTATAGAAAGGAGCAAACGCAGGTAGCCGGAATGGTGTCCTCTATAGGAATGGCTATAGGGGCACGGCAGGGGGTGCCCATAGAAACTAATGGCTAGGAAGAGCCTTCTGGAAAAGGGGGTGGTGGCTGTAGGGACCGGAGGAGCCCATAAAGATGGGTCTGTAGGTGCATGGGCTGGGGCTCGTGGTATAAAAGCCCCTATAGAAGCTGGGGTGTGTGGGCAGAGAGGCTGGAAGCAGCTTTCTATATGGCAAGGTGGTGTCTGCAGAGACTGTGGGGAGACCTTACAGAGACCAGTGGCAGGGCGGGGGTTGTCCTAGAAAAGGCTATAGGGACAGCGGACAGCCCCTATAGAAACAGGGAGGTATCTGCAGGGGCAGGAGGAAACCCCTACAGAAAGGAAGGTCTGCTGTGCAGGTCAGCTTCCTCTGAAGCAAAGCCATGCATATAGGGACTGGGGGAAGCCCCTCTAGAAAGTAGGGGCTGCTTCTAGAAGTGGAAGTGGTGGCTATAGGAAGCCCCTATAGCAATGAGGGTCAACAGCAAGAGAAGCTGGGGGAAACACCTATAGAAAACTGGCCAGGAGCAGCTTCCTGTGAAAGGAGGTGATGTCCATAAGGACTAGGGAAAATCCTACAGAATGAAAGTTAGTTGCAGCTACAGCAGCTGGGGGGCAGTACCCTACAAGGGGAGGTAGCATGTATAAGGATCAGGGGAACCCCTATAGAAACAAGGGGCTGGTGGAGGGCCTGGAGCAGAAAACTTTTCAGTTTACAGCAGAAAAGTTTTCAGCTTACAGTAGTATTTCTGCACTTGTAATTCATCTTCTGTAAGCTTTTATTTGAAGGACAATTAAGAACTCTTGCACCCCAAGGATTAAACTATGTTCCGTCCCGTTTACTAATTGTTCTTAAAGTATCCGTTTCAGAGCTGATCAGTTGAGGAAGGGATCGCAGATCACCCAGGTACATCCTGCACACCAGCTGGGAAAGCAACTTCACAAAAAAGCCACAAAAAAGCCACCTGGTCAGACAGTCAGACATGGGACACCAGGCAGCACAGATTCATTAACGTCTCACAACCCAGTTCACGTTTAATGATTTGAATATACGTGCAAAGAACAGCAGTGATCCGAGCAGACGAGAAGGTTTGCAAGTTTTACGAAGTTATTTCAGAGACGGAGCTGTCGTTTCAGCAATGCAAGAGAAAGTTTTCCACCGACAGTCTGGTGCCAGGCGCCAGGATGACTTTCTTGGACAAGCTCCAGCACAAAGTTCTGAGCTTCCAGACCACTCAATTTTCTGAAGGAGGGTTGTCATTAGAACCAAAGAATGATGTCACATGCCTGAGCAGTCGAGTAATAGGAGGTTGAACGTCCTTGTATGTTACTACTGTTGTCACTTTGAATCCTAAAGGTGTTTCTCTAGTGAATACTTCCTTGTGGGCTCCTTGCTTTGCCTCAGGATCACTTTCATTCTCTAAGGAATAGTGGGGGTAAGGGGAGGGAAAAAAAAGAGCATAGCAATAAAAAGGTTTTATCCCTTCATCATGGCAAAACAGCATCCGCATAGGCATTCGGTCTTCTTTTTGCTTTTTCTCAAATTCTGAGAAATAGATAGCAAAGATCTGCTGACTGTGTAGACAGAAAAAGTGATTTAGAGCAACACAGAGAGTGAACAGAACAGAACAGACTATTTCAGTTGGAAGGGACCTACAACGATCATCTAGTCCAACTGCCTGACCAACTCAGGGCTGACCAAAAGTTAAAGCATGTCATTAAGGGCATTGTCCAAATGCCTCTTAAACACTGACAGGCTTGGGGCATCGACCACCTCTCTAGGAAGCCTGTTCCCTCTTGGTAGAGAAATGCTTCCTTATGTCCAGTCTGAACCTCCCCTGGCGCAGCTTTGAACCATTCCCACAGTGCAAATAAAAGCAACAAGTTGGAAAGGGTCTAGACCCTGTTCCCATTACCAGAGATAAAGCACATGCTTCTCCCATCAACACGGGATTTATCTTCCTTCAGGGTGACCCTCCTCGGGATGCCCGGAGGCTCTGGGCGCACACCGAGCCAGCAGGAGCCCGCCTCGGGGCCCTGACAGCTCACCCGCCCCATGCAGAGCCCTGGCACCCAGCAGCCGCGCAGCTCCAAGAGCCCCGAGAGGCGGGCAGGCGGGCAGAGCAGTTCAGCGCAGGCAGCACCCGACGCTGCCTTCCTCGGCCGAGGGATCAGCCGGAACCATGGCCGGGGGGACCCCACCGCCGGCAGCGCCCGGCCCCCGGGCCCCGCAGGGTGCCCAAGCCCCGCCCCAGACCAGCCCCGCCCCTCGACCAAGTTCCCTCAGCCAAGCCCCGCCCCTCGGCCAGGCCCGCCCTCAGCGACGTCACGCACGCGCCGCCGCCACCAGGCCCCGCCGAGGTGACCCCAGGGCAGCGTCCCCGGCCTCGGCGCCGCGTTAGCCCGTACCGGGCCCGCCGCCGCTCTCGGCGCCGCCGCCGCCGGAGCTGTAGTGGAGCATGGCCCCCAGCATGGTCCAGCCGCCCAGCGAGTACAGCAGCGCCGCCCGCGCGTTCCACACCGCCGCCCGCATCGTCCTCCAGCAACGCCCGCGCTCACTGGTCGGGCCCCGCCGCCAATCGGGCGGGGGGGGGGAACGCCGGCGCGCGCATGCGCCCGGCTGCGGGGCGGGAAGCGCCGGAAGATGGCGGCGGGGGGCCGCGGGGGCGGGCGGCTGCTGCCGCGGTAACGGGAAAGCCGMGCTCCTGCTGGCAAACAGCGCGCCTGCGCGCGGCGCGAGGGCCACGGCAGGAAGAGGGGCGGGCGGGTTGCGCGGCGGCGGCTGGGAACCGCGTCTGGGCGGGAGCTCCGCGACTGACGCGGGGCGGGGCGCGAGGCGATGCAGCCCGCCGGGACATCGTCTTACCCGGGTGCAGAGCCCGAGTTAGCGACAGCCGCAGCGCCGGGGCGCCTGTTGGCGTTCCAGCCCGTTAATGCTGCGCTGAAGTGCGGGAAGGGAGGGGCTGACGTTCAGGCCCCGAGTCACGGTGACACGGAGGCGAGGCTTCAGCACACCGCCCTCGTTCTCAAAGCACAGGTTCTGCGCCTCGGCCCGCCCCCTCCCCCCGTCTGTCAAAGCACTCCCCACCACCTCATACTTGTTCTGCACTGCCGTACCTTCAGGAGCTCCTCGAAATTACTTTCAAGAGCATGTACGTACCCCAGGGTTAGGTTTTCAAAAATGAAAAGGAGGTAGGCCAAGTCCATTGCACATACAGCTGAATTAGGGATAGCACTAAATGGTAGTGCTCTTACCCAGTTTTATTTTTCATTAATACAGTCCCTGGCTGCTAGAAGACACCTTTTAAGAACACGCAACATTAAAAATTAAGATAAAGACTTAAAATCTATATTGGCTAAAACATCCTTTAGCTCCAATTACAATGTATGAAAAATGTAGAGTAAACAGAATGTAGACAAAAGGGAATACAAATAAATTAGTATCTAGAAAGGCCAAGTACAAAACTCTCCCCGAATATTTATTTCATTTCATACTTAAAAACCTTAGTCTAAAAGAGAGAAGGAAATGTAAATAAATTGCTCCACTTCTGTCATCAACATGATCTGTGTAACTCTTCTGTTCTTGCTTCTCGGTTAGATCAAAGTCATGATGCACTTGAAACTGCCAGCTTTTTTAGATGGTCCATGAATACCTGGAGACTAACATCATCTGTCAGGATTGGAGCTCCTGATTCCTGCAGAAAAATAAAGAAATGATGAGCCTAAAATAGGGTTGTTAACACTGGGGACTAACTGAAAGCAAATCAGATGTCAGCCCTCTGAACTACCTGCCTGCTGAATCAACCACCTTTTTTTCCTCCAAAGGACAGATCCAGTGGAAAGATGCTACTCTTTGGCAACAGCACTGACACTATCCTCTAGTGCAATCTGAGCTACTGGAAAAAAGAAAGTCTCTCCTTTCTAAAGCATTAGGAATTTTGCTGCCCAAATCTCTACACAAACAARGTAAAGAAAGAGGATATGAGAGTCTAGTATTCTCAGATAAATTAGATCTATATGTATCATATGCTAGTTACTTTTTCCAGAATACTAAATACACTGTGACCTAAGAGTTTTAAATCATATTTGTAGGGAAGGGTGAAGATAAATTTCTCATCAGGTCATCTGAAACCTGTAAGAGCATGTTCTACATCACATTAGCTGCTTCCTTCAGTAGCAGCCACCACAGGAAATTCTCCTGGTCTGCCTGTGCTCCGCGTGTAGCTGGGATACAGGAAGGAGATCAAAGGGGCAAAGCGCTCCTTGTGGAGACCACTCATCTCCTGCCACCAAGCTGCCGAGGTACTGAGCTGTTGTGGCAGCACCTCTATTTGGACAGCCATTCCTTGGATCCGTTGAGAAAAAGCCTCAAAGTCAACTGGATTTTGCTGAAAGTTTGTGGGGATTCAGTAGAAGAACAAGAACACAAGTTTAGTGATCCAGGCTTGAAAACTGTATTCTGATCATCTTGTCATCTAGTGCTCCCCACCAGTACTGTTTATCTTATCAACAACCATAGACTTGAATAAGCAGGTTGAATAAAAATCTAACCTGCCTAAGCTTTAGAGACAAATCTAGTAAATCAGTTGTGTCTTTTAAAATGCTACCATTATTGCAGTCTCAGCTGGTAATTCCATTTTCAGCTCCTTTGGTACATAGAAATGATCTTATTTCCTTGCACCGCAAARCACTGAGATTTTCGAATCCAGTCACATATGTCTGCAAAAAGCTCTTGGGTAAGGAATAGAGGACAAATGTAACCTGCTCACCTTTTGCGGCCATGTGTTCAAACAGAATGGTTACTGCGTGGACAAATACGTAAATGTACATTTTACAGTATTTCCRAACACAAGCAACTCTTCCATTGCTTACCTGTCCCCATGCATAGAGGTTATTGTGGGTCTGAGAAGGGTTCACTTTAGACAAGAGGAACCGGGCCTATTAAGACAAAACATTAGAGAAGTGGTTTTGTAAAATGACAGACCTGTCAGATCCCTCAAGACTTCTTACTGCCTTAGATACATGACTAGCGATGTTCCTCTGCTTTTGCAAGCAAGGCACTAATTTTAACTTAAACAGGTTTCAAGTCCAGAAACAGCCCTGCTGCACAGACAATTTTTTGCTGGACTTAAAAGCAAGCATCTGCTTACTTTGAATGGTCGTGTGTTCTGCAAAGATAAATAAGGGATACTATGACTCCGCTGTGACTCCCATAGGGCAGAGACAACAGTATTGCTTAAACATGCCTTATATTTTACAAATTGCTTTGCAGGAAACAATATTCAGGAACCTTGTAACAGAATAAGGTTGAGGAAGAAACCTTGGGGGAAAGAAAGGGGGGAATCAAGTTAAAAACTCTGGGTATCTTCCTATCCTCTCAAAATGAGAGCAGGAAGTCATGCTGGTTGTGCTCCCTTGCCTGCTATTACTTTGGAGTTAGTTTACTACAAGGTGGTACCCTATGGGCACCTCTATTTGCAAAGSGAAAACATCATCTCCCAACTCTCTCCAAGGGGCATGGAGTGCTCTGCTACAGCCAGGGGCGCTCGCCTGGCAGGGCAGCTCTGGTTCCATGCGACACGGGCATGTCGCCAGCACTGCTGCATGCCCGTCTGCTCTTTGGAAAAGAGGTCAGTGGAGAACCAGCGTTAACACGCTTGCATCAGAAATTAATACCAAATTTTTGGTTTGGAGCATCGATTCCTGCCTCTTCACTGCTACAAACAAGCCAAACACAGACAAGCACTGCACAACTGCAATTCCAGGAAGAGCAAAAATAGGAACTATTTTATATCCTCATTTGGCATCTAAGAATAAAGGAACAGATGGTCAATCATTCAGCATAACTTACTGTCCTAGCAAGCTAACTGTACTCCCTGTCTTGGGTAAGTTTAAATACATAGCCAAATGATTTCTTTCCGAACTCTTTGGGGAATAAAAAGATCATTAAGCTGGCTTTTCCAGGGTTTTTTTCCATCCTCAGATTTCAAAAACATATCCAGTGAGTGACTGACTTATTAAAAGACAATATTGTAGTAAGAGCTCATGAGAAAATATGCAAGCTCTATACTTTGAAGAGCTAAATTACCACTGTATTTAACTTACAGAACCATCCCTTTAGTAAAGCAGAAAAAGACAGGTATTTGCTCTATTCAACAACAGAAGTTCCTCAATAAACCTTACCTGACTGCCCCCATGTTCAGTGTGGATGTAACGCGGCATTGGGAATCTAGTCTGCAAGATTTCCTGGGCATCATCCAGTGGGGCCTGCAGCAGGTGCTTGAAGTTTTCATATTCAGGCATGTCTTGGTAACCAGCTTTCTGCCACTGTGCAATAGTCTATTGATGAGACAGGGAGGAAATGAAAAAATAGTAGAGATGTCTGCAAGCCTCCTCTTTATAACCTGCACGTCTTAAGGCAGCAGAATGTTACATGTGCTGCTTACAGAGCACAGGGCAAAKGCACACTTCCACTACTCCAGCAATACCATTATTTAGTTTCTGTCTGTTCCTGAATTTAAGAACAGGCACTCAACACAAAAGCTGGTAGCAGTTTGTGCAGTGCAAGAGCAATTCGTTGAAAGTGATTTTCAAACCTTTATGTTTYAGCCTGCGCCAACATAGAACCTCAAAGCATTTATAAATCACTGACATTTTGAATCTGACTTGGTCTTAAATGAAGCCGCCATTGCCTTACAGTATTTTCAAGGTACCTAACAATATGTACCTAACAATTGCTCTGTACATGCGCAGATCACACCTTAGCTCTTCCTTTGTCTAAATTTTACTGCAACGGTAGGTAGAAACTGTTTAAGGTAACTGTGGAAGATTTAGTTATTGTTGACTCAAGTGTTCAACTCCTGTTCACATCAATTGGGTATCCCTGCTCACTTCTCAAAGGGAATAAATCCTAYATAGAGTGAAGTCAGGAGCTAATAATGGAGCTGCCACAAACTATCATGCCAAACTTCGAGCATTTTGGATGAGGGYCACTCCCCAAGCAGGACTATAAAGGACATGAGGGGGAAAAAGGCATCAAAGAACAGGGAGACTTCCAGAGAAAAAAAGTGGAAAGCCAGCTTCCTCTTCATCCCTTACCCCATGACTACTTTAGGGTGTGACACATTTCCATTCTGCAGCTACAGTAGCATACCAGTCCCTTACAAAACCTGAGAGGACTGAAATACAGATCTACAGGTCTGCATACTGAAGAGGCACTGGAAAGCCAAGGCTTTGAATATTGGTATAAATCTGGATGCTCAGAAATGGCCAGTACCTAAACACTTACCTCAATCACRATGGAAGGAATATAGGAGCAACTATCAAAAATGTCCAATATTTAAAAGCAAAAACTGGAAAAATTCGTAACTGATTTCTTTAAGAGCAGCAGTATTTAAGGGTCAAAACCCAGCAACCAAGTATGTCACGTATCTGAAAATCAAACTGCAGCTCTCTGCCCTGCTTAGTTTCAAGTTTCTCTGTCCTTTTCCAGGCATGGTAAGGGACCATCTTCATTACCAAGCTAACACGACAACTAATCCTCAGTGCAGAACACATCCTTACCGACTCCAGTAGGATTTTTTTGTTAAGTCGGACTGTGTGGTAATTGTATTACAACTGGCAGCATGTATACAATGTCGTTATGCTAGTGTGGGCTTTGCCAGCAGCTCTTTTTATAATAACAGTGACACTGTCTACATGCATGGCAGGAGGGAGGGAGAGCAAACAGAGGAGGGGAACATATTTCACTGTACCTCACCAAGGTAGATAACTATCTGGAAGAAAGTATCCATCAGTAGGATTCTGTCAGGAAGAATACTGCTGCTGTCCAAAAGCACTGGCTGGGGAAAATAAAGAAGAAAGTCAGGCGCCACTAAGCCCTCAGAACTGTATTAACCTTCATGGTTGGCCAAACAGCTTGCTCAGCCCTGCCCGTATAGACGCGACTCCAAYGGCTGCTCAGTCCACGTGAATGTCTTGCAGAGCGCGGTCAGCCTCCTGCAGCATCACTGAATGGAGCAGCAGGTTATCAGCTACTGTATGAAGCGCAGGATGCGAGAGAGCAATTTCTGTGGCTATCCAAGTTTAATTTGAAATGATCTTGAACAAAAGCATCTCAAGAATAATAAGGAATAACATGTGAACTCTGGCAAATGCTGCCAAGAAGGTTTCAAAGTGTTACTCCAGCAGCTCCTGCGTTTCTCTCCTGCCAGACACACCCCTTTCAAGGAAGCTGTCAGTATAAGGGAATCCATGTCTGTCCACTGAATACTTGCACATAGTTAAACACTGCTGCATAAACAACTGAAGACAAGCAGCTGGTGGGAGATTATGATCTGGAAGGGCTCAGGCTTGCTAACTTGGGCAGTGGAGATGGCAGCCTCTGGCAGAGAAACAAAAGTGGTACCGACAGGCACAATATTCACCAGATGCTGGGGGGCCGGGGCTCTGGCTCAGCAGGGGACGGGTTGAGGAAGTCGTTTTKGGGGTTTTTTTGGTGGTTTTGGTTTTGATTTTGKTTTTTTTAATCAAAGCTGTAAGCTTACTGAAAACACCATTCATATTTTATATTGCCCCATCTCATCCTTTAATAATTAAACCTTGATTAAAAAATAATATATAGGGGCCTTTTTGCTGAAATAGTGTTACTCTGACTGAATACTCATTATTTTGGATTGATCCACCTCTTCCTGTTTGAACAAGGACTCACCTCAGGAGGTCCATGGAAAGAATAAGCATAAAGGATGGGCTGGATCATAATGAGAGACTGGGTCAGATCTTGCCTAGCAAAGTGGTGACGGTAATAAGAAGATTCATCTGGACTGTTATTGAAGACCTGCAGGAATGGGGAGCGTCGCAGATGGAACATGAACTGCACCAGAAAGATGAGTGAGAARAGAAATGTCAGTAAGTTGCCAAAACTTCTGCACCCAAGTCCAATCTTCCTGAACAGCAAATTCTTTTAAAAAAGTCTACCCCTTAACTCYTCAGAGTTCTTCCCTTATCAGTCATTTGCAGCACTGAACTACAGGACCAGCCCACCAAATTAAAATTAAAAAAGCATCTGTTCCTCCCCTCTTGAATCTGATAAATGGTATAAGRTGTTTTATCATCACTATCACTCACCCTTGCACACTTTTCCCACAGCTGTGGGAAGTGAAGTTCTTACCTGGGGATACAAAGAAAATGATTCTGACAATCTGAAGGAGTTGGGATCATCTTTGTTGTACTGTCCAAATTTCTGACACTGTTGGAAGCAAAATGGATACTTTGGTTATCTCTCTCTCTCTTTTTTCTCTTTTTTTTCTTCTTTTTTTTTTTCTTTTTTTTCCTATTAACAGATTTTTTTTTTGGAATGGTGTTCTTTTGGTTGTTTTTAAATAGAGCAACCAAGGCATGAACGTGACAACAACAAGTAATATAAAATTTACAGGCTATTTTTCTTTAAGTCAGTGGTTTCTGTATCTTACTGGAATGAGAATGACGATTTGACCTATTTATCTATTTATATATATATGTATTAAATCCAGATTTGAGATTACCTAAGAATGAAAGAAATAGTGCTTCTAGTCCTATCCATTTTTTTCCATTAATCAGGGATACTATGTTAGACCTAAGCTGCTTTGTACGCTATGAAACACTTCTGCAGCAACTCTACTTCCTTCTAGAGCAGCAACAGACTGGCATTTCACTAACTGCTTCACTGAAAATAAGAGGCATCAATGGTTTTAGCAATTTAACTATAAATGACTCCACAATCATTTCAGCATGCCCGTGTGTGTTTTGGTGCTCAAATCTTTATTTGATGCTGGCCCTGTTTTTTCAGTGTCTGATGTGCCACATCTGCTAGTATCAACTCCACATGGGTGTTTGGACAAAGCCAGAGCCAATTTAGGCAATTCAGACTTGTGAAATTCAAAGAAAGAGACAGTATGAAGTTGCGGAAGTGATTACTGCCCTGAACGTGGCACCAGTGAGCCCACGTCAGAATGCTGCGTCCAGTTTTGGGCTCCCCAGTGTAAGACAGACATGGATATACTGGAGTGAGTTTAGCAGAGGCCACCAAGCCTGTTAGGGGCTGGAGCACCTCATGTAGAAAGAGAGGCTGAAGAAGTTGGGTTTGTTCAGCCTGGTGAAGAGTGGGATCAGGGAGTCATATCGCTGTCTACAGCAGGTAGCTAGAGAAATGGAAATTCTGATGGGGGCGGGAGAAAAGAAAAAAAAAATTCACAGTGACTGTGATCAAACATTGGAACAGGCTCTCAAGTGAMGCAAGAGAAACTCCATCTTTGGAGATCTTCAAAATTCAACGAGACCTGGAGCAACCTGCTCTAACTTCCAAGCTGGCCCTACTTTGAGGGGGGTTGAACCAGAGACCTCCAGAGGTCCCTTCCCACCTGCATCATTCTGTGTTTCACTATCACTTCTTTAATCGCAGGTTTAACCCTTTCAGCATGATGGGATGTTTACCTACCCTGATCATAGTAGCTTCTGAGCTATTGCGTACTACTACTATGGGACTGTGATCAGAGCAGAAATGAAGCAAGTCAATCTGGAAAAAGAATGGTGTTTTCATTTCCAAAGACCATTTTTACTAAAATCAAGGACACACCCAACCGCAGTCTATTGGTCTTACCAGTCTGATCAGCTGTCTGTCCAGCCATCGCAGAACATCAGGTCCCTCCTCAGATTCAGCTCTGTACACTCCCAGTCGTGCCATCAGCACAGCAGCTGCTTCCTGGTCAAACGCAGCTTCTATATGCTGGAGYTGACTCTGTGCATCTGCCCAACTATAGGGTTAGTAAAGGGTTAGTGCTACATGCATTCACCTTCAGCAGAACCCAAACCAGATTCGGCCTCCCTGTGCCAAATACCCTGYGGCCAATGCATGCAACAAAAAGCTAGAAAAATTCCAGCACAGACCGCAGCTTAAGCTTCTGCCATTCTGCTGAAGAACTGGCACGCRATACTCACTTTCTGGCTATGGTGGTGACACGAATGCGTTTCTGCGTACTGGAGTGTTGATACTGAGTGACAAACTGCACTGCTCCCCTGCCTCCCTGAGGTATTGGTGCATTGTGCTGCAAATGAAACAAGGTAAGCCTTCAAAACGGGCTGGCTTTTCCATAACTCTGTACACTACAGAGAACTAAAGGGCATCATTTGAGCAATCATAGAATAAGCACAAGCTAAAGATGGACCAGAGAAGAGAGACACATCTGTTAGTGTTGTGTTTTCCAGCAGCCCTCAGAGTCAAGTGGTGCTGGGCCCATTTAATATTGTGCGTGACACTTCCTCAGCTTGTCCCTTAAAGGATGGCAGCAACTTATCAYCTCTACAGCAATGAACATAAGAATGGCAGTACAAGGTCTGAGCAAAGGTCCTGTGAGTCCACCATCCTATTCCCAACAGTAACAAGCCCACACAGCAGAGAAGACAAAGAGACACACATGTGGAACAGAATTCCTTTGGGGTGGCCTTCCTAGCTTCTAGCCGCCACATGCTCAGAAACTTCCCCAGCCAAAAGTTGCTTCTGACCTATCAAGTCATTACAACTTGGAGGACCAACTCTCCAAGAATTCGAAGGTATTTATACTTTTATTCTCCACGGCACCTACTGGCAAAAAGACAATTTCTTCTTTGTTAAATAAATATCATAGGAAGAAGACAAGGAAAGAATGCAGGTTTTGTACAGAACAAAAATATTAGACAATTTATGCATATGAAAAGAACTTCTGAGACTATTTCTTTGGCGCAAAACACTTGGTTGCTTTGCAACCATCCATCTGCAACACAGGGGATATCATTGCATTTCCTGGCCCTGTTACAAACAAATATTTTGATGTGTAAAAAAGACGACCAAAAAAAAAAAAGAAGCCAGGACTGACCTGATTTACCACTTCAAAGTAAATGGCCAGAGTTGTGCTGGGATCCAGACTACAAATTTTCCATTGAGATGTTCCTCCAATTCCAAGCTCCTGCACAGAATTGAAAAGAAAGCAGCATTTCTGTTTCTAGCAGCATTTCTGTTTCTAGCAGCATATAAGGCAAGCTTGTGTTAAATTCCGATCATAAGTACAAGTTACAGCAGGCCTTCTGGATTCCTTATCTTTTGGGTGTGTGACAGGACACTGAAGGACATACAGTTAAAGGAAAGCCTTATGGGGCAAGAATTTAGTCTAGGAAAGAATGTCTTTTCCTAGGGGTGTTTCCAAATTGTTCTTCTCCTTGAAAACTCTGACATTYTAACTGAGCTGTAGGTCTAGACAGAAACTTTGCACTGTTTATTTACTTCTTTATTAAAGATTTTTCCACGTCAGAAACTTACGTTTTCAGAGACACATGGCCCTTTAGCATTCAAGGATGTGCATGGTCCAATAGCTCCTGCAATTTTCAGCTCCCTAGAGGTCTAGAACAAGGTAAAAAAAGTTGTGGGTGTTTTTTTTGGTTTTTTTTTTTTTTTTTTTAAATGAGGTCAGTCAAATAGAATACACACAGACTAAATCAGCTTTGATCAGATGATGCATACACATGGCTGTCAGGGAAAGTATCTCTGAGTACGTTCCCAGATCACCTACTGCCACAATTAGTGAACATAAAAGAATCTACATAGTCACATTTTAGTAATGAAGACATATTTATAGTGACCACGAGAGAGTATGAAATGTTCCTTGCTGAGTGAGGAGAGGCTGAGCTCAGCTGCCTTTAAAAAAAAAAAAAAAAAACACACAAATTTAATAAGCTTTCAAACAAAAATCCCTCCACTTACTCCAGCACAGTGCTTCTCCCAAAACAGGCACTATGGCTGACCTCAAACACGTAGAATTTTCTACACCCCAGGTACTTAGTCGACTTTTGAATGAACAGCACTTGTATTTCCTGGTTAATGTCATCCAATGAAACTAAACTCTCACCTTCACATCCAAACTTGCACCAAAAGCCATCCGAAATTCCCCATTGAACCCTTTGTTAAATACCCGCTGGAAGGTCTGCTTGAAAAGAGAAGTGTTGAAGGAGTCTCCCATCACCATGTGTCCTCTGGGGAAGAAAAAACAATACACAAGGGAACTGAAGCAACTGGGAACGAGRAGTAAACCACAAAGGATACAGTCCTCCAACTCTCATGCATGCAAACACATGCAGAAACTGTTTTAAAGCATGCCTTTGCATAGGTAGAATTCACATCAGGGAACACAGATTCATGGATGCCTCCTCCAAAGCCAGACAAGTTAATGCTCCATCTTTGCCAGCTTGTTTTCTCAACTGTATTTCTAGCTGCCTCAAAAACACTCATGTTAGAAACATCTCAACCCAGAAGAGAGCTCTGCTCAGCCTGCTTCCCCTGAGCAGGGCTGGGTGCACGGCTGGAAGCACCCACACTACAGACAGGATGGCTGCACCGCTGCAGCACAAGGATGGGTGCATGGGTCTGTGCTGTGCCTCCCCTAAGTGCCTTGGTAAACCCAGGCCTGATCGGATGGGGCTTAGTAACATAACCAAAGGGTCAAACAATCTCTCTTCTGCTTACTGAGGATTAGGTGATTATTTACAAATACCCTGCATCTGCCCAAACCGTTCTTCGGTCCCTAGACRGAGCAGATTTAAAACGGCCAATAAAAGACATTATGAGTGCCTAAAAGGCCCAGTTTAGCACACAGCCTTCCTCACAGAGACCATAAGGTTTTTATCACTATGGAACACGGACATTTACCCCTTAGAGATGTCACTTAAAACTAGATCCAAGGGAATCTAGGGAAGCCAAGAATCCCTGAAGAAAGTACAAGTGAGCTGTTAAGCAGAGAAAATGTAGCCCACACAGGGAAAGCTTCTACCCACCATGCCCGAAGCGCTACTCTTCTGATGGCACTTCAGTCATACACACACCACAAAGCACGGCATCTCTACCCCATCAATTCTGGAAAGGATACTTGCTACCTCCCAAGGAGGCAGAAGGCATTTGCAAAAGACATGTTGCACCATGCTTTAGAATACCTTTCTCAAAGGACACTGAGTTTTCTACCAGCAGTGCTAATTGCCATGCTGTTTTGAGACTTTAGAAATGTGGACTGGGATCAGGGGAGGTTTGCCATATAATTCCCGGCAAATTCAAACCACAGTTTAGAATAGAACRATAAAAACCTCACCCTTTTGCCCTGACAGCAAACTTAACTGCTTTCTGAACCATTCTCCCACTCCAAAAAAAAAAAAATACAGGTGCCAACTTTGTGCTCTCCTGCTATGAACATACCCAGTGAGGTTTGCGCAACACTTCATCTCTAGCAGTCCAGTCTGATCCAGGGCACATGCATAGATGTCGATGCAATGCCCGTTGGCTGCAGTGCGATTAGCCAGGGTCTCGTAATGCTASGGAAAACATACGCAGTGTTTAGGATGCCACAATGGGCAATTTTTCTTCTGCTCTCCAGCTGAGGCCAACACGTGAAACACAAGGTACAAATGAAGCAATTACCAGTGCTCGAGTAAGAAAACAGCTGTTTACTCTTACTGCTTTGCTGGAGCACACTTCTCCCTCCTAGGATGTTTGCACTTGGATGAGCTTGAGTTGCATGTTGCAAATACAGAGAGTGCATGAATTGAATGGGACCTTTGTCTGAGATAACCTGGTGGAAACCCAAAGGTTCCAGGTGACAGTTAAGAGAACAGGTGTTCTGGAAGTAACCAATTCTTGGAAGACAGGGTTTTTCCTCCCCAGAAGGAGATACAATGATGTTGATGAACAAATTCTCCACCCACCATCAGCTAAGAAACAACACTGAAATACTTCTTTCTCTGAGAAGGCACAAGGCTGTGCTGGAGAAGTAACTAGGAGGAAGTCTTTTTTACCCTTCCCTTGACTGTTCTCTCAATTTAACGTACACAAAAGGCTCAGGCACTTCAAGGACAACCATGCAAATATCTGGACATAGTGTTCCCACATCGAGAGAATGGAATATGTCAACATAGCARTGTATGTAAGTTTGTGCTATGTCCTTTCCCCCCATTTAGTGTTCTGACACAATATTCAGTTTCTGTTTTTAAACACACCGAGCAGGCACTAGCACCTACTTTGGTGGCCTTCCTCATGAACCTTGCGTTGTCCTTCTCTATGTCGTGCCAAGAACGGATGGGTGTTTTCAGTTCATCTCCTACCACCATGCCTGGTCCTTGTGTTGGTGGCCCACCTGTAAACAGCATTATTCTGGCCCCKGTGTTTGGAAATGTGCCCTAAAATAAAAATGAAGACTTTTATCAGAGAGAGAATGAAAAAAAAAAAAGGGGGGGGGGGAGGCAGAAGGGAGAGACATTAAATGGCAACAATGCTTTCTTTAGAGAAGTGTCTGAATGTGTTTCTGCAATGTCATTAGGGACCCATGTCTGCTAGAGGCTGCCTTGATAAATAGCGATGCATTTCCTGACAGTTACAGCACTCTCAAGTTTAGACTCAAGCTACGTCAAGCTTCATGTCTTCRTAACAGGAAGCAGGCAGTTTCTGTTCTTTTTCCATGCATCTCAGATGACCCTCAGATAAACCCAGTGCATAGCATCACCTCCACATGGCGATACACACAAGAATCAGAGACCTTTAAACACCCGCATATTTTCTCATTTAGATGTAAACTCCCAGCCCACTCTACACCAGCTGGTGCTAATTCATGTCAAATGTCAGTAGAGACAAACCGCAGTTCTGCAGCCCAAGCTGGACTGACACCTGCACATGTCTCAGCAAAGACTGCCAGGTGCTTACTTTGAACAGCCCATCTCAAACAGCAGCACTAAGAGTACCTCCAATAAGCCGACAGCAATCGAAAGAGCTACTCCAGTGGAACGTAAAGGCCTCTTTCCCTGGGTCACTGGCCATGGGTCCCTTTGCAGTTCTCCAAGCAGATCTGTTAAATTCATGTCAATCTTATGTACCGGCTGCAGAAACCTGCAAAAATTCAAATAAAATGTTTTCCTGCTTATAAGTCCTTTCACTTTAGTCAAGAAAGAAAGTGCCTCTTTGTTCCTGGAACACATAAATTGCACTAAGATAGTTATGAGAAGCAAGAAGTCATGTGGCATGTTCCCTTCTTACATCCAAACTTTCCAAGATAACAGGCCTCTGCAAAATAAAAAAGAATTATCAAAGCAAGACGTCAGGAATTGACAAAAAGGCAAAGTCACATAAAGCACAGAAAAGAACTTCAATGGTGATTTAGTCTACCAAAACGCACCAGAGCTGTCACTGAAAAAGAGGAGCTGAGAAAGAGAAAACTGTATTCAACAGAGGCAAATACAGCTTTACTGTTCAGGCGTCATTGCTTGCCTGTCAATTATTTTTTGGACTCGCTGGGTCAGGGGGTAGGAGGTGGCCTATAAGATTGTTATGCATAGACCATTGGCTGGTCAATCAAAAAGACAGGTCCTTGCTCCAAACGACTCCTGAACAATATGCTTTCCAAAGACAGCTACTCTCTGTTTTTCAAGTAGAAATCCAGCCTGAATGGCAATCATGTTCTTGTAACTGCAAAACCAAGACACTATAGAAGTCTAATACATTGCCTGCAGCTCTAGTAAACGCCATCCATAGATATCACTTGATGTAGGGAAATAACTGTGACATGACAATACCATTTAAATCTTCTCACAAAGACTCCTCTTGGGAAACCCAGTTTTAGAAGCGTGACCCCAAAGAGGCATAAAACATTTGCCCTGCTCTTCTGCTGTGCCGGTGCAGCTTACCTGCTTGAAATAACAGGTTGCTCTGGAGTTTGAAGAGGTCTTCCCTGTTGAAGGGGGACAGCTGGCCTTGAAAGCCCAAGCATATCCTAGAGAATTGTACAGAGGAGGCAGAGGAGATGTACTATTCAAACAATAAACATATTATATGCTGTCATGCAACATACCCTGAGGCCTGCAATACTATAGCATTAAATACATTAAAATCTGAAAAATTATTAATCTTTGAACTCCCATTAGGAATGGATCAATGGGTCCATTATGCAAGATACACAAACTCAACCTTGGACAAGCTTTCAAGAAATTTACAAAGGCAAAAAGACAGGATGGATATTGCGAGGGAAACAGACTAACAGTTAAGAGCACTGAACCCTCCTTCCTCCCCGAGAGCCCAGAGCTTGAAAGACCAGCAGTGGTGTCAACAGAGCTAACAGGAACAAGCCACTGGCCTAAGAGATGGCAGAACATACCTGTATTTGCTTAGCTGTCAGGTCCTTTGTGCCCCTAAAAACGTAGCTCTTGGAAATCCCTTCACAGCTCAGCTCGTGAACCTGGACCATTCTGCCGAAAGTGATAAGCCCCACCAGAGCGTCGGCAGGCAGCAGACTTAGGGACATCTGGAGGGACTCCTTCAGTGCCTGCAAGTCCTCCTCTTCTAAGCACGTGTCAACAACATACAGGAAGATCAATGGCGTCTGTGGACCTCGCTAATGTGGAAAGAAATGGATTTACTAGGCACATGTATATGCCAGGTGACACTTTATAATGCTTCCAGCCAAGGAATAAAATGAGCCCGATCGTAAGCACCTTGCAGAAATATTATTTATTTGCATTATCTTAAGTAATACATACATAATCTGTCACAAAGAMGACAATTCTGGGGGCTTCAAACTTGCCTATGATTTATTTACCTGCACTATATATTCAATTGTTGAAAACTGAGGCATAAGCTCTGCTGGTTGATTGACTTCAGATATGCCTGCATATGCTGGAGGGAACTGAAAAAGAGAACAAAAAATTAGGACAAGGAAGTTGCAGGACAGAAATGTAGGGCCCTCCTCTGCAGTACAGAGACTGCCCTGCTCATGATGTGGTTATTCAACTCTTTATTTACTGCCTCTGCACCAACCTGATTAACTCATGACAAGAGACCCATAGTGCTGTTTTCCTAAGCACAGACAACAAGTGGCCAGCAGTACTGACAGCTGCTCAATCCAGTGTAAATAAAAGGTAGGACTAAAGCAGCAACTATGCATTTGTTGAAATTCACTCAGCCACGCGACAGTTTCTGATGGCAAAAGTCTACTCAAATCTAATGAATTTCATACTCGGCAAGAACAGTAAACGTCAAGTGCAAAAAATACACTGGAAACACATGGGACAAAATAGCGTTTTTATCTCCTTCCTGTGCCCTACATGCTGGTAAAATCACTGGCAAAACTGAACTGAAAATAGACAAGATGTCAGGTAAAACAGACCCATTAACAAGTGCTCTGGCCTGGGCTCAGCAACAGAAAAAGGCCAAGGGAAGGAATCTAGAAAAGTGGAATTTATGCTTAACATCCTTTGCCAGGGAAGGTCATCAATAAAATGTTCACTGAAAAGACGGAAGGGCTGATGCTTTTTCCAACTTACCTGATTTCTCTGAAAACAGAAGTTACAAGCCCAGAGCCTGGCCCGATAGTCAACTTGGCTGCAAGGGAAAGATGAGGCGTTAGTATAACTATAGGAACAATTTTAAGGCGCAGCTTCACAATTATCTGAGCTGGCTCACAGCACTGAGGAAGAAACAGAATATCAGACACTCCAACTTGAATGACAACGGTTTTAGGGATTCAGACTCTTGTTCTATGGCGAGAAAGTCCATTAGCTCATCCAGCCCTGCCACTTCCAGGCTTGTCAGCACTGACAGCTCTCCGGAGCTTAGCCTTTGGCAGACAAAGGTCTAATCATTCTTTCACTATACTTGGGCTTATCTCAGTCATCTTATTGTTTGTTCAGCTGTAGCACACAAGTACTCCAGTCACAGAGCAGCAGGAGCCATTCACCCAGATCCTGCACAAACACTGAACAAATACGCTGTTCCCTGCCCCAAAGAGTTTACTCTTCTCAGCCCGTTATGACATCCTGTAACTGCTGGTGCAGTAAAGCCTGGCCATATTCTTATTTCATGGGCTTGATCACTACTTACTTCCTCTCACTGGCCTTCCCTGCTTTTTCTCAGCCCAATGCTATGCTCCAAGTATGTATGATCATCATGTGATTTTGGGACCAACCAAGATTATTCCTCTTTAAATTCTCAGCAAAACTTCAAAGAAAACCTTGATGCTCATACTGGAACTGACCTACAAGCAGTAGGATGTGTAGGAAGCAGGAAACCAAGTGAACATCACAGACCAGAAGACAATATCAGTATAATCGGCATCTTTGTTTATTTTAAGTTTCACCATTCACTACAAAATTCTCTGGGATGGTAAGAGGACTGGCCATTTCCATATCATCTCTGCCTCAATAGCTTCCCCAAAGGCACTCCTCTCTCCTCTGTTTCTGGCAGCTCTAATAAYGGGCTGGCATTCAACGTATCTCATTAGGCATACCTGGATTTTAACAAACCCACTACATCTAAATGAAAGAGGCTGCCAGGCACTGGGCAGAGAAAAAGGGGAACAAGGAAGTAGTGAAGTTCAGATAAAAACTAAGTACTATCCAGCCTCTCTTAACATCCCCAGCCAAGAAATTCATACCAGAGTGGGTTGAGCACTGCTTTGCAAGTTGGCCTGCTACAAAGCACCGGTTCATACTGCACAGGTGGCAGGTCAAGACGTTCCTTCAGTGGGGTCAGAAGACAAGCCAGGGGGACAACCATTCTTGTGGCCTCCAGCCTGCTGGAGGGCCACACGTTCCAGCTGAAACGCACTCCATCACGCTCCTCATTTTGCTGGATGAACTCCAGGTACGTCGCCATGGGACTGCAGAAGCTCTGAAAGGACATAAGCAACACGCGTTCAGACAGCAGTCGCCTGTTTGGACAACAGTCCTGCAAAGGTCAGGAGATCAACTACATGTAGCCACAAGACATTGCAGGACAAAGCCAATATGTTATAATGAGTTAACCCCATTACCAAAAGACCCATGTGACTACATTAATCTCTTCTGTCCAGTGCTCTCATCAACATCCCAGATAATTAAAACCCTACCAAATCCAATGAAGCAACAAGAAAATCTGACATCAAAGCCAGTATGCAAGGTTTTTTTCTTGTGATCCACATTTAACATCCCAAAACCCACTCAGCTCCAGGCTGGCCTCAAGGCAATCCTGCCTGACTCTGGTCTGTAAAGGAGAACAGGTCAGATTTGCAACACATCCTGAAGCCGTCGGCTGAAACCTTGTGGGGAGAAAAGGAGGCCAAGTCTGAGACCAAAACACTCACCACAAATGCCATCTGGTTGCCAGCCTGCCCTGCTTACAGATGGAAAGGAGCACATGTCAAAAAGGTCAAAAAAGGTCTTTGGTGATTTTAGACATCCTCGGTGCGTGGCACTGTGTCCCACTCCCAGTAAGGGAGGAATTGAGAGTCCAGCAGACTTCAGAAAAGACATGCTATTCAAGGAGGGATATCCCCAACACACCAGAGAAGTCACTCTCTGTATTGCCTTATTAAACTCTTCAGAGTAAGATGCGAACAAGAGCTCCCAGGCCATCGTTACCTTTGATGTCTCTGAGAAAGGGAAGGACAAGCCTACCGAAAAACTTACTCGTCAAATCCAACCCACAAACACCACACAGCATTGGCAGCAACTCACAGAGCCAAGAGCAGCAGCACCACGACCCACTCCAGCTGAGGAAATTCAGAGGTTCAGCTGCAGCTGCAGATGCTCCAGGATTACTTTATTCCTGATTCTCACAGGATCAGGCAGGAGATTCAGGARGGCCATAGGCATGAGAAATCAGAAGCACCACCTCCTCCAAAGGAGGAGAAGTTTTGATGTAACATTTTCCTACAAACCTCCAAACTCCTCACCGTTTTCTTTGTCCTTGCTATTAAGGATGTAAATTAAACCCATGGGCATTGCCCTGGATTTCTACCCCCACCTCTGGATGGACAAACGGAAGGGTTCAGCAACACATCCCCACCACAAATGGGTCTGTGAGGGTAAGTCACAGCTGAGCCTCCCTGTAAAAGATCCTGCACATCAGAACAACAAGATAAACACCTGACATCTCAGGTATGCAGTGCAACCACAGTGCAAATTTACTCCACGTTCCTCCAACTGCAGCCCAGCACCACTCCCCTGCCCCAGGCCAAGCCCCAATTGCCCGGCTGGGTTTGGCATGTGCTGTGGCCCTGCTTTGGGGTCAGGACAGTAGGAGGGGAGGTGCCCCCACCCCAACGAGGGCTGTGTAGGGCCAATTTAGGGCTGGGTGCCTGCCCAATCTGCCAGCCCCCCCCACCAGCGGCAGAGTCCTCTGGTCCCAGTCCCATAGTGACCTCCAGGGCCCRTCCCGGCAGTGGGGAGGTCCCAAAGCCCCTGTCCAGGAGAGGATGGACCCTTCCAAAGCCTCAGCAGATGAGCGATGGTAGTATTCCAGTCTCCACATAGGATCCGCTATAGGGCACACTGCTGACCCCCACTCCTTCCAGCAAAGCTATAGGCAATGCTGCTGCTTCCCAGCAACACTATAGGGAACTCCGCAGACCCCCCAGTTGCTGCACTTGGCACAGCTATAGGGGACACCACAGATCCCCAGCCCTTCACCAGAAAACATACAGAGGACACCACGGATCCCTAGTGAAGCCATAGGGGCCACCTCTGACCCCTACGCCACAGATCCCCAGCACTGCCACAAGGTAAAGCACTAACCCCCCGCACTGCTACAGGTGGCATTGCTGACCCCAGCTCTGCCCTGCGGGACACCACCAGGCCCCAGCACCCTCAGCACAGCCCCGGGGGACACTGCTGATCCCCCGCCCAGGCAAAGCTACGGGGGATGCCGTGGAGCCCCCGCTCTATGGGACGCTGCCGATCCCCACGCAAGCACTGCTGCAGGGGACACTGCTGCAGGGGACACCGCTGAGCCACCCCAGTACCCCCACAGGGGACACCACTGACCCTCCCCAGCCCCCTCTATAGGGGCTGCCACAGACCCCCTCAGCCTCCCCTCACAGGGGGCACCACTGACCCCCACAACCCCCACTCGTAGGGAACACCACTGATCCACAGGCCCCCCTCACAGGGGGCACCACTGGYCCCCCACAACCCCACTCGTAGGGAACACCACTGGCCCCCAGSCCMCCCTCACRGGRGGCACCACTGRCSCCCCACAACCCCACTCGTAGGGAACACCACTGACCCCCAGGCCCCCCTCACAGGGGACACCACTGACCCCCCACAACTCCCACCCGTAGGGAACACCACCGACCCCCAGGCCCCCCTCAGAGGGGGCACCACTGGCCCCCCACAACCCCCCCTCACAGGGGACGCCACTGACACTCCCCCAGCCCCCCCTCACAGGGGCCGCTACGGACCTCCCAGCCCCACTACAGAGGACACCACCACCTGCAGTCCCCAGGCCTGGCCACAGGGGACGGGGACCCCCGGGGACCCCCCGCAGCGCCCACCTGCCTGCGCCGCGCCGCTCCCCGCCGCCGCTCTCTCCCGGCAGGCCCCGCGCACCCGGCAAGGCCAGCTCAGCGGTACTGGGTGCCCGCAGGCAAGATGGCGGCACCAGCGCGCCCCGCCCTCCCACGGCGAGGCTCCGCCGACATCTTGGCTAAGGGCACCCTACGCGCTGTTCTGAAGGAGAGGAAGCGGCGTGACCCTACCAAACATGGCGAGGCGGCGGCGTCAGGGAGGCCATGTTGACTAAGGGCGCCAGGTGCCGCGTTGGACTAGAGACCAACGGAGTGCCCTTACTAAATATGGSGGGAGGCGTCGCCTGCGGCGTAGGGGGGTAGCTCTTCTTTCAGGGTGCTCGGTAGCTTCGGAGGGGGCTGTCRTGTTCGGCGGGGAGGGTCGTCTTTGTAAGGGTAGAAACTCCTGGGAAAAGGTTATCAATAACAATTTACTAATAATGCAGACACTTTTTAAAAAAAATAAACTGAGAGCCCCACGTGGCCTCCTCTTTGCCTCAGTTCTCTGCCCCCTTCGTCAGGCCAGACTCCTTCCGCAGGCACGTTGGCTCGGGGCAGCGCAGCAGGCCAAGCYGTGAGGCCGCCCGGGCCTGTGACGAGTCAGGGCTGGCCAGCGGCGGGGGTGAGCCAGGAGCAGGCGTGGCTGGAAACTGAAAAGGACCCACGCAACTTTTGCCTGCTTTGGTTTGCCCTGAGGACCTGGTTGCTGGCATTTGCTTTCAAATATGCCTGACCCCGGTAAATGGGATTTTCCTCCCTCACTGTTCCCAGGAAAGACGTGGGAGCCAGCTTTACCCTCATGGCTGGCTTGAGGCCACAGTGGCTCATCCTGCTGTGAGGAAACCTGTACCCCAGCCTGCTGGGAAAACCCCAGTGCCCAGACCCTCTGGTGAGGAGAGATCCGGGGATGGCCACAATATCCAGAAATGCAACATGCTGCCTGGGGATGTGTGGTAGAGGCTTGACGAAGTCTGACTTGCTCCAGAAACTTGGCTCTGCCTTGAAACCAGGCAACTATGGTCCATCTTATTGCTGCCTTCTCTTGTTGCTTCCCCCAGTCTCTTCTGAAGCCAAAGAGGCAAAGCCTGTCCCTAGTGAGACTGATGACATGAATCCTACACTGCAGCTTCATGTAATGCCATGTAAGTGGGATTTGTCCTATCTTAATGTATGCATGCGAATCCATCTCTGAACGCTGCAAACTTGCACRTGTGCTTCTAAGGGCAAAGGCGTTGTAGTGAAACATCACAACCTACCTCTAACAGTTTGGGTGTTTACCTTAAATTCATATAGCAGTCAGCCTATAAATATTCCCCAGGCTTCTATGTGAGCATCACTCCATCTTTGCTTAAAGGAAATTAATGCCCTGTGACCAAGTTCTCTCATCCATGCACTGTCAAGCTCTGGGTTTTTTTCTGTTTCCTCTCTTTTAAATGCAACAGAAATCTGTTTTGAATATTTTGTATTTTTCTTAAAGTAATTGATTGATTAGAAGAAAGCCTAAAGTTAGTTCCGAAGTTGCTTAGTAACACTCAGCTTAAAACAACAGGAGCAACATGTTTGAAATGTTGTGCAGCAGCGTGGTCCTCCATGCAGGTTTGATCCCCAGCATCCTGTTTTTCTCAGGTATGTCAGAACTCACCCAGTTATCATGTTGGTGTCTGCCTACACCTCTGATATGGCAGATAAAAAAAAAAACCAAAAGAGCCAGTGGTATGGACATCTACTGATCCAGGTGGCATTGCCTCCTGCCAGTTAACTAGCACAAGAAACATAAAAGCTGGCTAAATGGTGGAGCTTAGATTGCCTGTAGAGGCTCTCTGTTGTGACCAACCTCAGGGTGGTGTTCTTTCTTTCTACTCTATGAGCTACATGGGACACATCTTACACTTTTCTTAGTTATATGAAGGTTTTAGTAAAACTGTGCACAGGAAATGTGGCCAGTTTTGACATATACTAAGCAATTAGGAATATAAATATATTTTAAATGTTACTGCACAGTCTATGATGGAATGCTTGGCTATAAAAAAAACAAACAGGCAATCTCTTCTCAGCCTTCAAGCACCTGTAAAAATCTGTGACTGCTCCCAGTTCGTAGTCCGTGCTAAGAGTTTGTTTACACTAGAAATAGCAAGAAGTTAAACAAACCATTGAGGAGAGAAGGACAAGGTTTTCAACTTTGTTCTCTGTGCCCCTCACGATACTTCAACAGACTCTGGCAGTGGAAGAAGATCCAGTGGACCTGCCATTGCGCTGTTGTAGAGTTTGGATCCATCAGCAGCCCTTCTTCCCTTCCGTGGAAAGGACAGAAGGAATTGTCTGACAAATATGGAGCAGAACTGCTTAAGTACACAGATGGGAGCTATTTTCAGAACACTGAATTTCACAGGGAGATTGGCATTATCCAGGGAATGCTTGAGGAAACTGCTTTAACCAAGAGCCATTCATTCCTTCTTCCCCGGTCAGAAAAGGTGTATTTTCTACTGAAGCAACTAACGGTGGAGAGCAATGTTCCAGATCCAAAACAAAGCAAAACGAGATGCTGTCTGAGCTGAACATTAATATTGCCTTCCCAGCTTCTTAACATAAGGCARGTTGTGTGCTCTGCAGGGGTTAAATTTTCTTGTGTAAAATCTGAACACCAGCAGAAAGATCAAATTCAGTGGGAATAAAAAAGTAGAAGAATGCTACCTATGCTTATATGCTAAAGTGTATAAAATTCAAATTACTTTACTACTATTGTTAACGTCCTCAGACCCAGGACTTGCTCTCCAGGCAGTATCAGTAAGAGACAAAGCAAATCTGCTCTTCTGGAGTTGCTACTTTATCCTTCATTTTACATCTTCCTCACATTGCCACATCTCAAAAGCAAAACACAGCACCTTACTGGGACCCAGGGCTTCAAGGCCATGCTGCACCCACCCTGCTAGCATTAGATTAGTTAAAACATTGAGCAACGATTGTGGGTTTGCAAAAGGAGCAAAATCCTGAAGCCCTGTGTTTCTAGACCAAATAACTAAAGTAAAAGCTTTCCCATTCTTCTGTTTTCCTGGAACAATCTCAAGCTTGCTCAAAAGCGAGAGAAAGGGGGGAAAAACCCAGGCTACATACATAAGCCCCAACTTGTTTTGTGTTTAACAGCTGAAAGAGGAGAATGCTTTGAGCTCCACTTCCCCTCCTCCCCACTCCCCCCCAGGATCTCCTGAAGAGTGCGCAAAGTGCAATAATTAACTTTCTCAGGTAGGAAGTGAACATTTTGAACAAGAACTTGGACACCACCCGTGGAGCTTCTCACAGCACCTTTGTGTCCCCTCCAGGCTAAGCTGGGCTCAGYGTGGCTCAGGGCCTGGCTACCCATTTCTCACAGGTAAAATGATAGACAGTCCCAGCCACGGGAAGCAAAAGGGGAAGGTGGTCTGTGTGTGGTGGAGGACAGCCCTGTTTAAGGTGTCTATACCCTCTTTCAATGCATGAAGTGTTTGGCAGCAATAGGAGACCCAGCTGTCCCCACTCACTGTTGTTTCTTCCCAAAAACTGCTCTGCACGTGGGGGCAAAACAGGAAACCCGAGCAGGGTTTAAGAGCTTTCTCTTTTCTTTCCTGAGCCCTAGGGTAGCCATACCAGGACGAGACAGAAGATGGCACTCAAACAGCACCAGATGAACAACCATCACGCTTAACACCTCCAACAGGGGCAAGAGTTATAATCGGAGTAAATAAAAAAAAAAAAARAAACACCACACCAAGAAAAACCGAACAGTCACTCAGCCACGAGGTAAATGTTTTCACTACCAAAGCTTCAAGTTTGCCATTAATGTTAATGTTTTAAACTTCGGACTGTAAAGGCTAGACATGTTAAACAGTACCTGCTAGCTGTACTCTCTCTCAATTCATAATACAGGCRGGTACTGTAGTTAATGTTTCTCCTGGAAATAAAAAGCAATCTTGCACTTGATTCCATGTGAAAATGGCATTTGGGTGTGACCACCCTCCAACTGGCTTTTGTCCAGTCAGTTACCACTAGTGAGGAAACTGCTCAGAACAGCCTGGTAGGGTCACAGCAGGGTCTGCACMCCCCAGGGCTCATGGTAACTGTGCTGAGCTCTCCGGCCCAGGAGGTACGTCGTGGTCCTGCAGCAGCTGAACTGTGACCGCTTGTATGAGGCTTGCATAAAGAATGAGCGGATCATGCTTCSAAGTGGTCATCCATGTTTTGAGGGTTAACGTTAGCTCTCAGCTTTCTACATGGAAGTGTTTTCATATTCAGTACTGGTGCTAGTATTGTAGCTTCCTCAAAACATTTCATACCACTTTGTAAAGGGGACAGCTTTGCCAGGTAGAAGAGAAAACTGAAGCAACTCAGGGAGGAAAAAAAGACTGGACTATTAATGTTACCTGTTAGCATTTACTCCCTTTTTAAAAAATAATYACAGGCTGATAGATTAGCCAGGTTCATGAAGAACCAGTGTGACAGAAAGATCATTCTTCTAATTCACTTAGAAATAGATGAGACAGATTTCTATTTTACAGCTAGAAAAGTGAAATTGCTTTACTTTTCTCTATAGGTATGTTTTCAAAATTTGAGAAGTCTTGTTACAGCTGCAACACTAAGAAGCTTCAGAGACCACAAAGGCCATCTAAACCAGTTAAATCCAACACAAATGAGCCAGAACTTAAGAAGCTTAATAAACCACGTCTCTACTTCCTAAAGCTGTTCACTGATGACAAGCTCTCTCCCCTTTTTCTTATTGCCAATGAATACGGTTATACTGCATAAAGTGACATACCTGCATGATAAAGACGTGTTGGTTCCCTGAAGGCTATCTTCTAGCTGCACCGGAGCACAAACAATGTGTTATCTCAGCAGCAGCAGGATTCAGCACCCCATTGTGTTAGGTCCTCTTTGAACACAGGAAGACAAAGGCAACCCGGGCCCCACACCTCAATGAAATTACCTTTGGCCACATAACGGATGTCTGAAGCTGAGGTTAAGGCTCCCCCCAGTGAAGTGAGCAGCGTTTTCCTCAGGCTTCAGTGTGCAGGGTGGTTAAAAGGAGCAGAGAAAAAACAAMCATCTGATCGTTTCACCCCCACATTTCTTTTGTAAGAGCTCTTCTGCCTGTGTAGAGATAGGYGTCCCTGTCACCTCCAGACAACACTGCAACAAAAGAAAGAGCCAGCTGCGGGAGCTCACACTAGCTGATACGATCAAACTCCTTCCACCGACATGCCAGCTTATCAGTACTAGTTGTTTGCTCCAGTCGGAGACAGCATGCCTACTCACAAACAAGGAGCCTTTGCCTCTGTATCTGTACCGTCCCTGTATGGGACAGGAACTTTTAATTCTTTGTACAGCACTTACCACCATTAGCCTTCTGTCCACAACCCACGCTATAAGTAGGAAAACAGGAATCAAGCAAGATTGGAACACTTCTATGGGATCCAGACTGCTTTTAGAAGGTGCAAACTCCTGGGCAGTATTGAAATAGTTGATGTAAAGTCTCCTATCCTTATTAGGTAAACGGTCTTCCAAAATCTACGTTAACCCACTATTTACTACTCATGGTCAGATTACCTGGCATGCTGATAACTCAGTTGTAGAGCTGCTTGACCATTGCCCTCCCAACAGTGTCCAGGAGAGCTTATTTTCAGACAGGGAATTTTGAAAATAGCTAGATGCAACAGGTCCAGTGTTGTGCTTAACCCGCTAATTGTTTCCCAGTGCTGGGAAGCTATCATGAAGATACTGAGTAGTTGTGTAGGGATCCAGCCTGGACACAGCAAGGCTAAGCCACAGGCAGCAGGTTGTACTCGGACCAGACTGTCTCTGCACAGTTCATGTGTCTACACTACCCTGCCTGCTAGTACTTCATTCCAGGCCTCTRTTATGCTGGATGGTGGAGAGCTGGCAGTACCATATATACACAATATTCTCATTTTTGAAAAAGGAGCTAATTTTTTCCCTAGAGGTTGCTGGATTATAGGTTAAGGAAGAGGTTGAGTAACTAATTAGCATAACATAGTTGGTACAAAAATCTGTTTACTTCCCAAGTGGRATTTGAACTTACATTTTCCAAAGACAGTATCACCCCTCTAATACTGCCAGATGGACATCGATAGCCAGAGGAAACTAGACACACCTGTCTCTTAAGAGGTCCATCACCCGGCATACCTGGGCATGAGGCTTACGACAACACCAYAGTCTACACGTTATTGCCGATTCATCAGTCCAGAGTCACACAGAGAAGGAGCCAGAGAGGTCACACTTAAGAGAAACACAAATTGGCTCCACATCACAGGAAGAGAAGATTTTGCTTTTTGATGATATGCCAGTATCATGCTTTTCTCAGATCACAAACCAAGGCCAGAGGCCATATTTATGTACAAACAACTGTTATTGGCATCTTTTTCAACCCTGAATAATCTATAAAAATCTTCCCTGTACCRTCAGGCCAGAGGAACTCTTTTTCCATTCTAGAAAACACATCTTCCCAGATTTCAGCTGACATACCCATGTACATGATGCAGCTGCCAGAACACACCAACACATTTTGTGATGATCTTGTAGCTGTCAGATAGGAATAAATACAACAGATGCATCACCAGGCAATGGCAGCAATGGAGAAARTGAAGCACAGATGTACATGAGAAAAATCAGGGTTTTAATGATAAATTAGCAGGTAAGAATAATAAAGAATCAGTGAGTTCTGTTTGATCTGTTTAGGATCTTTCCCGCATCAGATTCTTAGTCTTCAATTAGACGGTAGCTATCATGGGAGAGAAGTGTCAGCTTTAGGACTTATGCACACACCAGTAGCATTAATCTGAAAGCAAAGTTTGGGATCTCATTCTTGGCAATGCTCATTAGCAAGTTTTTTTGATCAGCTAATGACTTATTTTCTCTCATTTGGAAYAAGTGTCTGTGGAGTACTCGACACAATCCTTGGAAGCGATGCATCACCACCCAGCTGTTCCATGGCAGTTTTCAAGTCACACAACCAATTTTTGGTACAAGAATGGATCTAYATTTCCACTTCAGCCTTGATCTTCAGTGATGACTCGATTTCCAGTCCACTCACAGGACTGCTCATGCAACTGACATGTTGCTGCTTTATGTTTCATTAAAAACAAAAGTCACTCCATGTCCTGAAGTTGCTCACAAATTTAGAATTCCACTTTTAAAAAAGCAAGCTGCTTTGTCACCTTGGTTGTGAAGCATGAATCCAGTTTACAGTTTTCCTTCACTTTAAAACTCCAGCCACTCTGTCATATAAATACAGTTTGATGGAGAAATCTCACCACCTTCATGGCAATCATCAAAAACCTGCAAAAGAAGCCCTGTGTCAGCAGAGTAATTATATACAGCAAGCACAATCTAACTGGAAGTAACATGCTCGCATGTTTTCTGCTCCTTCCCCAGTAGAAAAGCAGTAGTCTAACAGAGGCCAAAATCTAGGAACTCCTATGCCAGCTCTGAGGAAGAGAAGCAAAACAGACCCCACTGTAGTAAATGATACAAATGGACACRCTGGCAAGTTTTACCTACATACCAGTTTACAATCCAAGCAGGAGAGACCAAAAGCTAGACAGAAATAACTTAGCTTGTTAARAAACATAAATAGGCAAACTTGGGATCAGAAAATATAATAATATAATTTGGAATGGGCTACACTTGACAGCACCCTTTCACATACAGCCCGGTAAAGAGACAGRGTAAGTGGGAAACATCCTGCTCTAAACTAAAAACCTGCCTCTTACACCACAGCTAAGGCATCACGGATAACACTCAGAAGCATAGTTGGCTTAGAAAGCCACGAGGATCACTCATGGGCATAGCCTGGCAATGTGCTGGCTGGCCGTTTGCAGGATTGTATTCRAAATTTCCACACATTCACCTATTCATATACAGATTAGTTACTTACGGGGCAGAGTCCACAGGGCGTCCTGACTAATCCAGTGGGTTGTATGAGAGGACTAACAGCTCTGTACAACTTCATCTGTCCATCCACACTGCCTACTGTCCCTTCCTTTGCAGCAATAATAGTCATCTCCACTTTTCCATCATATATTAGCGTATTTAAAATGGTTTCAATGTCTTCCATTGACAACTCTACCTAAGAAATAATTTGTAAAATAAAATACTAGGRAAGATGCATGCCAGTAAGTCCTGCAAGGAGGAAATGAGCAAACACCATGAGTAACAAATCCTTAGAGTTCTAACCAAGCCCAGATAAAGGCACSGCTCTCGCTGGGCACTTTATGGGGTTGTGCAGATACAAAAAACAAAGCAAATGCCAATACCTCCTACCTCCCCAGCACTTTTGGATTACACTAGSCTTGGCTTACCAAAAAAACTTCCCTATGCACCTCACATGTCTACATCATCCCAGCATGATACATTTCCAGTTTTACAGGAAAACAATCGTGAAAGAAGACAGACTGRCTACCGAAGAGATGCCTGTTCATGGTGACCAATAATTGCGGGACTCTTTTCCCTCCTTTTTTTTCCCCTCCCCTAAAACTGCTTGAAGTGCATAGGCAAACTCAAGAGAAATTATAAAGTATAAATCGGTTGAGATTGTTAAAGGAAAACTTACTCCAGTTCCCATCAACAAGGATGTGAATGCTAATTCTTTTATACGTCTTTGAAAACCCRCACGTACAAACTACCCTGGAATCCCATGCAGCACCAATGACCCTCCTCAAAAAGCAACAAAGCCTGCTTCCAATACAGTAACTGYAGCACCTATCGCACCCTCACCAAATTTACAGGACCCAACTCCTGCAGCTAGTCATGCACTGAGAATTTTGAGAGTAGTAAGATGAATCTATTCTGACCTTACTGATACCCAGTTCACAGATGTATTTCCACACCTCATGGGATGAGGCAAATGAGCTGTTCCTCTGTATCATGGGGTTCTGTTTGCTCTCTCGAGCTGCTTCTGCCTGAGAAAAAGCAAAGATGAGTTACAGTCAGTACTCACTGCCAAGAGCCTCCTTCGTAGTTCAGTTTCAGGCAGACTGAAGTATAAAAGTTGATTTCCAAACATTTCTGGGACATGTTTTTTATTTAGCATTTAAAGCTATGTCCTTAAGACTGATGGACGTGAGACAATGCAGTGCACAACCAAACATAATTTTACACTAAATATGACACAAAATTTACACAGTGATTTAGATTAATATGAAGGAATATCAGCATCTGGCGGTTTTTTGACACAGAAGAAGTTTCTGCTGTACCTAGTGCCAGTTAAAATATATTTTAATGGAATAGAGAAATGCTACAATCTGCACAGGACTTATTTAACAAAGAGCAGGCTTCTCCTGCAGTTATACTAGAGAAAATTGTCTTCTAGGCAGAGCTGACTGACTAGTGCCTTCCACCCTCTCAGAAATTGGGAGCTCTGCAGGGAAAACAGTGACTTTTGCTAGGTTTTTGGTCCTGTGTTCTTTGCTGCRTAGCTTGTCATTGGACTTTGGATATGGAAGGTTTCACTCCCTGTACAGGGTGTAAAAATACGCATTATTAAAATGCAACACCATCACACTTGCTGTGACAAATACAATCCAGTACAGATTTGCCAATCCAGTTATAACAATGGCCAACACTTACGGAAAACACTATGGAAAATTTAAGCCTTGCCTGTCACTAGTTTTATGAAGAAAATAATTACTTGGACAAAACGAATGGAAGGTAACTTTCATAGTGGCACTCACCTTACTCTGTAGAAATTTAAAACACTGTTGATTTAACACCTCCACAAATTCAGACTCAAAGTCTTGGTCACTGTACCAAGCCCCACCAGTCACTGACCGGTCAGGCTGCAGGTTATATAGCATATACACCTTCTTCTTGGATGCCTGTTAGAGAAAAGTGCACAGCTCTTAACAGTTGAAAGTCTCCCATAAGAAAGGAAAATTTAAGAAGAGATCTGCAAAAGAGATAGCTCATTACTCCTCAAACCTGGGGCACAGCAAACCAGCTGACTCAAGCTATCATTAACATGTTTGACTCACACATAAGATGGAGATAGAGAGAAGATCAATACATTCAGATTCCTCATAATTTTGTCACATAGCATTAGAACAGAGAATCCTACTAACAACATGCACACAATACAAACCTCACTGAAGAAGATCTCAGTGTTTGATTTTAACCTATTGGCTCTAATTCCCCTCCACAGTTGAAGGAGGGCAGGAAAGTGTCTTTTTGTTTGTCTAAAAAGCAAAGACAAACTTAACAGAGGCTTACCACTGTTTCTGCATGTGGCAACCCATGCACTGATGACAGGAGGACCCTTAGATGATTAAGCCCTGCAGCTAAAGTTAGCCCTTGCAAGCCCACTCCTTGCTGCCACACCTAGACAGGGCAAGTGGGAACGCYGCTTCAGTCCTGATATTAGTAGTCAGACAGTTAAAGGACAATGGTCGTCCAAAGGACTACTCAGCGACCACTGAAGCAATTTTAGCAAGGTTACATCCCCTGTACAACTAGATGAAGCCAGCATCTCTCACAAAACCATGAAAAAGCTCCTTCTCTATGCCCAACTTCTTATCTCCATTTTATTTTTATTTAGAAAGTTACCCTCACCTCTCATTCCCCCCTTCCCCCCAGAAAAAATGCACAGACGCAAGCCAAGGTATTGCCTCCATGGTGCAGATAAGACTGGCACGTAGAAAAGGCACACAACATAAAACTTCCAAGAGTTCACAAACAGGTGGTCTTCCTGGTGTACCAGGCCCTGCAACAAGACAGAACCTCTGCTGGAAACCAGGAGAATGTCCAAAGAACATGCTAATACCATTGATTTGTAATTAAGCAGGTAAGGGAGAGCAGGATGCTGCATGAGCATTACAACAGAGTGAGAAAAAGCATGGGAAAGGATAAGCCCTACTCTGGTACGTGGACTGTTTGCACATAAGATAAGAAAGTACTTGAGTAACTGGAACAAAGTAGAGGAACCAAGACTAAAACAGAATCAAATGTCTCAAATTGTTTAAAGTAAACAATACAAATTCAGTATGAACCAGATAACTGAAGGGAGTTTCACGATCTCTGGGAGAGAGGAACCTTGCAAGGCCACTTGCAGCTAGGTGACCATATCACTAGTCCCAAATAAAAGGCTGAGACTGCTTCAGTATCAGAAATACCTAATTGTGATACAGCAATGTTGGGACCAATGGAGAAAAAGTAATTACGGGCAGGTTGCTTATTTGGGTGGAGACTGAGTGGAGAAAGGAGAAAAAGGTGGTGGAAAAGAGAGTTAAGAAACAAAAAAAGAGAATAAGATATCAAAAAAAATCAGAGAACAAGAGAGGGCAGGATCTGCAGACAGCAGGAGTGTGGATGGCTATGGACAGCAGAGAAGCTGACCCGTGGACCCAAGCCCATTGATATGCTGGAGGGGAACCCACCAGACTCTTCCCTAGGTTTATGTCCTAAAGACCGGGTATGGAAAGAGAAAATGGTGACAGAACTGCAGATTAGTAGTAAGCAGCGCGAGAGGTTTGTGAAGGGTAACAGAACTATAACAACAGTTGTGTGCAACAAAGAATTAAGAGAACTAAAACTGCAATTTGATAGTAATGGCGTGTAATTAGTAGCAGTGGGAAGAGTGATAGAACTGTATATTAATAGTGATGTGTTTATTAATTAGATTATTAATCAGTTAATCAGTTAGTAGTATGTTGATTATTTAGTAAACATTATAGCCTGTCATATCTGTTGCACCTCAAACCTGCACACTAAAGGCAGAGTGTCAAATGCTGGTGTGTGGTCAGTGAGAAAGCTGGAGGCAGAACAAGGTTTCTCTGCTCCCAGTCTCCTGTTCAAACATACACAGCATGCAGCAAACATTTGAAATGGTTTTAAAAAAAGTCATAAAATACTCACTGCAACAGATTTAACTGCTTTAATTAGTTTCTTGCTTTCCAAGTTTTTCAGTATCTTGTTGATCTCCGTTAAAGGCAAATTACTTTTGTATCTAATGTCCCTGCTCCAAATACCTGTATTAAAACAGATAAGTGAATGGAAATGAATAGAAGAAACCGTTTCTGTACGTACTCACAAACCAAAAGTCACATCACAACATTGCTTGACTCACTTGCCAACCATAGGATGTATCCTCAATCCTACTACTCCCAGCAAAAGGGAGGGAAGGGACAGAAGGGGATGGAACAAAAAAAACAACTGACAAAACAAGAAATTCATACCACATCCACCACACTGTCCTTCTGCCCTTTACCTCTCTTCTGAGAGCTCTCACAAGTGGACCCCATTTCACTGCTGACATGAATACATCACAGAAATATTCTTAGGTATTTTTAGGTAACTAAAATACAATGTTTGCTTCAGCAAAAACATGACAGCCAGTTCTACCTGCCATCTCTCAACAACTGCTGAGAAAGCCTAGTTCCTAGCAGTGGTTTCTGCTGGCAGTACACCTGTTAAATCTGATCTAGATATCACATTTTCTTTTAAGTAGTGAGTGTTCTGTGGATTCCTCAGCTTGACAGTCCCATAGATAAATCATAATTCATATTCCAAATATTGTGTAGGAGCCCACCCAAAAAGTCAACCAGGACAGGTTGTTATTTTAACAGAGAAATATGTCGTCTTCTCTTTTGTTTTTAAAAAGTGGACACATGGAACATTAGCTACAGACCTGGTATGGGGACTCTACATTTTATATTTGTATTGTCTGCACAAGCATTTAAAAGTTTGGACAGGAATGGTTCCATAAGTAGACATAGTTAGTACCATTCACAATTATAATTTATTTAAACTACCTTTGTTGCCTGCATCTTCTATAATTTGGTAAACCAGCTTCTCTTGATTGTCAGAGCCTTTCATCTTACTGTAAAATAAGACAGTCATCAGGATTTTTGAAAGGTCCAAAATCTGAAAGAAGTTGGAATTGTTTTAAACTGAAAACAAGTACTATGAAAAAAACAATGCACAAAGGAAAAAAAACCCACACAATAACCCAGCCATTGGCAAATATAATACATGACACTAAACCTCTCTGGATCAAGCGAAGCTTGCCAGTGAGAAGCCACAGTAAAGAGAAAAGAGCACAGTATGAAAGAGAAGTGACTAAGCAGGAGTCACTCAACTTGTTCTAACAATGGGGAATTTGGAGTCACGTATTAACACAACTGTGGAAGGTCAAACACAGCATGGAGCATAATTTAGGATAATCTGTCTCTAGACAGAATGTCTACAAAGGGATAGTAGCGTGCTCACAACTCCAAAACATGCCTTTTCACTGGTCTGAGAAAGCCTGAACTCAGCAATCTTTCCCTAAAACATCTGAAGGAGAGGATGACACGCCTGCACTGAGGATAATTTTGAAGGATATTTCTTTCCAGAAGTATGTCTAAAGCATCTTTTACTCCAATTTACATAGGCATCACAAGACATGGTTTGAAGGTACATTTTAATAAATCAAAGAGCATGAGTAGCAGTTCAAGTGGCCTCCTGGAACAGCTGTAAATATGAGCGCAGATCCTGTAACATGAGCAGTGAGGAAGACCACAGAACCACAGTTTGCAGATGGTATGGTCGGGCTTCAGCTGGATTCCACCTGAGCATATACATATGCTTGCACAGATCACTTTGCTGTCATCTAGACATCTGCTAGCAAGTTAGAGCTATAGTCCCATGGCACCCTCTGTTCAGTAGAAACCACTATACCTAAAACAGTTTTCAAGATCAGCTCAGGGGAGTTAAGCGTACCCTCCTGAAACAAGCAGTTATGTTGTGTAACATCCGTGTTACAAAATCCATATTACATTGCTGAGCGTCTTCTCAGCAATGCTGCACGTGAGTTGCAGAACAGTGCTCCAAATATATTTATCCAGCAAACACGAGGCTTACCTTGCATTTTGAGACTCTTTGATTCTATATAGGAGACCTGCATTGCTCCTGAGAAGGTCCAGTTGCCCCTAGGAGAGATGGGCACAATGCATTTACTTTCCTTTAAATAGCTTGTTTCAGAATGTGGCAAGAATCTTCTAAACTTCTGAAATAAAAACCTTATTTCATGTCCACTGAATAAAGAAAAGGGAAAGCTAACATTAACCACTGGAAACAATAATACCCTTGAGGATATTTTTTCCCTGTAAGTACAGTAATACCCTTGAGGATATTTTTTTCCCCTACAAGTATCCACTCATCAGCTATCAGAAATAACAAATACAGTTCCCAACCCTTCCCACAACATCTATGCACTTCCTATTATTTCTCCTAACTTTCACCATTGCATGAAGGACATCAAGATCTTGTATACTTTGCTCTCCTTTTCCACCAAAACACTCGTTCGCATGGCTACCCAGAAATCATGTTGGAGTCTACTGAACAAGTTTGCAACAATTCTGAGTTCCAGTAGTAAGGTTCTATTTTTTACTAAGTAGAGATCATTTGCCAGGATCGACAATGCCTCTCAGAGGCAAATTACTGGCATCTCACAGAAAACATTTGTCCTGCCCTTGACTCTTGTGCCTAGGCCAGGCAAATTCTTATTTCCTATTCTGAAGAGGCAAGCAATTAGACAATCCCAAGAGCATAACTGTGTATAACAGCATCACTCTTTCATTGCCAGCTAATCCTTCCCCCATAGTTACAGCCTTGTTTCTTACAGATTCGCATTATGTGGTTGATTGGAGCTCACACCTCAAGATGATCCCCTTCAATGCTTTTCTACAGGTGAAGTACCTGCATCTTATCTCAAGTGAAGTACCTGATGCTTATTAAGGCTGAGATCTCACTGCAGTTTTTCCCCGTATTTGAGGTACTTACTGTATCTTCCCACACACTCCCCACTCCCCAAGGCATCTATTTTAAACAAATTCTGGAGACTTAACTGTCTTTGAAGCCTCCTTGTGAAATTTGGCCAGCCCTTTCAAAAGTTATTGAACACACAAGCTCACATCCAATGTATTGATAAACCTCATATCTATAACAGAAAGACTAAAAAGAGACAGATTAGATTACCATGCCACCTAGCACGGTCCAAGCTAAGAAGTTTTAGTTATTTAAAAAAAAAAAACAAAAACAAAAACAACGAAACACCACACCTTGCTCAGTTGGATACTTTCCAACATCCTTCTTTCTGAGAAAGCAAATGCCCCTTTTTTCCACAGTGCCCTCTTGACTGCACCACTCAGTCTGCTTTATTTCCTGACTTCACACGCCTATGAAGCGGCTAGCTAAGGAACCGAAAGGAATCTTGATCTTTAAAAACCCTGAACATTTAGCTGATACTCAAGTTTATGCCACACTGAACCAACAAGACTAAATAGCTACTATCTCTTCCTGAGCACGTGGCAGAAGTAGTTGACTGTGATCCTCACTCTTATCTTAGGCAGACTCCTGACACAGTAAAGTGAGATGTGGGAAATTTACAGAAGATGCAAAAAAAATCCTTGACATGTTTCACCTGCATATTATCAGAGTCATCCACGACTTCGGGATTTTGTGAGGGGTTCAGAGAAGACCTTCACATATAAGAGCATGGGCTAACATCCATTCTTTTATCTCTAGCTAATTAATTCCCCATCATTAATGGGCCTTGTGGTTATCACCTGTGGCCATCTTTCCACCTGCTGAACCACTGCAACTACACTTGCACCCGACTGTTACATTAGACTAYCATATCACATTCTGCTTTACAAAGTAAGACACAGGGAAAAGACGACCAATGAACTATAGACACATCAAAAACACAAATGTGGTACTTCTCAGTGGTACCTTCCTCACCTAGAAATCCACATCGTTATACACATTCCTGTCAATTCTGTATTACAGAACGGAAAGAGTAAGTTGAAGTATGTTTTAATTGGTTTTGGCAATCATAAGTGCTTAYGGCAACCAAAAGTAAGTTATGGCAACTGTACCTTATGGCAAATGCCGCTAAATCCAAAAGGATTAATTTGCTAGCCCTGCCCAACAGGTTGCTACCATGCAGACTGTGTGTATGAAGAGTGCTCCAGGTTGGCTGAAGTAACACGAGGAAGCTGAGATTACCCTACCATCGAGAGCAGCCTGTTGATYGCCATGGCTCGCTGCTGGGCTTCCATGTGAGGCATATCATTTTGAATCACCTGGTCTGTGATACCGTGAGGGAACTGATGACACAGCTCAATAATCCTGGGGGAGGAGAAAAGCAAGTTTAAAATCATGTTTTATTGCGTCCAGAACCAAATCCAAACAGTATTAGAGTCAGAATGGAAGAGAGGGAAAAGAACAACTCAGGGGAAAAGCACCCATGAACCACTTCTTGGTCATATCTATTGAGGGAATTTAGCATCTACTCCCTGTGCTGACAAATACGTTTTGGCAACTGCTGGACAAACTACCTTTGCTCTTTGTGACAACATGGAACATAGTGCTCCATTTTACTTTTATGTTGCTCTTATTATTAACATCATGGATTCGGAGCGCTCTGTACAGTTTCATTATACAAAAGGTTCTGATGGGAAGGAATTGCTAGCTAGTCAGAGAACGCAAATACTGATGAAATACTTTTTACAAAAAAATGACTTAATGCGGAAAAGCCACAATTCCCCTTTCCAAAAGCAGAAAGTCACCAGGGCAGCCGAAGGTAACCTGACCCCATCCCTCCCTGCTACCTAAGCACCCCCTGACCCCATCCCTCCCCAGGCACCCCCCGGCCCCAGCACGAAACGCACAGTGCCCCCAGCAACACCCACCCCCTCCTTCAGGGCCCATCCCCTGGCCACCGCCCGGGCCGCCACCGGCACGCCCCGTGCCCTGCCCACTCCCCTCACAGCTCTGCCGCCTGCCCCCCCCAGCCCCGGACACCTCCCTCGCCCCCCCGCCAGCCCCACGCCCCCCCACCGCACCCTGCCCCGCCACAGACCTCCTCCCCCGGCCGCCAGGGCCCGCACCGCCCGGCAGCCTCCCCCAACACACACAGTGCCACCGGGGCGCGCCCCCCCGGCACCACCCGCCCCGCACCTGGTCTCTATATCCATGGGATCGGGGACCTCCGGCTTCACCTTCACCTCCGCCATGGCACCGCGCACACAGACCGCCRGCCGCCCCACCCCGCGGCGCGCCGAGCGGCGCGGCGGGATGGCGTCAGAGCCGCGCGGCGGAGGGGAACGGGGTCGGTTGCTAAGCAGCGGGACGCGGACCAATGGGCGGCCGCGCCGGCGGGACCAGGGGAGGGAGGGCGGGGGCGCGGCCGGGCGCGCGGCGTCTGTGGTAACGGGAGGGCGGGGGAGGGTCGAGCGGGGATCGAGCGGGGTGGGCTGGATCGAGCGGGGCGGGCAGGGCTCTATACCGGGGATCGAGCGGGGCGGGCAGGGCTGTGGGACGGGATCGAGCGGGGCGAGCAGGGCTGTGGGACGGGATCGAGTGGGGCGGGCAGGGCTCCACAGCAGGGATCGAGTGGGTGGGATCAAGTGGGGTGGGCAAGGCTGCGGCTGGGATCAAGTGGAGTGAGCAGGGATGCAGCTGGGATCGAGCGGGGTGGTCAGGGGCTCGGTAGCAGGGACTGAGTGGGGTGGGCAAGGCTGTGGGGTGGTGTGGGATCAAGTGGGGTGGGCAAGGCTGTGGTTGGGATCGACTGGGGTGGGCAGGGGCTCAGTAGCAGGGATCGAGTGGGGTGGGCAGGGCTGTGGGAGGGGACCGAGCGGGGTGAGCGATCGATGCGAGTGGGTGTTGAGTGGGTGGGCAAGGGTCTGCCACGGGACCGCGTGGGGTGGGCAGGGCTGTGGGACAGGACTGAGCGGAGTGGTCAGGCTCGTGCCGTGGGACCCAGCGCGGTGGCAGGGGCTGTGCAGCAGGGATGGAGGGGGGCGAGGTGGGGTGGGCCGTGCCGGGGGAGGGCGAGGGGGGGTGGGCCGTGCCGTGGGGGGACGGGAAGCAGGGCCTGACCTGGCAAGGCGCGTGGAGGCAGGGACAGAGCCCACGCTGGGGCAGGGGCCGGGCACGCTGGGGACACCGGCAGGACCGTTGTGCCCCACCGCTGATGGGCTCCCAGAAAGCTGAAAGAGGGCACTGTGCTTTTGGTCCAGGTGTGCCCAGAGCAGGCGGGTCCTTGAGGAAAAATACTCTCTGCCCCTCACGTCAGGTAAAGATCTGATCCACCCATCGTTGCGTCTCCCGTGCAGCTGTGTGCAGCCCAAGAGGGTTTGGCTGAGAACTGCCCGCGCTCCTTAACTGCTGTTTTGGGCAACCCAGCCAAGGAGATGGGCAGCTGCAGGCAGCACCGTGGCATACCTCATCGTAGCCCCAGTGAGAGCGTGGACTAATGAATACCTCCCGTGCTGAATCATTACTGTCTGCGTTGATGAGTAGCACGAGAGACATTTCTGGAGGACTGAAGGGTTGGTTACAAAACCAAATCCTTCTAGTGTAGACATGTTTCCTGGCCCTGAGTATCAATTCCCAAGATCTGGAGTACATCTTTCTGTATTGTAAAATGTTATCGTATCCAAATGCAATTTTTCACTCTTGAATTGTGTGACATGATAATAACTATGTAAATGATGATAAATCATGTTTGGCACCTGTTTTATAGGTATGTTCTTAATGCATACGATAGCTGAGATAAGCTTTAGGAATAGCTGTCTTGCTTTAGTCCTTTTCAGGACATCTTGTATATATTCAGATGGCCACGATGAAACAAGAGGCTGGTCCTTCCTGCAGAGAAAATGAGACCACGTCTGCCATCRTTAGGGTCGAGATACTTCGCTGTCACTCACTCTCACCATGTATCACTGATGTGTGATGCTAAAGTTGTTTCACTTGAATACATGGAAATCAGACTTGAACAAGGAAGGCCAAAGTGAAATGAAAGCCACAGTGCTCGTCTCAAGCTTTGTTCACAGTTCTGAAACAGGAGAATAAGTTGGAAATGTGATGGTCATTAGGATCTTGCTCCTTTTCAATGTGAAAAWCATGCAAACATTAATAAGAACTAACAGTTTAAAGAATCCGGTGTTCTCTCTTTTAAGAGAAACAAATGAAGACAAGGAATGACATTGAAAGACTGTATTTCTCAATGCATTCTTCTGTTTAGAAAAATTATTGTCTGCCTTTTTGTTTTTCTTTTTTAAAGATCACTGCTGAGAAAAATGACAGCTGGCTCTGTCTCAGTTCCTCAGGTCATACCACTTCGARTCCCTCTTCCAGGGAAGGCTAAACATGAAATAGACACAAATACTCTCGTAGAAATAAAATCAGGTATGAATACGAGCTTTGACTCTATGTAAAAACTTTTCTTATGTGTTCATTTGAAACCTTTAGCCTCTATACTTTTGTTTGCATTTAATTATGGTTTTTATGAGTGCCCACTTCCTTAAGGAACTTACAAAAGTAACCAGCATGTTTTGATATGCGAAATATACTTGCCCCTCATTTTATGCATTCAAACAATATTATTGACAGTATGTTAGCAGTCTTAATTGCTTGCAAGATCAAGCTMTTAAGCTGTTGCATTTCACTTTGACTGCAAAACCAGTGCTTGAAAGTATCATGTGCCAGGCTCACCCCAAAGGTTTTCCTTATATTTTTTGAAATGCCACCTTTCACTGTGGAAGAAAATACCTTTTCTGCCATTAGAATGGACAAGCTGTTACAATGTTTTCATACAAAACCATTGCACAGCTACTTTATGACGAGAAATATTGCTTATAATGAAATTGCGTTGTTGAGTAACTAATGTTTCATGGGAGAAACAGTTTTGGTCCCAAACATTCAGTCATTTATGGAACTGCTTTATTTTGTTTTTGTGAAAAAAAATCAAGCACAGTAGTGAGTACTTTGAAGCTTAGAGCTTGTTTTTCACAGGTTGAATACAGTTTGGCTAATTATTTTCTCTGTCTTTCAGATACACCTGAGGTCTCCATTTATTACACTTTAGATGGAAGTAAACCAGAACTCATTAGGAAACCTGGCTATGGAGAGCATAACACTTTTAAGTATAAGGGTCCTATCATATTACCAGTTGGGAAAATAATGGTCAAGGCACTGGCAGTTACAAAGTAAGTATCCTGCTTTATTTGAGTTGTATTTTGACAAGGGACAGATATCCCAGTCATGGCYTGGAGCTATGCTGTTTAAAGCACTCCATACCTCGCAAATGAGAGACGCCCCTTTCCCCAGCCAGTTCGCAATCTAAGTGATCTTCATGGGTTGCATTGCCTTCACTTTCTCATAACACTTTTTATCCGTTAAGTGTTTGTGCGATTGGATTATCTCTCGGATGTTTATCTCCTGGGCTGTGGATGTAGGCCAATGATCYGTAGAGGCTGTGGATGAGAAACTAATAAAATATACTATATTTAGAGCTCATCCTTTTGAGCGTGATCATAAAAAAATGCCAGAGGAACTAGTGTGGTGTTTTCTGGGGTCATCCAGTGATTCAGCAGGTTTATAGAAGTTGGTCTTCCCAGGAATCTGCTTAGTTTCTCCCGAAGGAGCACAGAATGCTAAACCTCACAGCTTAAGTACAATGTTAGTACCAGGGTAAAGTACAAGAGTAAAGTAAAAATACAATACATAGAAAGAAAACTGGATTTAGCTGCACAGCCACTGACTTTCTCCAAACTAACTTCATGCTTAGAGACAAAGAGAGGACACACGCATTCTCTGTCTGTACCCTGTTGTATTATCTTTTGTTTCCAAGGGAGCAGAAACTTCCACTCCAGTTAGGAATTTGCGCTTGCTGTTCCCCACTATTAGCATCCGCAGGTAGCCTTTGCTTGTGGAATATAACAACACAAACCTAGGCCTATGTGTATTTTCTGATATCACTGCCTGGATTAACACTTGTTTCCAGTATGTTTTTATTAAGACATTTCCAAGTGGGCTAAATAGATGCTCTAGAATGACAACAAATCCTAAATGAATGGTTTGGTCATGTACAGCCATTTTAATGTTACTGCTGTAATTTAATAAATGGTAGAGCACGACAGTTGTTATGTCAAATGAATAGGATGCTACCTGCTGCTTGACTGGGAAAATGAGTATGGTATTATGAATGRAAGAAAAGTCTTGCCCTGCTCTATTTTCTGTGATGCTTGTAAACAGTAGTTACCCCAGAAAGCAGATACAGGAGTATCAAGAGTTTTACATGTAAAAGATGTTGAGGGATTAAAATATTCATACATTTTATYGGTAACTTCTTAGTATGCACATTTTAAACTGAAAATAAATTTTCAAAAGAACAGAACAAGGCAGTAGTTATTGAGAGTATTGTCCAGGATTATACTTTTTAACTGAAATAATGACTCGCAAGCTTGGAAGAGATGTACCAGCAAATCAGCCGTGTTTGTCAGTGATTTACCTGTTGCTGCACATGGGTTTGTGGCATGTATRTAGCTTTATGAACATTGATTTTCAGGGACTGCAGGGAGAGTACAGTTGTAACTAAGGTATTTCTGGTAGAGTACAAACAACCAAACATCCTCATCTCTGTTGAAGACAATGACAAGAATTTCCTAAAAGATATCGCCACACAGGCAAGTTTTAGCAAATTTAACTCTTGTCTGAATATAAAATGTTGTATGTATGGTATTACTTAGAGATTAAACCTTGATTGCCTATACTTTTTATATATTTTATTACCTCTGTCTGCCCATCTTTGTTGCCTTAGTCCTTTTTGTAATGCTAAAATTTCAAGGGGACAATTTTTTTTTCTTCTTCACTGGTCTTTCATTACCAGTTCGGGTCAAATATTTTTAAAATACATTTATCATTTAAGATTTTCAGATGCTTGCATTGAAAATAAGCATGTGCTTTTAAAATCATAACAAATAACTATAGCAAGAGAAGATTAGAGCAAACCCAAATACTTCATCTGGAATTCAAATGGAATTACTTTTTAGGAGAGGGAAGGTGGGATGTTTACTACAAAAYCAAAGAAGAATGGAGTGAATGTGGAAATCAAGCCTGCTTGGAGTGAAGCAYCCCAAGATTTTCAAGGTATGGTGTTACTTTATAAGACTGAAATAGACTTCTGTGTTAACTGAAAATAGGCAGTGTAAGGTTTTCCTCTTATATCATTGGTAAAATATGGATAATTTCAAAACCGTCTCAGAAGACAGAACATCCTCTGCAAATTCTAATTTTGATTGCTCAACACTGCAAATAGAGAACAAAAAATTAACTGCCATACATATCACATTACCTCTTAAAACACATTAAAAAGTCATCAATTTCTGAGCAACATAACAAGGCCCAGTCTATATTTCCCTTTGTGCCAGAAAATGCTGTTAAATTGATGGGACTGTAAATCCTTTACGGAATTCTTGACTGATGTCTGCTTGCAGTAAGATTCCAAAATATGTACACAAAGCAGAAATGAAAGCCTGACCCAGATTTTCTCTGCAGATGAAGCCTGTTATTCCATGGTAACAGCAACGGGGCTGTTTAAGAGCAGGGAATTGTATTAATATTTACTCATTAATTTACTCTTAGGAGCTGGGGTTGTTTTGAGCATGCAGGAAGGAAGAAAACCATAAATAGAGAAAAATACAAAAGTAAGCTTTTTCAGAGAGGAATGAGGTTTCCTCTAGTTTAATTTCCTGTAATTCCATGCAGTTTATTTGAACCCAAAATYTGGATGTCAAATACATTTTTAAATATGTTTAGCTATTGGAATTTAAAATGAGAGTATGTAATGTTCATGTTAAGATATATGTTAACTGCATGAAGTGAATGACAGTGGAATAACAGGATTGTAATTTTAGACTTGGAAACAGAAGGAAAGACTGCTCACAGGTCCCTGCAAGGACCGCAGCTCCTTGCCAGTCATTTGGAAACAACAGAGTACAGAGAGGAATCCATCTCAGTGCTACCAATAGAGTCATTACAGGTAAGCAAAGGGGTGTTGAGGAAAACTGTAAAAGGCTGTCATCAGAACTGAGCTCTAAAAAAATAAAGATCTGAAGATTTGTGATCATTCTCATATAATCTCTCAGAAATTAATGCCTTTGGCTGTATTATACAGTACTAATTTAAATTTACTGGTAATGACACACTAGAATAGGAACGCCCAAAGCAGTACACAGTTATCAGTAAGGACAAAACCAGGCAAAGCAAATTAACAATGCCTGCATTCCTACTAATTCTCTTCTAATACATTACTGAATCTGCAATCAGCAAATAATTATTGCTATAGGTTGGCAAGTTGATATTTAAAACTTRATATTCAGTAACGCTGTCTTGGAAGTAAATAGAAGACTGATTTATTTTTATTGGAAGAAGCTGTCGGTCCCTAATGCAGCTAAYGGGGGAATCAAGTGTAGTAGATATTCCTTAAAGCAATGCATTTCAGTGCAGTTTGTCTCACATAACATCTTCAGCTGATTTTGCTACTCTTATATGCATTTTACAAATATTCACTTACTAAGGCTAAAGAATTACCTTTATTTYAGTTTGCCAGTTCTTCTCCAGTGACTAGCCGGAAAAGCTTATCAGGTACGCAGGTGGCAAGGATCCAGAGGGAAACARATTTCCTCAAGTAAGTGACTTCTCTTTTTAACATATTTGTCCTTGGAAAGTAACTGAGCAATCGCCTTTTGCAACCAAGTTGATAATACTGTGGGGCTCTATAAAAACAAGGGAAGCACAGACAGACACTGGCTCATAACTGGAGAATGTGATCTAGGTAGGGCTTTGAAAATTCTTCCTCTTACATATAGTTTTATTTACATCTCACCATACACAGTTATCAACTATCTTATCATCCTTTAAAAAAAAATTCCTAACACCTGTAGGATCAGAGGARAAGCTGTCTTTTCAAATTAGAGTACAGCCCTCACTGCTGTAGGTGAAAACTGCGAACTGGAATAGCCTCACAGAACATTAGTGCTTATCGATATTGAAAGGGTTATGTGATCTATATCAGTGGTTCCCATGTTGCAGCAGTGAGGCCTGATACAGATTCTGTGTCAGGAGACTTGTTTGCCTCAGGTGGTGAGGAAGAAAGTGTGAAACTCCATAGCAGCCAAAGAGCTCTCTACCTAGCAAAGCTGTTTAGAGTTCAGAACCTCATATCATGGATGCTGGGGCATGGTCTGGTGGACCACCATAGCTTGGAAACCACAACTAAGAAATCAGTGGCCTAAGTCCTGTTCCAGATTAATCCTTATTATGCAGCAGTACAATACCAAAACAAGCTCAGCCAGTTTGCTCTTATTTTCAGATGTGCACACTGTTCTGCACCTCGCCTGTCTGACCCCTTGGCTCACTTCTGTCAGGAATGTGGATCTCCTATCCCACCTGTGCCAGTACGTCGCTTCCCACCCCCTGAAGGAGCACAGGTCAGCAAAACATCATAACAATCAACAAATCCTCTTTGGAGAAACCAACTTCCTCAGCAAATTACACATTCAATGCTGGCAAAACCATTATTTACTCACACTTTCATTTGGAAAGCTCTGTTCTGATTGTTTTATTTTGTTCAATACCTTCAGCAGTGGACCAGATGTAATTCTTAAATGATGGGCAAAATTAACCATAGATTGCTTTAAGTGCCATATATTTTAATAAGGATAACAATGAAAAAGTAAATTGTGTTTTATTCACTTGTGCCAGGAAGCATCACCAAATTCAGATTCCTCCTCATCTTGCAACACCGCATCTTCAGGACCTGCATATGCATCTTATTCCAGTGCTAACTAGTGCAGTTAGTTAGTAACTAGTGCCTATGTCACAGCTGTGGAAGATCCACCCAATATGCATGAAACCTTAAAYGGTGGCATGTGTGGGCATATGTAAGAGCACAGCGTTTTTACAGTGATGCCTGTAACTATCTTCTCTGAGCTTTTCCCAAGAGATAATAACCTGATCTGACAAGTCAATGGTGTATTTTTTTTTCCTGTATCATCAGAAAGTTGTCTTGTCTGGGGCAATGCTGTAGTTTCAAGTGRTGACTGAGAATATTCAGCACCTGTTTAGATTAGGTTCATAATTAGGAGGATTTGAACTACCTGCACACATTTTATAGTAGTGTTTTAAATTTACTGAAAATTAACTTAGTACCTTTCTGGCATATTTTAGTAGTCAGTAAAGCATTCTCTTTCCAGTTATCTTCATATTTTCTCAATAGCCTTTGATCTTTAAGGATCAATATCAGCATCTGTTGCTGTCAGTTGCTATGTTTCCAGTGACTTTGCTGCTGATGTAGACTCTAACCAGGAAGATATTGAAAATCTCATTATAACCTTAATGACCTCATTATGGTCCTTAACATGCTGTGATGTGGCTTTTTCTTCAGATGGCACCATGTCTTGAATGCAGACATCTTGTGCCAATGAATACACCCACTTGCATTGTATGTGAGTCGCCAATAGCTCCACAGCTGCAGCCCCAAACCAACAACTGCATAAAGGTACTTGAGAATAAATATAACAAAACAGCAATTTACCTCCTGGCATGCATTCTTCTAACAGATGACTTCATTGCAAATATTTTGATCTAACTTGGGTTTGTGTAATTACATTATGACAGCTTTAAGAGTTAGTAGGATTAAAAACACCCTGAATAGAAATAATCATTAAAGTTAAACCACGTAAGCTCAGGAAGGCATGCTGAAGAGCATATGATGTACCAGTCTGAATGACAGGAATGCGTGCATTTGTGTTCAGTAGAGAGATATTCTATGATTTATGGCCTTAGTATTACTAAGCATTTTAAGTTTATTAAATCTGTCCTTATTACTCTGCTTACCTCATTTGATTGTAAGTGCTTAGCACAGATGGGCTGGCAGGACTGGGGCAGTGGGTATATGCCCAAAACATTAGAGCACAGTCTTGATCAGTGATCCAAAAGTGSTGGTAGTCTTAACTAGACAAAATTTGCCCTATAAAATACTCTCTACCCAGGAGTATGGGGGCACAAGTAGGGGCCCTCCTCAATCCCCCCGGTCAGGGGAAATGGTGTGAGGAGGAGAGGACTGATACTGCATGTCCACAATTGGTTGCAGAGCTGGTGTCGGCAACAAGGTTTTGGTTTCTATGATGGTGGGACCCTGTTTGAGGATCAACATCTCCTTAGGAGAGATGGGATCCACCTCACAGGGCAAAGGTTTCTTTGCCAGCAGGAGACCTGGTCTAGTAAGAAGGGTTTTAAATGAGAAACRACAGGGGAAGGAGGGTTACCAGCAGCCCTGTGAAGGAGTGGTGGACAGGGCTGACAAGCAAAGGGTCCTGGGTGATGTGGACGAAAGGGAACACTTAATCAACAAAACAGGGCTTAAGTGAGGTCACCTCAAGCATTTGCATATAAGCAAGGAAGTGCCTATAAGGCAGCATGATGGGGAAACCTCCCCAGACCCTGTCTGTGAAATCAGCATGCTGGGGTCCCTCTCTGTAGCACCTGTACACTAACACAAGCAGTATGGGGAGTAAACGCAAGGAATTAGAGATCTGTGTGCAGTTGCAGGGCTATGATCTTGATGGGACCACAGAGACATGGAGGGATGGTTCTCATGACTGTGTGGGTGACATCATAGTGGGTGTCTGCTGTAGACCACCAGACCAGGAAGAACCAGTGGATGAGGCCTTCTACAGACAGATAGAAGTAGGTCCACATTTGCAGGTCCTGGTCCTCATGGGGGACTTTAAGCACCCCGATATCTGCTGGAGGAACAACGCAGCAGGGTATAAGCAATCCAGAGGTTCCTGGAAAGCACTGATGACAACTGCTTGATACAAGTGATACAGGAGCCAGTGAGGAATGGTGCTCTGCTGGGTCTCATACTTACAGAGAAGGGCTTTTGGGGGATATGAAGGTCAAAGACAGCCTTGGCTGCAATGACCACGAGATGGTGGAGTTCAGGACCCTGAGAGGAAGGAGCAGGAGCAAAAAGCAAGATCACAGCCCTGGACTTCAGGAGAACAGACTTTGGCCTCTTCAGGGATCTGCTTGAAAAAGTCTAATGATATCCTGGGCTGCATTTAGGAAGTGTGGTGCCAGCAGGTAAAGGGAGGTGATCCTTCCCCTCTACTCAGCACTAGAGAGGCTGTATYTGGAGTACAGTGTCCAGTTCTGGGTACCCCAGTRCAAGAGAGACGTGGACATACTAGAGAGAGCCCAACAAAGAGCCGCTAAGATGATTAAGGAACTGRAGCATGTGGAGGAAAGACTGAGAGAGCTGGAACTGTTTAGTCTAGGGAAGAGAAGGCTTGGGGGAATCTCATTGATGTACATAAATATCTGAAGAGAGGGTGTAAAGAAGACAGAGCCAGGCTCTTTTCAATGGTGCCCAGTGCAGGACCAGAGGCACTGGGCACGAACTGAAACACAGGAGGTTCYCTCGGAACATCAGGAAACACTTTTTTACTGTGAGGGTGACTGAGCACTAGCACAGGTTGCCTAGGGAGGTTGTGGAGTCTCCATCCTTGGRGATATTCAAAAGTCACTGGACATGGTCCTGGGCAACCTGGGGTTGGACCTCCAGAGGTCCCTTCCAACCTCAACCATTCTGTGGTTCTGTGATAATTGCAAGGGAACATTTTTGGAAAGAGAAGGATGCTGAAAGGAAACTATTGACTGAAGACCATCAGGTAATAAAGGAGATTAATAATCTGAGGCAGTTATCAGCTTGATGTCAAAGTAGATTATAGACATTGGCCCAAATTTAATGTTTTATGACAACCTTCATGTAGGTGCAAAGACAAAACTGAACTAATTGGTGCCAACAATCAAAATATCAGACTCATTATTCTTAGCCCTGGTGAAAACTCACTTGTTGATAGTCACCGTGCTAAGATCTTTTAGGGCACCCTCATGGTATATTATTATTACTAATAATTTTCCTTGCAGATACTGGACTATCTGTTTTGTGTGAGTGCAGTGACTAAGCAAACTGACACTAATAGATAAAAAGATCTGGAGGTATTGATGCTGGATCTCCTGAGGGAACTGTACCATAGTTAAAAAAAAAATTATCACCAAGATATGTAGATTTGTGGTGACCAGGCAATATGGCCTAACTAAAGTCTGAAGCCCACAGCACAGACTTGAAGGATCTTTTCTATCTGCAGGGCTGAATAACCATAGCACTTTGTAAGAKCAAGGCCTCTTCTTATTATTGTTGTTCACAGTTTTCAAATACCATGTGAAATATATTCTTTCTCTATTTAAAAGGGTAAAGTAATTTGTCAGGCGTGTGGCACAGGAAATCCTCTTCACCATAAACACTGTGTGACTTGTGAAAGCAAACTGCCTGAAATACAGACGGTAAGGCTTCTTGCATGAATCACACTAGGGTTAATCAAATCAAAGCATAATATTCTTTTTCTTTGGAAAACTGAAGTCATATCCGTGTGTGCCTATGTTACAAAAGCAGAGAATCCCTCCCCCATGCCATATTCAAGCTCAGTACTCCCACAGATGCTCCATCACAAATGTCCAGCTAAACATAAATGTATCGTATACCTTCAAGTTTCTCCTGCGGAGGTCAGGATTGCAAATGCCGTTGTGAAAGCTCAGAAGGCTCTTAGAAAACGGGTAGTCTTGGCTCCAAGGGAGTCTTGTTTGTGTTCAGATTATTTTCAATTGCAATAGAAAACTTGAGTATATACATCAGGAAGATCATTCTCGTTGATTTCAATTATTTTCTGAAAATAAAATATTCTTTTACATTATTTTTCTTATCTCCATTTGCTGCTTCCCCTACGTGCATACAGCTACTATGCTTGTATTTGGCTGACTCTGCACAGAGGTGAGAAAAGCAACAATAAATGTTCCCCCTAAAATTGCTGTCTGTTTCAACTCCTGATTTAGCTTACTCATTTGGTTCCTTAGAAGAATTTCACTTTCACTTCTGAAGAGAAAAGTCTTGTATGAAAACCTTATGGTACATTTCACTTCTCTAGGTTGTGATAAATATAGAAATGAGAGAAGAACAGTGATTTGCAAGTTAAAATCTTCTGATTGTATTSGCAACATCCTGAGTTCTAAAACTGTCAGTAGCTAGAGGCAAAGGTCTCTTGTATAACCACTGAGGTGTCGTTTCAATGTGAATTTCCATAGGAATCTGTACTTACCTAAGAYAGACATATGTTTAACTGCTTCACTGAATGTAGATATTAATATGTAGCTGCATATGTAGTTAGGCATATGACTTGAATGGTGAGACCTGTAGTAGCTAAGAGAGGAAGTTAAATGCTTACTGAATTATTACTAATAGTAATCAGAAATTTTACTAATAATAGTGATTAATTAGTGATAACMATAGTAATTCCTGAATAATTAATAATTAGCAATAATGTTGATATTACTATTAATGGTTATTAAATAATTTAGAACATGTTTAGACTTGTGCTCTTGTAAATTTTATCTTCCAAACGAACCCCCAAGTTACATCGTTCAAATTGCAATGCAGGCCACAGATGAAAATAGAGCTATTTCGTGTTTACTTACTTGCTGTCGTGGTGTCTGTAATCAAAATAATTTTCCTCAGGTTCCTTATCCATACTCCTGACTTGCAGAGAAAATAAATTGCATAAGCCCTGAGGCAAAACCTAACAAAACATTTTAAGACCTCTTTGTCCTAACTAGGATCTATAATCAACCYCTAGAAGTTTCAGCTGAAAAATCTGGCTTCTTTTGCATACACATATAAGTTAATTGTAGTAGGAAAGCTAGGTAATATATAACTTGTACGAGGTAAAAGAGTGCAAAAAAATATTTATGTAGCAAATATCAAACTGAGAAAACTCATTGTCTGTACACACTCTCCCTGCCATAATACTACAAAGAAAGGTACAAAGAAAAATATCTGTTGTGTTCTGGATTTGAAAATATAAGTTTATCAGCAGAGAAACCTCCCTCTTAACTTTGAGTGTATTTATACATGGGGCCATATTCATAAATATTCAGTGTAAAAGGACACGATTGATAAGGAAATAATTTTTTTTGTGCTCAGTTCTGCTAAAAATATTTAAAAATTAATGCAACATTTTACTGTGGTTTTGTAATGAAAAAAATTACAGGTTTGATCCAAGTCAGTCTGTTGCTTATTCTAAGTTGAAATAATTCTTTTAGGCTGAATATTACTTTGTGTTATCAAAGTAACTTGTTTTCCTCTTTCACCTTATTTAGCTTGTGAATTTTCTTCATAAGAAGTATTTTCTCCCTAATGCTTTTTTTTTTTTATTAGCCCATGTTTGGMGGAGACACCCCCCCGCCTTATCCCAGCCAGCAAAGGAAGACAGTTTCGTGCTCAAAATGCAATCGTGTTAACCAACGTGATGCCCGTTTCTGTGACTGGTGTGGAGCCAAGGCAYGTGCTCTTGGTGTTCATGTTGACAAATCCGTTTTTACTCACCTGTGACCTGCAGCAATTTCAAACTTATCTTTGCAAACTCTTGTCAGTTAGTACATAGCTTATTATTATCAAAATACTTGCTTAGAGCATGTAGGATTATATAAAGAAAAATTGAAGGCTTAGATGACATCCTGACCCCACATCAGTCAGTGACTTAAGGGTTTAGAGTTGTAAACAAATTACCATGGGTCAATGAGCATCAGCTCATTGCATCAGTTGAGATGCAATAGCTGTGTACTCTGCCAAAGTAACTGAGCCATCAAAGGTTAAAGTATAGGCTAACCTAATACAAGTTTTCCTGTATCTACTCTGGGCTATGATCACCTATAYGAGTAATCACTAGAGATGAAACGATGCATGCAATTTGTTTTGGCTGAAGGCCTCATTAACTTTACTGAAGACAAGTACTTTCTCTTAACTGCTGCTCAGTAGAGCTTTTGCATGGTACAATCAATGTAAACAATTTCCTCTGGTATGTATTTTTATAAGTATAGTGTTTCAAGCTAAGATCACACTTGGTGAGAATTATTTTTTTCTGTGAGCTGAGTCTACATAAAATTTTAAACACTCCCCAATATGCATACATAACCATTGGTCCTGTACTATACCAGGGGACTCAGGGTGGTGGGGGTAGTGTTAGAATTGAACAGGAAAGAATTGCAGTCAATATTCAGTATCAGGGCACACACTAGTAATGACAGGGCTTTGCCAAAGAAAAGAAATATTTTTGAAAGTGTATGTTGAAAAAATTACATACCAAAATGCTAGATCTGTCTGAAAAAATGTTTGCCTCCATAGCACCGTGCTGAAGATTTACTGTCGTGCATCTGCCAGTGTGTTAGCAGACTGGTAGCCTGGTTAATATTTCTAATCTAATAGCTTTAGGTAGTGCTACTTTACTTCCTTTTAATTCATGTCACTGCTTTTATCTTTCCTGAACCATGCATCGTATGTTTCTGTAGTGACAAGTGTTTCATTCAACCTTCCAGCCTGGACCTCCTCCATCCTACTTTACTTGTTTCAAATGTGGTACAAGCAACCGTCCATACGCTCGCTTCTGTGGGTCCTGTGGTGTTTACATAGAGCCCCCATCAAGGGTGGGTTCTCAGAAAGGCAGCCTCATAGATGCTGGGGACTCACTGGGGTTTTCTGAGGTAAGACACACAGTATTACAAAGCCGGGCTTGAACACAGCTAAAAGGCTAGTCCACTGTGGGTATAGATCGGCACAACTCCATTCATTTCCTCTTTGAGACAACATTGTGGTCTGTGAGCATGCTGAGGGCAAAACTGAAGATATGTTTATTCTGAGAGCTGCTTTCTGCTGAAAAGTAGCTTTAGCCAAAGGCCTTAATCCAGCCTTATTCTAAATAGGAAAGTGAGAGACAATCAGCTTTTCAAAAGTCTTAGCTCTTTAAGTACTCTTATTATTTGTGAATTGTGTCCAAGGTATTCTTTCATGCATATGTAACAGCGCTTTGAAAACTCTGTTTTAAGACAGACCATAATGCTTAGCAAGGCCAGCTTTTGCCCTACAAAAGCATAYGTGTAGTTCTGCTGGCAATCATGAAGAGTTTTGCTTTTGCTTGAATATTTGTGATAAGTTGCTTCATTGTTACAGACTGGTAATTAAAAATCAAGAATTGTTACTGATTCTTCCCGCTAGCTTTTTCATTCCTTTACAATTTTGTATACTGTTCTAGTTAATTTCTGCTTGTAAGCCATTTAATTATATCTAATTATATTACTTACACTTTTCCTTCCCCTCTACTCCCCACAGGCTAAACGATTTCAAGCTCAAGTTGCCTGGCAGCCTCTTCCTGTTTCCTTGCCCAAATCAAGGGCAGAACTAAAACAAAGAGAAGAYAGAGGAACCCAAACCATTGGACTTTTCTACCCATCTAGCAAACTGTTGGAAAAGAAGGAGCTTGAGCTGATTTCACAAAAAGAAAAGCTGGAAAAGATGAGTGATCATAAGCCTCTCCTGACAGCCATTAGTCCTGGAAAAGGTTAGGAGTTTTGRTTTTATGTTTTCTAAACCAAGCTGCAATGTATGGCCTTGCTTTTTCGTGAAAAGATTATAGTCTATGGAATGTGGCATTAGTAGAACACTGATTTACATCTTTACAAGTCTGTCTTCCCACCAGTCACTTGCAAATGCAGTGTCTTAGAATTCAGATCACTGATCTCCACCAATAGCTAAAAGAAAGCCTATCAGCAATATCAAAATTATGGTTACTGACCCCTGTACAGCCTTACTAATTTGCTAGTAGTGTGATTTGCTCAGATCCTACAAGATCAGGGGCAGGTGTCCTATATTTGAATTGGACACCACTGAACAACCACCCCCCTTCCCAGCACCCTCCCCACCCCCCGCAGTTAGTACTGCGATAGCGTCTGCTGGGAGTATTGTTAAACAAAACTCTGAGACACAGGGGATCGTAGCTCTTGAAAAATATGATGAGGCTTGTCTATGTGAAGAGCTTGTTTGGGGTGCTGTTGTGGAATAAATTATAGCTGTTTCAGAAGCAAAGGAAACTAGAGACAGGGATTCTTAACAGGATTACAAAAAAATAGGGTTGGTAGAAACCTTGAGAGCTCTTGGAGGCCCATCTTCCAGCCCCGCAAAGGTATCAGTACATCTACATCGCTCATTGCAGAGACTGTCCATGCACAGACTACTGTATCAGTACTGCAAGCAATTTTGTTTCACAGTCCCTGGTTTAGTCAGTTAGTTYGTCATGGAATCTCTTGACTGTTTGCTGTCATTAAAAAGTTTGCAATTTTCAGAGAGTTTAGTTTTACTATCCTGGGAAAACTCCAACTTCAGCTTTCTGGACCCCAAACCCTTGAAGACAGTCCATCAGTATTAATTAGGGACCTAATAAATGGCCCAATTTGCAAAATTGTCTTTAATCTCACAGGGCAGTCCAGCTGTGCAGTCCAGAGAATAAGTTAATTTTAAATCACTACAGCATCAAACCATGGTTACTTTTTTTGATTTGCTTTCCCATCTCTAGCTCTTTTCTACAATCAGAGCGTCAACCCCTCAGGCCATTAACGGAGTTATTTATCTATTGGGTAGAAAAAGTTGCTAGTGAATGTTAGAATTTCCTGTTTTGACTCTGTGTATAAATATCCAGATGATGCACTTTTATTTTTAATATTATCACTAGGGAAATCTGTTTTCCTACTCCTTTGCTCTGAAACGTGGCGTGTTCTCTTAGACATCACTATAGGAAATACAACACTTGACTCAACATGTCAGGGATCTTAATTTAGTCAGAGATAATAAAGGATTGGCCTGGAATAGTGCTGAGAAAAAAAAACCAAAAAAACAAAACAAAAAAAACCCCAAAAACCCAACATTCATATATCTCTATCAGAAGTACAGCTCTTGACTTGTGAGTGAGAACTCCTTTCACTGGGAAAGGTTGGGAAGAAAATTCTGAACTGCTTTTGAACTATGTTAATTTTTATCCATTTAGCAGAGGTAACTTTGTTGAAGTTGCAGTGTGTAATGTATTCTCCTTTAGACCCTGCCAAGGACTGAGGAACATATTTCATTCTATAAATCAATAAATGTCTGTTACAGTCAAGTCTTTCATGCTGTTCCCTTTGCTTGATGCTGAGCTGTTTATAAGGCTTGAAACTACATGTATCAACAAGACCATGCGCTATCACCCAGGAAAATCTTGTTTATATATGCCAAATATGTCCATTATTTCTTCAATTCAAATAGTATCAGACATTTGATGTTAAAGTTTTTAAATACAAGTGATTAAATAAGTTTTGGGTTTTTTTCATTTCTTGACCTATCAGCCATTAACTAACCTTCTTTTCTTTTGTGAAGATTAAAAAAAAAAACAGTTAGGACAGGGGGAAATAACAGCAGTACCAAAACACTAATCCTCTGTATTTCTTTTTTTGCTGTAATTTCAGTCTATTTTGAACAGGAGCCAAGTCATTTACCAGGTAAACTTTACAAAGAAACCTCCCCTTTTCTACTGTAACAAACAGTAAATCAGTGTGATATAGGTGTAATCAACTATTGACAGCATGAATTCAAGTATTCCATCAGTGCTGCCAAAAATCCTTTTATATGTAATAAAACGTCAAACATGCAAGAATATGTTCCCAGCCATCTGGATTTTTTGAAATAAAATCTGGGGTTCTAGGCTAGTTACGAACCAGTTTCTTGCAAATAATACCGACTTCTCTGGAGGGATCACTCACCGAGTAGTAGTCTAGCTTGGATTTTTTAATTACTATTTTCAACTTGAATTAGTTTTCACATGTGAGACCATGGCAGGGAACAATTTATGTTGCTCTGTGGATCCTTCTTTTTATACTCCTTTAAGCTGCCTAACAAATCAGACTTTTAGTTCATCATAGTTTCTACCAGTTCGATCTTGGGAGAGTCCTCCAAGCACAAAAAATCCTCGTGCACTTACCTTTTCTTGTAAAAGTCAGAGCAGCCCTTTTCTTCTGACTTGGCTTCTTTTCACTGTTTTGAGCTTCACTTAACATGAAGGGAAAGATAAGGTCAGAGCAACTTCACTGTATAAGTTAAACAAGGTTACCAAGCCTACACAATTTATTTACAACAAAATAAATCATACTCTGTACTTTCCATAAGTATGCTCAAAAATAAAGTTAGCCAGATCCTGATAACAATCACTTAAGAACGAGAACAAGTCCTTTTGTTTCTTTCTCTGATGAAAACAGAACATTGCTTCGGAATTACTTGGAAATACTGCAAAAACTCTAAGATGAGTTTTGAATCCAGGCGCATTCAGCCCCTCATGTTTCATGCCCTGTACCAGCATAAAGGAACGCTGACTCTCTCCCAGAGATCCTGACAGGCAAAAGAGCAGAAATGCTTAAACTTTTAATATGCTCTTCCATACATAATTGAAAGGCATTTGTTCGGGGAGTAATTTACAAAGACCAGAATGCTGTATAGGTTGAGTTACTATGTCTGCAGTTTTCAGATTTGGCTTATTGTTACTTTATTGTAAGTGATCTCAAATTAACTAAAATTCAGTTCAATAATGGACAATTTCTTAGTTGTAATATTGTACTTTTTTTTTTTTTTATGATATGGAATAGTGTAAGATTTTCCTTCACACAGGGCCAGTTTTGATTCCAAAGGACAATTCCAAGACATGGTTTTGTTGTGAATAGAGGTGCCCTATGAATGAATTATAACCTACGGATAAGAAAGTATTTCACTCTTTTTTAGGGTATAACTTGCTTCTCCTTTTCTTGATCAGATTTTTTTTGTATCAGTGAAAATATGCTATCTTTTAAGTAATCCATTACACGAGTGGAAGAAATGTTAACCACAATTTCAGGGATTTTTCTCCTGCTTAACTCTCTTTGATCAGGTTACTGGAGAAAACAGCTGGATCATGTCTGTGCTCACCTTAGGAGCTATGCTCAGAACAACCTTGAATTCAGAGCACTGATTGGAGAACCTCGAATGGGAAAGGTAGGAAGGGGCTTGTGAGTAATATCTTCCTATGCAGCCTCATGAAAAGATTATTGGAAAAATAAATGTCTCCCTTTTCTTTATACCTTGACCTGTTTGTGTGTGTAATTTGTTTTGTCATTCCATTTTTTGCTCTGTCTTTTACTGAAGATTTTTTTCTGCTTTCTTTCCTATGGCAGTTTCTATTCTTCTCTCACCTCACAGCTATAAGAGAAGTGATAGAAGCCAGAAAGCCCTTGCTCAGCTGCTTTTACAGCATCCCACAGCAGGCAATCAAGAAAAAGAAGAGATCACTGACATCTATATAGTTGGTCAGTTAAATAAGCCCTGCTAGAAGTGGGATGTAATGATATGCTTGCCTCTGCTCCAGGTTGGATTATACCAGCAGATAGCAGCGATTCTCTTTGGCTACATAGTCTACTTCTAGTATAAACTATACCAGTATTATAGGAACAGGGTATTGCTGTTCTTACTGGAGATGTAGTCTTCAGGATGTCACCAAACTGCATTAAAATGATTAAAGGGGTGATAGCAAGAAGGTGGACACTGGAGATTCTTCCTAAAGAGTCCTAGAAGATAGGGCTGGTATGACTGAGAGATCATTTGGTCCCTGTCCTGAGGGAGGATCAACTCTGCCTAAGCTGTTCCTGACAGATGTTTGCCTTGAAGCTTTTCAAACTCACCAACAATGGAGATTTCACAATTGCCCCAGGCAGTCCATTTCTGCACTCAATTATCCTTGCTGTTCAGCTGCAGTACAGTATTGCTTTCTTTGGCAGCCCTGCTGGGTTAAGGAGTTGCATCCCCTCACACTGCTTCCTAGGTGCTGCCAGCACAACTGCTTGTGGCAATGTCCTGTGGACTGGATCAGTGACTGACCCAGGCTAAAAATAGCTCTGGAGGGAAAAAAAGGGCATCACTGCTAGTAAAAGTAGGTTGGCAGTAAGCAGCTGGAAGTGGGATGCAGGCAGAAGTATGGTTAGGACCTCCTTGAACTGGCATAGCTTTTTCCCAGTGTCTGACCTAAGTCTCCCTTGCTACAGTTCAAGCTCACTACTTCTTAGCCTGTCCTTCTTACCCTGATGTGACACACCAGTCAAAAAACCCCCAGTTTTAGCGCACAGAAACAACCACAGAAAAGTTCATGAATAATGGGGGTCAGAAATCTAATTGTCATCTGGCAGATTACACTTTTGGGAGGTACGACACTCCATCAGATACTTTKCATCTGAATTCTATACCCACTGAGAACTATTGGGTCCACCAAGATGTTCGGAAACTGTAGTAAATATAAAATATACCTGCTTGATGGAGATCAAGTACAGGTCCACTGCAACTTGTTTCCTTTGCTAGAGGATTCAAAAAGATATGCCTGAAAAATATTAAATTGCCTAGAGAAGGCTATTCCTGCTGCTTCTTGGCCTTTTGTCATCCTATTGTCTTGAAACCACTGCCCCCAAAAGTAACAGAAATGATTCAAAGTGGATGCCAACTATCTGGATTTAATGCTGCTTTTTCAGTTTTCCTGCAGATTAGAAATATAATTAACCTTATCTCAAAATTCTCAACCTGCTGCAATATAACCTTGTCAGCTTCACTGCACTTCTTTATAATCCCCAGTGCACTTATTTATGTGTAACTTCAATAGTCTTCTTGCCAGCACTACTCTCTCAATGAATGGATATAGAAAGGTGCCCATGTTTTWCTACAGGCTGTGCTTCTACAGATGGGTACAACTGAAGCAGCAACCAGTTTTCCTGGAGTAGGAAATCCTGAGGACAACACAACCTTTCATGCAGCTGCAAAATCTGGGTGGAGAATGACTGAACTTTTGTGAAACATAGCATTATTACATCTTTTGGATTAATCTGGCATTTCAGTCATTCTGATATTTCCAGTTACTCAAAATACCACCTACCCCTTGCTGAGTTAAATGGGAAATGTTGGTACAATATCACAAGTAGGCAAAGGCCACGTGTGATTTTGTGTAGTGGCTCCACAATAAACATCATCAGCAAGACTTATTCCTAAAGCTATTTCCATGTACTTTTGTAAGAGATACTAATGGCTGCTCTTTCCCTCTAGATTAATTCTGCTACCATCCGTGAGGATGACTATGAAGTCACTATTACATTGAATTACGCTCTTGCTATTAACAAGGTCAGTTTGGGGGATGAGGCCCGTTGTTAGGCATCTGGTCTAAAGCTGCCGCTAGACCAGTCAGTGTAACGTTGATATATTTTAAATTCAGGTCTAAACAAGAAATTCTTTTGTTCAGAGGGTGTTAACTCATCACTTCAGAGAAAGGAATCTTTTTTTTTTTTTTTCTGATGGAGCTGGCTGAACAGGTATCTTTATCTGATTAAGCCAGACTTCATGGTTATGTTGCTATCATCTTGCATTTCATTAGTTTGCTATTAATATTATCATTCTTCTTTCAGCTGATGTTGTTTGATCATTCTAGTACCCCTTAGCTCTTGATCATAAAGCCTCCTTTTCTTCAGTCTGCATATTGTGCTCCTAAGAAACAAGCTTAGTAATCTTCAGTAGTTTGGAGATAATGTTTGCCAGAGCTCCTGTTAACCATATTCAAACACTCGAAATCCCTACCTCCAGAATTACCATGTTCCAAAAACCACCCACGTATTCATTTCCAGCTTTTCAAAGATGAAAATCTACCATCTCAAAGATTCAAAATTCAGACTGTATCTCTTGTGTAGAATCTGTAAAAGCTTACCTTGCCAAGTGGTGCCTGAAAAGGTGTATCACGTCATTTCACAAGTGAGGAGTTAATCAGATCTCTCAAGTGGTAGACACACTTTCATTTGGATGAGAATCTTCATTAAGTGAGGTTGTTTCACTTTTTTCTTTTTTTAAATCAAAACAAATACCTAACACAAGGTTTAGAAAAAAATGCCACATTATTTTGCCTCATAATAATGCGTTCAATTACATATAATAATTTGTCTTGTGCTAATTTGAGACTGATATTAAAAGCCTATATATTTTTTCATATACAACACCACCGTATTGTGCTACTAAGATTATAACAACATTACATGATAATCTGATTAACTGCCTGCATTTGATGATTCTACAGGATATTCATACTAATAAACCAGTGAAGTTCAGCAGTCATTACCTGAATACTCTAACAGAAGTCGGAGGTGGACAGGATGGCAATCAGAGTAGTTTTGGTGAGATTTCCCCCCTTACCCCCCCCCGTCTTTATGATACACCATAAATACAGTATCAAGAATACGGAAGTAGTGCTTGGAAGGTTAGACACTGAGATAGGCAAACAAATATATTGGCACATTCTGCACCTACTTAAGTTGATCTTTAAGTCTCAAACTGTGGCTGAGCTGAGATTTAAGCAATGTACAGACTCTGTCAAAAGCTCATGGGAATGCTTCATCCCTAGAGGACACCTGGAGAGGCCACTGAACTGCAGCCGCAGCTCAGCAGTGTCATTATATTTAGATGCTTTGCATGTTCTTTTACAACAGGAGCTATAAATGTCAATATTATCTCTACTTTTGAGCTGTGCCAGGGACTTCAGCTTCGGCACATTTGGCAAAGATAAGAAATGATAAAATACATTAATTCTAGACCTAGTTTTTGGAGATGCTTAACTTGCATCTCCCATTGGTGTCAGTAACAGCTCAGTATTTTAGGCATCTCATATTGGACTTAGGTTTTCATTAAATCAACTAGTTGTGAAGTCAGCATTAGAATTCAGAAATTCCTATAGCATAATTTGACATACTTAATTCACGTATAAGTTTCGGCCAGTTTGTGCTTCTAATCTGATACTTGGCAAGTGGCAGCCATGGCACTAGGAGCTGGTTTTCTGGAGTGTCAATAATATAACTGTGATTCCAGGCACTCTAGTAGCACCAGCTCAAAGGGTTGCCACATAATTTCCTTACCAACACTCCTGTACATTGGTAGATTACATCTCTTAAAAATAATGGACGTATGTATCCACTCAAGGTCCTCTAGTCTTGTTCTTAAGTATTTGGGAGCTAAACAGCATTGAAAAATTGTAAGGTTTTTGGTCAAAACAATTAATGAATCCGAGTCAAGCCTCTTGAATATCTGCAACTAGTTAAAAAAGACTCAAACCCCCCAAACTTCACATTTCATTGAATCTTCATTTCAAAATAGCAAGTTTTTAAGTCTGCCTGAGTGTAAACCTTTTGTTAAAACCAGTCTGATCTGCAACAAATATTTCATCACTTTCTCTTGTAGAAAATTGATAAATATTGCTTTCATTTCAACACAAAATAAAATATTTTTGTGGAAAAATTATTTCCAGATCTCTCCCCCAAGTTCTTGTTAGGATACTGACTTTGCTTTGAATTAACACTTGTTTCCCTTTCTGGTAGGCAAAGAAGATCATAATCTTTTCCATTCAAGAGGCAAAATAAAGAGAACAAAGTCAAGAACATTTACAGAAAAAGAAGATAAGCTCCCCGTACGTATCTTCTGCCAGTATAGGAAAAACTACCTATAGAGCAGCACTAACATGAACGAGGGTATCCAAGGGTAAACATAGAAAGCTTTTAACACTGACTGGGGTGGGGGGAGGAAAGGGGACAAAAGTCCAACTTAATATAAAACCTGAAAATTGGTAGCTGACATTTATTACAGAACTGGGAATAACCAAACATTGTTGCTATTAAGAGCTTAATTAGATTGTTGCTCCCATTTTTGAACCCATTGTGTTTTACTGACACAGCATTAGATCTAAAGACTGTTGCAGACTGATTTTGTTACAGGTTTTTCTCAGAAGCAACATCAGATGGAGGCATTATCGTCTTCCCTTGACCCTTACTACTTGGTTTGATTCCATAGGACATACCCTTGGCTGTGCTAGAACTACTGTTCATACAGTCAGACTGTGAACTAGACAGGGAAGATTATCTACACAGCAAGCTTTTAAGTCAACTCAGTTTTCTCATCAAGCTGTCAGCGCAACTGAGGGCTAGCTTAATGCAAGCAGCAAGGCTTTATTTCCACTAGAGACCAAATATCCTGGAAGCACTGTCTACTAAATGGATTGTCAGTAATGGCATGGAAAATTTCAAAAGGGAAACGTGCATTAATCGAAGCTTGGATCAGTTAGCCAACTCAACAGGTGGAAGAAGATAATAGAGCTTTGTGATGAGTCCAGAGGTAAAAATGCTTAGTCAAGTGATTGGGCTTTCAAAAGGGGCAAGGAAGAAGGTGAAAAGCTGGGAAGAAATAAAAGGAAAAGGTTTTAGGTTTTGTTGTTTCTTTGTTGTTTTAAGATTTAGTAAACTAACTTCTGTGAGGCAAAACATATTCATTTTTTAAATAAAATACTTCCACAAGTTCTGGAAGCTTCAAACTTTAATCCTATAGCAAAGAACCGTGTTTCATTTTACTGTGGTGACCAGATCTTTTTACAGCCCTGGAGAGCTGCATTGATGTAAAGCTAATCATTTGCAGATACATTTGCTGAATTAAGACCTCAATAGTGAGATATTAGCCTGAGTTATCCAACACTTGCTCAGATTCAGAAAGACATTCCCACAGAAGGGTCATGGATTAGTAATACCGAGGCTCAGCTACACTGCATTCATGCCACTGTGTGCATTTTCCACCTTTACTCAAAGGCAGAATATGGCCCACCTACTTGTGTTTTCACTATGTGAAATGTTACTGGCTATTTTCTGTGTTTCCACAGCCAGAGTCCAGACAACTACTGGACGAACTGGGTCCAAATGGGAAAGGAAGAATCAACTTGGTAGAACAATTGCTCAGTGAAGTAAGTTATTGCTTGCTGAAGTTTCCCTTTCTAACTCTTTGACCATTTACTGCATGAATATTAGCCTGGCATGCAACTTCAATTTTACGCTTAGGAGGCAACATCATTACAATACAACTGACTGTCTTCAGATTGAAAGAGTATTTTAGAGAAGAAACAGCCTATTTTACATTTATGTATGTTCTCTCCAAATTTCTATTTGGCCAATGTGTAAGGCATTTTCCTCTGAGTTTGTCAAGGCCATACAGAAAGAAAAATATATTAATTTTATAGTTTAGGGTCAAGTCCTCTGTATAGCTAAAGCAAGCATAACCTCTACCTTTTGCTGTGTGRTAAGGTGCATCCTGTCTGTGGGATCTAGTTCGACTGCTCTTGTTATATACATTTACCCTGGCTTTGAGCTAGGAGACGACAAACATTTTCAGAAGAAACATGAAGAAACAATACCACAGAATTTAAACATTTCTCTATCTTGAGCATAAAGTCCATTTGCCAACTTAAACTGGCATAGTATTAAAGCAAGGTGGAAGCTGAAGAATCTTTATGGCTTTTAACAGCTCACCTTCCCTCTCGTGTGCGTTCTAGGGAGCTGACCCAAACTGTATCAGTGACGAGGACCGACCAGCTCTCACGGTTGCTGTCCTTAACAAGCACGTGGAAGCAATCTCCCTTCTTGTGCAGAAAGGTGCTGACATTGACCAGCAGTCAGGACTGTAAGTCAGCACTGATTCTCTGCCTCGGGTCTTTTGAAGTTTACCAAAAGTTCATCAAAAAAAGCACTTGCGCTCCAATTTTACAGAGGATTAACCTCCCACCCCTCCTCCACAAATCTGTAGTCAAGGAGCTCCTTTCAAAGCCAGATTTAAAAAAAAAAACCAACAACCTGCAACTGAGCAAAGATAACAGCATTCACAGTCCTTCGTTCAGTTGCCAGCTTTGAAGATTTCTCACAATTTCTGTAAGGAAAGCTGCTGTTCTATTCAACTCCTTCCCCCATCCGCTTCAACTTAATATGATAAACCACACTAAAGCCTACCAAAAAAAAAATCACCGTGACTCCTAGTGTATTCTACATACTCCCATTCATTTTCCTTAGTTTAATTTGCTAGACCAGGACAGTTTCCTTAGGTAATAAGTACATTGCTTATTCCTCCTATGCAGGCACAACAACACTGCTCTCCATGAGGCAGTTCTGCTTGGATTGGAGGGAGAGGAGTGCATCCGAGTCCTGTTACAGTAAGTACTTCAGCTGGGCCTCCAGCTCAGCTACAGGCTACCCACAGTCTGCTTGCACAGATCTAATTGGCAATACTGAAGGGCCAGAGCCTGCCCACGGCTCAGCGCTCTTCTCTCACAGTTGTGTCCCTGCAGGAAGAGGCATCCAGAAATTCTCAAGTTGCTCTGCATCAACATTTACCTACAAGCCACTTCACTAATTCCAGTAACTTGGAATGAATTTAAGTAGCTTAAAACAATCTGTTCTTTATTTACAGCTGCAATGCAAGCATAAAAAGGAAGAATGCAAAAGGGCAATCGGCATATGATTTGGCTGTTACAGCTGGAAATAATGAAGTTATTTCATTGTTCACAAGTAAGCTTGAACAGGGAACATTGGACAAACTTAGAAAACCCAGGAACATTGGTCTCATCAGCATGTGATTGCAACTGCCTTTTCCCCAAGATGGAGCTGGAGGTTCTTTGAGCTTGGGAGCACCTAAGCGCATGTGTCCAGTTCTGTCTGCAGGCTTCACAACCCCGTACAATCAATTCAGGCCCCGTAACAGCCAACTACTTTGTACAAGATTCCCTCATTCCTTCCCAGCAGTTCAGAGCACAATTCTTCACTGTCTGCACTCTGTTCTGCAAGATTTTTCCTTTCCAAACCTGGGCAAGGAGAGGGACCAGCCAAACCTTCCAACGCACAAGGACATTTTAAGAACTGATGAACACTACTTAAGACAGTTTGACACTAGAGCAATAGCACTGCAAGCTGTACTTTGATTAGCTTATTTTCCATTTTGAAGTTAAAACTGCATTCAGTGCAGCTCATTGCATTAAAGGTCAGATTCTTTTCCTCCAGAAAACTGAGTAAAATTACTTTTCTGTTTTGCCTTGAACTTTTATTTATAAATGCACCAACATGAGGCAGCAGCCAACTACAAATAGAAGTTTACAAGGATACCAGGTACACTAAGATTTGGTATAATTAGACATTATTAGCCACAATCCTAAATCCTTGAAGGAGTTTTGAAACTCCTTCCCCTTTTTATTTCCAAAAGTATCGGTATATTCAATATAAAAATGGAAGTGCCTGCCAGCTCTTGCAAGAAACAGAAGTTTTTGCACCAGAGCTACCAGCATCTCCAAAATGGAAACAGCTGGGTTTAAAAAAATAAAACAAGAACAAATAAAACCACAAGTAGCAATYCTTAATTAAACCAACAGTAAGAATAGGAGAATCCCTGAAGAAAAAGATCATGCATGCAGTGCATCAAACCCCAGGTACTTCCCAGACAGACTCAGGTGAGTGAAGGAGAATTCAGTCTGGTTCTCACAGAGATGGCCATTCTGAAAGCAGTCTCAGGAAACACAGTCATTCAGTCAAATTGGCAGTGCCAGTGCACACATACAAGACAGACGTCACCGGCAAGTGAGAAGCTACAGTAGCCTAGGAGACCAGATTCTCTATTTCATGACGTACGCTCTTGGCTGCATCTTCAACCTCGGTCACCTTCTGAGAAATTTCTTTTTTCTGCAAAGAATAAAAATAATACGTTACTGTCTACCACTAAAGTGAGCATCGTTCGGCTTCAAGGGGAAAACGGGCTACGTCTCCGACAAGGCAAAGGCTGAGCACCAGGAGTCAGGAAGCAACAAACCACTTTGGCTGCACTGTGGTAAGGAACCAAGAAGCCAGCTAAACAATCCCAAGACTAGAAACGAAATAACTCTTCCAGGGTCACGGRGTGTAGAAGAACATCACAGTACCGATGTGTACATACAATTGCATTTTTCATTCGTTCTTTGTCCAGCTTCAGGAACTCCTGCAGTGTCAGGTTAGTAGGATCTTTCTGAAGGGAGAGAAAAGCGCAGCCCGCCGAGTGTTTTTTATGTTCCTCCCTGGAAAGAGGGAAAAGAAAAAATAAAAAAGAAAGAAGAGCAGCTCACAACGAGACACACGCAGGCGTTCTTCCCTGCCAAGCATCCCGCTCGCCAGCAGCGGTTCCGCCGCTGCCGCCCAGCCGCTGCTCACCCCCACGCCGGAGCGGAGCTGCCGCCGGAGCGGCACCGCGCTCCCGCCCGGGAGCCGGTCGGGGTGAGGGGGCCGGGGGGAACCCCCCGCTACTCACAGGGGGTCGTCGTCGGGCTCCCAGCCCTCCAGCTCCTTGAAGCAGAAGAAGCACTGCGCCACGTCGGGGCCGTTCTCGCTGGGGCAGTGCACGAAACCCGCCGCCGCCATCTGCGGGCAGAGGGAGGGCGGGAGGGCCCGTCAGCGCCGACCGCCCCCCGCCCGGCCCCGCTCCCCCGGGCCCCGGGCCCCGCTCCCCTGCCGGGCTTACCCGCTCGGGCGTGCAGGCGCAGCCCTCGGTGAAGGGCCAGTTGCGGAAGGTGGCGGCGCGGGTGGGGACGAGGTAGAGCCGCCATTCCTCGGGCAGCGCCGCCGCCTCCTCCGCGCCGGCCGCCATGGCTCGGTTCAAATGGCGGCGGTTGGGCGCGCGGGGCAGGGCGGGAGCGGGCCGGCCCCGCGGGCCGGCGGGAGCTGTAGTCCCGCTGCCGGCGCCACGGCCTGGGGCCGGCTCCGACCTCCCGGCAGGGCCCGGGTAGCCAGTGCTTGGGGAAGGGCCCGGCGGGCGGTGGCGTGGCTGGGTGAGGGCAGGACCTSCCGCCGGAGCAGCGTCGGCCGGCCCCAGCCCAGCAGCGGCTCACACAGCCCTGAGCCGCGCGTCCTCGCAGCCTGTGAGACRAACCACGCCAGCCCAAAGGTCCCTCTGGGCCTCCGCCGAACGCGGGTCTGGCGTGTGAGCCCTGCTCTCCGCATCCCTGGGCTCCCCTTCCCTCCCTGTGAAGGGGGGCCGAGCACCACCACCCCACACAAAGCGGCATCAGCCAGGGCGCAGCCCTCCCAGCAGTGCCACTGAGGGCAGGCAAGAAGCACCCTTGTAATTCCTGAGGAGCTTGTGGTATGGCGTGAGCCAGCAGGAAAAAAAATGCTTTTTTTTTTAAAGCCTCCGGCACAAATCTAAGGGGAAGGAGGACAAGTTTGCCAGTTTGACTTCTTAAATTACACCCGTAAGAAGGTGCTATGGGTTTCCGCCTTGAGAGAGCCGGTAGGGAAGCACAGTAGGAAGGGTTCTGTTGAGGCAGGACCTGCACAGAGATGCTCCCACTGCTCTGGGGCAGTGGCCGCCTGTTCTTGCCACAGGCAGCTGCCCTTCCCCTCCCGCAGGCAGCAGGAGCGGCTGAACTCACCGTCTCTGCCTGACTAACGCTGCCTGCCTGGAGAAGGAAGCGGGACCCGGCAATCTGGCTCGCTGTCACAGGGGCAGGAGGCAGCTGGTTTTGCAGGGAAGAACCAGCTACTCATCCATCACAGCGGCAGGGGCTGTTTCCTGCAGTGTCTGATGCGGCAGGCAGTGTTTGCTCAGAGAGTCTCCTCCAGAAAAAAACGCAAGGGCTAGAGGGAAGCAACCCTGCGGACCAGGAGCAAGCTGATGTAAGCAAAGTAGTCAGAGACAAGGGATAAAGACGGCTGAGCTCCACCACTCGCYAAGAGCTTATCATCACAAGCAGGTGGGTCTGCAAAGAAGCGCATCCTCACACCACAGGTGGCAATGAATAGACCAGGCAGACTTTTGCTTCTTTCCCCAGACCGAATCTGAAACCTGAAAAGAACCATTCAGCACATGTGTGCGCAACATCGGGACTCTCAGGAAAGAGACTTCTTTTTCAAAGTAAACTGCAAAGTATTACTTCTACAGAATTACTGACTACTGTGCAGAATGATCGCAGTATTTACCCAGCTCAGACACTGTAGATCAATGGGCATGATAAGCTGACCACAGTGAGCAGCTTCCTGGTTGTGAGGTATCAAAGCTCAGACAAGCATGTGGAAAGGGTCCAGCTTTGCTGCTCTATTAGACAAGGGCGAGGTTCCACCTTTATTCTCCAGGAAAACTTTGTTCTGTTAAACTGTGCTACGTTTGGCAACCACAATCACCGCTACAGTCACCGCGCAGCTCAGGGAAGCATGGAGTAATCATGTCATTAAGCCGGGTGGATGCTGGCTTTCTAATCACAGCTAGCGTAACTCATCACACCAGTCTCCAAGGCACAAAGAGGCAAGCAGAGGGCTAAAAGCAGACAGTTCGTTCCATTGCATGCCTTGGAGGAGCCTCATCCRTTCATTGCAGAGAAAGCCAGCTGTGCGTGACCATCATTCAAGCACTGTCCTTGAGCTGCTAAGAGCTATTCAGGCTTCTCATTATTCAACATTTTGGGGAAGAAATGTTCTCTTGAGAGGAGGCTGGAAGTGGTCCCTGTGCAGCCACAAAAGAGAGAYGGAGCTGCAGCAGCTATTTTATAGCTTCTTGAAAGGCTGCCTAATTCTGGTACTGACCTAGTSAGGGCAGGTAGAGGTCCCTGGCAACCCTGGTGCGTTTCCCCAGGGCTGCCAGCCCCTATCACATTGCACACCTGATTTCACATAGCGCGTGTTACGAGGCTGGCCTCAACCTCCTGTCCTCAGAGGACCCCCTTGCTGAAAGTAGGGGGTGAATTCCTGCTCACCGAATAGTGCCTCTGTGCTCGCCCATATAGCCAACAGAGTAAAAGAAACTGTCTCTTACACGTCTTGAGTTGCCAAGAGGAAATAATGCACAGATACCACAGGCTTCACCAGTGTCCTTCAGATCTGGTTTGCCAGGATCCCTTTGCAAGTCAGAAAGGCCTTCTTGAGTCATGGCTATTCATTTTTGCCCAGACCATCAACAAAGGGACCCTCAAGCCAGCCACGCCTGCACCCTGTTCTCACCAAAGCCATTAGGATCAACAGGGAAGGATCTCATGGAAAGCAGTTCAAAGCCATGCCAGATTTTCACAGGCAGCGCTAAGGAACAGGGTGTGTAGCATCCTCCACATGAGATAACACCAAGAGATCAAAACTTAAGCCTACAGTCCCGGGAGTGTGGGATATAACAGGTATAGCAGTTAACTGGCTGATTTTCCAAGAAATATGGGCAAATTAGCAAGTAACAAGCCATGTCCACATAAATGCTGGTGGATCTGCGAAGTTGCAAAGYGATTTTGTGTTTCTGCAGCCTGCAGAACAGCAATATTGATCTCCATACCCTGTAACCTTTAATGAGCTCATTTTTACCAGTCTCCCTGAAGAAGGCAAATACTGGCATCTCTACTTTTCCAGCTGGCTGACAGATCCAAAATGGCTGAGRTGCAAAGGCTCAAAGGCACTTCATTGCCTTTGAGGATCGGGAGGGTAAGTGAACTGCCTGGATAAAACAAGCGGTCTGCAGCACAGCAGGAATCCCAGGGCTGTTCTAACACCTTCTTCACTTGGCGTCCTCCCTCTGAGGAACAAAGCCACAGAGACATAAGCACAGAACAAGAAGCTCCTCAAAATCTTCATGGTCACYTTTGAGAACATGACACCGAACTGGTCATCTTCTTCAGTGTCCTGGTTCCGGTTGGGACAGAGTTAACTCTCTTCCCAGTAGCTGGAGGGGGTGCTGTGTTTGGGGTTTGGTAATGAAAGGAACGYTGATGGCCCATTGATGCTTTGGTTGTTGCTGGGTGGTGCTTGCACCAGGACTTTTCAGCCTSCCATGCTCTGCCACGTGCGGGGGGAGCATAGCCGGGGCAGTTGACCCAGCTGGCCAATGGGGTATTCTATACCACGTGACATCAYGCCCAGCTTAAAAACCCGGGGGGGCTCTGGGGGTGGCACACGGTTCCTTYGGTCGGGGTGAGCAGTTGCATTGTGTATCGCCTGTTTTGTATATTCTGTTGTTGTTGTTGTTATCGCTGTTCTACTTTGTTTTATTTCCATTATTAAACTGTTTTTATCTCAACCCGCGGGTTTTCCTTCGTGTGCCCTCCTGATCCTCTCCCCCGTCCTACTGGAGTGGAGGGGTGAGCGAGCGGCTGCGTGGTGTTTAGTTGCTGGCTGGGGTTAAACATGAAGTGGTGGAGTCACCATCCCTGGAGGTGTTCAAAAAATGTGTGGATGAGGTGCTTCAGGACTTGGTTTAGTGGGCATGGGTACTGGCTTGATGGTTGGACTCGATGATCTTAAAGGTCTTTTCCAACCTTAATGATTCTATGATTCTATGACATTCAGACTATCTTTTATCTCCTAATTCTGGCTGGCAAGGAAACAGCCTGCTAGGGCCTGCGTGTGTGCGGCTTCTGTGTGGATGCCAGCAGAGAAATAAGGAGTTTCTTGCCTTGCTCTGCTGCCCACACACACGCTTTGCATCCTCTATCGGCCATACTTGAGTTTGCTAGACTTCAATGAAATAATATGATGGAGAGACAGCTTAACAAACAGTATGACTACAGGAAGGTTTTTCCAAGGGAAGGGCTTTAATTCCATTCATAAAGACAGATATTTGTTTCTTTCCAAGTACAGCTAACTCATAACATCAGTAACATCGAAAATTTTCACATAGTCATAAAGCAGGCAGAAATGTGCACAGATGTTAGGGCACACAATGCTTGGATGGGTTCTTTTTCCCTCCCACTAACACTGTTTTTGTTTTGGTGACGATGTACATCGGCTACACAAAAACGTACTTTGTGTCCATCTCTCTGCTGTTACCAAAATGAAGACTCCGTTAAGGCAACTACTACTATAGCCAGGTACCCAACAAGTATACACAGTGGATTAAGAACAAAGAAGTCACATTTGTTGTGTAGCTCTCTGTGGGGCTCGATGTGAAAGGAACAGCACAGCGGATGTGATTCGTACTTAAAATGCACAGACTGACCTTTGGTCAGGCAGCAGAGCAAACTGTTCAGATGAACAGCTTACTTACTGTTCATCTGCAATAAAAGTCAGGGAGAGAGAGAAGCTGCTAAACTGTGTAAAAGGACTAGACCCCACTACCAGAGAAACTGGGGTTTGTATTCTTTTAATTCTTGTTTATTTCTACTTATTCTTTGCTCTCCTCTTTACTTATACTTAGAGCCATAAAATCACAGCCTAGATGCTTCCAAGAACTGGAATTGGCCCACCTCTACCCTCTCCTTCCTCCAAGCTGCAAACAGATTGCTTCTATAAACCAGAGCCTGCGTTTCAAACGTCACCACTGACTTTTGTTCTGGGTTTCTTCTAGCCAGAGCGTCTGTAGCAGCAGGAGGTGGATGCTAGAGCCTGCAAGGCTGGCTCTGTGGTTTGAGGTGTGCCCAAAGGGCTGATCTGCAGCATCAACAACTGGCAGATAGGTTGTAAAATTTCAAAGAGCTGATTTGGCAGCTGTTGTGTCCTACCTTGCCTAGCTACAAACCCGCTTGACATCTTGTTCCTGAACACAAAACACTGCGCACTACAAGAACTTCACACTGAGCACAGGGTCAACAAGGGGAAAGGAAGGCAGTAGGGAAGGAGCGGAAGAAGGACATCTCCTCTGAGCCTTGTATTCGGGATCACATGAGTTCACATGCTCTTCATTATTCCTAAAACATGGTTCCAGTATTGCTGTTCTGGCATGTGTAGAGCTTTCCTAATATTAGCGTCCAGCTAGATGCACCAATATCTTATTTCCCTTCATGGATTCAAGACATGTTTCATGTTCGTTTCCCATAAACAAAAACAGAAACAAAAAAAATGTGACTTTTTTTGGATAGGCTTCAAAATTTTAAATCCATAGGGACCCTCTGAAGTGACAAGTATTTTTCTGTTTGGTGGGGGTTTTTTTTGTTTGTTTGTTTGTCAAAGAGGCTCTCGAAAGTAACAGTGGCAGGAAAACTCTCCATAAAGAATTTCAGTCTTCCAGTGGTTTCAGCATGTCCCAGTTGGCATTTCCAGGCCTCTCCCCTTGGAGCGTAGGAATCAATCCTCTTGGATTGTAGTTTCAGCACACAACATAGCACTGCTGACATTTGAAGTCCTAGGGATAAAGGCATCGGTGCGTTCCAGCTCTCACGTGGCAGCCAACGTCCTCCGCTGAAAGCCGTGGTAGTTCTTTGCTTGACAGACTGGGCTTTTCGCAGACCCCCAGACAGCTCCGACGGATCAGCGCCGCAGCCTGAGAAAGAACGCGTGCTTGCACTCCTTGCTGTCCAAGGGATAATATTTGTCATAAAAATCCAAAATGTATTCTTCAGTCTTAAATCCAAACTTTTGGTAGAGCAGCATAGCAGGGTTGCTTGCAGAGACGTGAAGGGTTACGTCTTTGCCCATGCAGGTCTGCCAAGGGAGGGGGGGGGAGGAAAAAAAAAAAAGTATCACAGCAAAAGAATGAGACAGCCTCTGGGGGAATGCGGAGGTGAAGAGATTCATCAGTTCAGGCATTCAAGTTACTGAGGAAATGTGAGAAAATCGCAGGCCTCGACACAGAAGTTACCACACATAGCAACAGCTGAAAGGCAAAAGGAACACTGCTGCTCCTCTGAGCTTTTGTTTCTGGGGAACGTGGACTCTCTGACAATGAAAGCAGGTTTTGGATTATAATTTGTCAGCTTTCCATTGTCAATTACTAAGTAATTGTTAATAAAAAATAATCTCGGTGTACAGCGCGCTGATCTCAAGTACTTAACAGTGGCCTGAAGAAAAGACAAAACATTCCAGAGGATCAGGCGCCGCACTCCTCCCCGTCAGCAAACAGAGCTGAGCGCTCTGGGACTGCGTGAGCAGCCCCAGCGCACCTCTGGGCTGTCACGCTGGAATTCCTGCCTATCCCACCCAGCTCCTCTCCCATCCTTCAGGGCACAGCACTCGCCTCCTGAGAAGGCAGGGAATTTACTTCAGACAGCAAATGGCATGGCTGAAGTTACCTTAAAGATCCCAGATTATTCTAACCAGCAGCTCTCTGATAAAGATGCTGATATAATATTTTTTTCCTGCTTTCATCTAGTGTTTTAATAGCATTCTATTTATACTGAATGTATTGTAACTCTAAGTGGGAACAGTAACACCCTTTACGGAAATTTCCATGGTAGATTTTTCAAAGGGAAAGCTCTCACACAGATTCAAGAAGGAAAAAAAAAAAGTAAAATAATCTGGTTTCATTTTTGGGAAAAGGAAGTTGGACTGAGATATTAAGAAGATGCAGTTTGGTCCTCTGGGCCGGATGCATTAGAGGGTAACTTCTGAAAACAAGCCCATCATTAAGGCATCATTTGCACCAACACATTTTCTGTTAGATTATGCTGTTCCCAAGAATCCATCCCCAAACTCAGCACACTGATCCAAGAGACAGAGAACTACCCTTAATCCAAACAGTGTATGAAAGTGGCTGTAGCTACAGAGAGCAGACCCTGGTGTCAGCCCCAGCAGGCTGTGAAGCAGCACATACAATCTGGCGACTGAAGAACAGGAGGTCACAACCACCGTTTCTTCTCTTGCATGACTAAATGCCTTCTACCACTGACAGATACTCGGCAACGGAAAAATAAATCTAACGTGAGCTGACAATACACTGGTGATCTCTCATTGCTAGCAAGCCTAATCAACCTCAAACCTGCCTGGMTCTCCTCAACGTGATAATTTTATGCTAGTCTACCTGCAAGCAGAATTAGGTTAATTGGCTGTGATACATCCTACAAAAAGCTGTGATGATTTTCTACAGCTGACTTGCCAACACATCCCAACTCTGCTGGAGAGACATGAGTCCAGCTGCTGGATCCCTGCACACCTTGGCGCATCGCTCGCGCCTGTTCTCACTAGGTGTTGACATCTCACATCAACAGACTACAGTTGAGGGCAATTTACTTAAACATTTTACAGAGAGATGCTTGGGAAATGTAAGGGGTGAATTTAAAGTAGATTGGTTAGTGGCCTGTGTCAACACGTAGAGGAAAGAGAGGTGGACACTGCAGAGAGCTGTGTAGGTAGAAGAGTTACCCTCGGGTGGCCCAGAAGAGCTTCCCTCAGTGGAAACTGCTTTTCCAAAGTACAGATCACTGTTCCCAAGCCTCTGCCAGCACTCCCTACCTCTCTTCAGCCAAATGAGTATGAGGAAAAAGAGTTTCAATGGCGAGTTTTTGCTAGTGCAGCTCATCTTGACTAAAACAAGTTAAGAAATGTTTCACATCGGCAGCTCTGCCAAGAGAGTTCAGGGAGTGGTGGTAAAACTGTGGGCCCTGAAGAGGCACAGTTGGGCTCTGAAAAGGACATCTGTCTGCATCCTTACTCAAAATTAAGCTGGCTTTCCTGCAATTTAATTCAAGAAAGTGAATGGAATTAAGGCCACCTGAATAACAGTATTCATTCAGAGATTTAATGAAGTTTAACTACTTTAATACCACCCGTTTAGTTAGCTCAGATTAATTTTCCCAACTGTCCCTGTGGAACAAAGCCCAGTACAAGCTAGTTTGAACAAATTTGAATGAGGTTGCAAACACTTACTCTTTATCTTCAACTCAGCTGGATTTGAACCAGAGTATTAAAAGTGAAAGAGAATGATTAAGATCAGTAAGTGATTTAATGCAACGGCCCTGGTCACGGAATAAACCTCCAGGTGTAGCCAAGAAAGCTGCAATACATTCTAACTGAACCTCCCCACTATTATCTTACTTGCTCCTTTAAACCCCAAATTTACAGTATTACTGTTATGTGAACCACTGAAGAACACAAAGTTAATCCCAAAACAGTCAAAGTCTACAGCACCTCGCTAATTCTGAGGACTTGTCCAGTATGGTTATTCTTTTAAATACATTTTAGTTTCTGCTTTTGAAGTGATTTCCCCCCATAAATGTTCACACGGGCTGCTGACAATCTGTGCAGGTCTGTAAGCAAAGAAAGGGCAAATGGAAAGAGACAGAAAGGAGGAACACAACATCGCTTACTTTCTAATATTTGCATGTGTACACACAAGGAAGAAGGGAGAGCTAGTCCTTTAGCAGAGACATGGGATTTTTTTCATTACCTGGATAAGATGGTAAATCATGAAGGTTGCAATCCCAGCTCTTCTCCATTCAGGATGAACTAATAGAAAAGAGATGTAAGCTTCATTGTATTTCACGTCTGGCACCATAAAGCCAAAGGCAATAATAACTTTCTTGTAAAGGACAACAACGCTGAAGTCTGGATACTGCAGGCATTCTGACAAATCAATTCCTACGGAGAAAGAGAGAAACAGCAGTTGAAAGCACTGCAAACCAAAAGAAAAGTGTCACACTTGCACGGAAATTCAGGGGGTTAAGGCCTTTTAGAAACACTTGATCTCTTCCTTTATTTCAAAGCTCTGATATTGAGAAATGCTTCAACAAAACACACAGACAAAATGAGGCTTGCTTACTAGTGGGGATTCCTGCATGGGGAAATTAACAAAGCTGGTTTCCTCCCAAATGACTCGAGGATGAAACTAAAGCTCAAAAAGCACGTTCTCTAAAACAGGATGGTTTAAAAAAAAGATCACGTGATCTCAGCACCCAACTAATCTTTCCTTGGTTTGTATTCTGAGCCATATCAGCAGACTCTCCTAAGGACCCAGTTCTAAATATGCATGTGGATAAAGATACTTGCATGCGCAAGTGTTTGCTRGATTGGGTCCTAGTAAATTTGTGTCCCTTGCCGGGGCTCCTGAGGGCTGCAGTAACGTTAACGGATAAGGGTTTGCTTCTTCGTTTCACCCAGGCTGGGCCAGCACCAGTTTGGTGTACRCCATTCCTATTCCAGTTGGCAAATGCTGAGGACCTGCCTGCGGACAAGCAAAGGGGGGCAGTTTAGAGTGAAGAGAAGCTAAGCATGACAAAGTAAACCTATCTCCTGCCCTTCTGTTACTGCTCACCCTAGAAAATGAAGCATAATCTGACCTCTGAAGATAATTAAGCGTATCAGCCTGATACACTGGGTGAGCCATCCCATTCTTCCTGGAAACTCTCTCCAGACACAGCAGACATGAAACTGGACTTCAGCTTTGGTAGCATTACCTGCCTAAGGTTCCTCTGTCTTTTCTCCACCTGGCCTTGAGCTCCTGCTGCTTCCTTTTGTGCATACYCAGCTGTTTCTAGAGCTGCACCGTGAACCTGACCACAGCTTTCAAYGCTATCAAAACATTTGCTTTTAGCATGCAAATTCCGTAATCTGGGGYGTGAAGGCGTCTCTCAGGCAGTGGTGCTTCTGTGAGTCAGAGGCTGGACAGAAACACCTGAGGCTGGTGACTTYTGAGTGGAGTTTGTTACCTTGCCTAATCACACTGCTTGCTGCAGCCTAAGAGCATCCACACAGCATGTTAGGGCCAAGCAGTGCAGTTCAAGGCACAGAAGACTGCTTGGTAAGTTGTGTGAACAGGCCCTAAATGAGGTACAAGACATAGCGGAGCTGTGCCATAAATGTTAGTTTCAGCCTCGAACTGGCAATCGCAGATATATTTGGAACATGGGATAACAAAACAGCAGAGTATGTTTTCCAGTAATGTTTATCACTCTTGATGAAATGCAAGACTTCATAAGGCACCAGGCACAAATAAGCGGGTGAATTATTTTCTTGCTCGAGAGTAAGCTGGGTGGAGTAAGACGTGGGAGGAATCGATTGGCAATAGGGAGCCGCGTTAATTATCTCAAGGCTGCAATTGACTGTGAAGTGCCTTACAGCATGTCTGTACAGGAATGCTACATTGCCCTGAGCGCACTGGCGTCGATGAAATGGTGCCGTCCCCTCAGCATGCAGTTATTCCTGTAGGAAGATGCTTAGCTCAGTCTGGTTTACCACTCGTCTGCTCGGGAGATGTTTCCCGTTAGGACATGAAGGCACAAGATACCGTGAGAGACAAGGGGGAATCTTGCTTCACATCACCTCATTTGCGGTAACTACCTGCAAACTTGTTTCTGCCTTGTGAGAAACAAGAAGAGCTCTTGACAGGAAGGATTTGGAGAGGTGGAAGTACTAAGGCCTGGGCTCATCCCACCTGGTAAAGTGCCTAAAACTTAAGAGTTCAGTCAATGAGAGCATCACTATTAGAAGGCAACTGAGCACACCTAAGAAGTTATTTACTGATGATAGCATCCCCCAAAAACACACGCTTCAGATGCCTAAACTTAGGCAGAATTACAGCTATTTCTCTGAACAACAGTGCTAGCTTAATGATGCCCTCCCAGCTGCCTATCCCACCTCTTCCTCAGTTKTACCAGCCCGTTGTGAAGCTAAACCCTTCGCGTCCACAAAGACACTGTGCTTTATCTCCTGAAGTATCACCTCCTCGCTTACCTCTCCAGCTAAAACAGAACCAAGGTGCAATAAATCATATAATCCCAGCCTCAGAAAATTTACACCACGGAAGAGATTTTGATTCCTGTTTGGAGACTGATGGGAGTGTCAGCTTTCTGATTTAATGATGAACAGTTCACAGTCCGGTGGAATACACCCACGCTCCTTACGTTAAATAGAACAGGGTGAGTCCTGAAGAACTTAATGAAGGTGCGACCCAACTTGGCCAGAACTTCAAATGCATTATCAGAAGAGGAGAGACTATGGCAAAGGGGTTCAGCCTCTGTTGRGATTGCAAGTGTCTCTCATGAGCTCCAAAACAGCTTGTGAAAGGGAAGGTATGTCACGTTATCTCCCCCGGAATTGTACAATTTGGACAACGAGTAGCACAAAGAGCTCCAATCCTGACTGCAGCATATGAGCAGTGCTGAACTACAAACCCTGTTGAATCACTATCTGCAAATCAAAACATAAAGCAAACAGTTACTTGGAATAAAGGTGTGTACTGTTTGTACTGGGCTTTTCTAAATTAGTCTGCCGCGTTGTTTGCTGATCAGAAGCTGATCCATGCAGTAAATGAACATCACTATTATTATTTCAGAAGAACTAAAGACTACAGCTTCACAACTGCCCCCATAAAGGGCAGCCACTGTCCCCAAAGAGCCTACAGTTCAAGAAATGACACATAAAAATCAACATCCAAGCTTTCCCATACCTTGCAAATACTGAGGCTTGAAGAAATAAAGGACATCTCAGTGAAGCTTGCAGTTTTAAGTGCAATTCCCAAATTTCACTCCAACGTACCCAGTTTATGGCTGCGAGGAAGAAACCTTCTCTTGAAGCTAATGAGCAGTAGATCTCTGATATAAAACTGTTTACTTCAGCCCCTAATCCTGCAAAACATTTCACTGGATGCTTAATTTTAGTAACTGACTACTCCTGTTGGTATCAATGGTGTTACCCGAAACAACCTATTTCTTTAAGTGCTGTGCTAATTAGGGCCTAATTGCCCAGTTCTAAATGATCTCAAAAGACAAAGACACCAAACCCATGTCTCCATCTCAACTGCATTCCTATGACATCAGATAATGGTTTTCTAAGAACCGAGCCAGACACCAACTGAAGAAAAATTTGGCCCAAGAATATTTTTTTCCGAACAAAACCACTTCCTTCTTAGAAAACCAAGTGCTGAAGGAATCTTACCAGGCCAGAAGAATTCGTGGCACATGGAGTTTATAGTGGGGATGTGATTAGGGCGAACGTAGCAGTAATCAATGGGTGCTTCTGGCTCAGCCTTCCAGTTGAGATCATTCCTGTGTGGATACGCCCGGATTTCTGCCAGCAGCCTGAGTTTTGGGGGCTTTGTCTCATAATCACGCCTGCCAGTAACATGAAAAGCAAACACAAAAGGCGAGTAAGCAACAATAACTGCCACTGCAGCTGAATGGGTACTGCCCATGAAATATTTTCTGACATGCTCAATTTGGAACAAAAGAACAGAGTCTTCCATTCATGTGGGAAAACAGCACCCAGCTCAACAAAAACACCCTTGTGTCAGAGGCCAGGACGCTTCCCGGATCTGCAGCACGCCAAGCCAACCTCTCCTTACAGCAGGAGCAAGGAAATCATGGTTCTGACCCAAGAGCAGGTGCAACTTGCATTGAATGACTACGGTGATTCCCTCTCTGCCCTGTCCTCTCTTGGAGATTCCCCTTCCCAATGCAGAGCCAGTTTAACTACTCAGCTAACTAAAACACTATGCTTTCAGGGTTACCATAGCATACTGGGCTGTACTTCAAGGATGAGTGAGGAGCACTGCCCAAGAAAGGTGTCCTCTCCGTGGGCTGTCGGTTCACAAGCCAAGAGCAAATTCAACCTCTGACCATCTGTACCTGATGTACGGTTTCAGGACACGGGATGTGTAAGGACTGACAATACTGTGGTCTGTCAGCAAGTCTTCTGAGCCTACCAGTCGATACAGAAACTTCGTTGTCTGCTGTCGATATCCCTTCATGGCAGGCAGCATTGTCTATATGTACAAAAAAATGCAGAACATTTCAGGAAGATTAGTCAATGACTTAACACAGGGGAATCATAWCAACAGAGGGAGAATAAGGGCCTTTCAATCTGACAGGACGGACAGGACCCACAGCATGACGGTCCCACCTCAGAGGACTCTGCTGTGCACTCTCAGATTTAGCGCCCAAACCGATGAGCCGCGCACATCACTCAGAAAAGCGCTGCAAGTGATCTCCCTCCTACATAGCATGAAAGAGCAACTGCCTATTTGGGTACTTCCAAGACTCCGCCATCAGTGTTTGGGCAGGGCTGGAGTACAAATACATAGACATTTGTGGTGCTGACACTGATAGACAGCTGTGCTGTACGAGCATGTCCCAAGAAGAAAGGGGCTTGTGAGAGCATTGGTGGGGACACAGCCCCAAGTCAAAATGAGTCTTGTTCACATAATCCTTTTCACTTTGGGAATCAGGTAACCTCAAGGTGATACCGCTGTCTGCAGCAAAAGCTCTAAAATAACCAGTGCCAAAAGCTTACTTAGATTTGGAAACACTCACYTGGTATCTGTCCAAGATCCTGAAGTCCTGGCTAGTAGTTCTGTATGTTGCTTGCCCTACTGGGGACCTGGAAACACTTCCTTCTTTGGCTCCGTAAATCCCATCAACCAAGAGAAGTGCAGCGTTCACAACCTGGTCCAAGTCAAAGAGCGGCAGTCCTCTTTCCCTCTTGGCCTGCCTGACTATCAGCTTGCGCCTCARTCTCCGGGCCTCTGGGGTCATGCTCATGGCATTGGGACAGGCTTCCAGTCTCTTCAGCAGCAGCTTTTCCTCATAGATGCTTACAGAGGTATGCTTGGGAGCTCTGGGTTTAGCATCCTTCTCCAGCTGTTGCTTCCTCTTGTCTCGCCCCCTCACCTGCAGGGATGCGTTTGACTCTTCAGGATCTTCACTGTCACCTTCCATCCTCTCTGTTTTTTCTTCTTCACTCTCCACCTCTTGCTTGATCTGCTCAGCCGTCTTCACTTTTTTCCTACTTGCTATCACAGTGCCAGCACCGGCTGTCCCACTGGGAGGGGGCACGTACTCTATTCCTGGGTCTATGACTCCATCTCCTTCCATCTCCTCATCATCTGTTCAACAGATCAAAATAATCCAGGAAAAAATGTAAACATCAAAGCCCCATTTCAAAAAGGGTTGTCACAGGACTTTTCTGCTAAGGAAAAATAATGCGGGTTTACCCAACACGCTCCATTTTCTATATACTTCTGGACCTCCTGATTTTGGACAGGAGACACCGTAAGGAGTCCAATTTCAGAACACRGAATCAGTCCTGCTCCTAAGATGTCTTGCAGTTTGGCATTTGAAAACATGGCACTCCTGAGCTGCAAGCTCATGCTTTTTGTCAAGTGTTAAATTGTTGAAAATTCCYGAAGACTGGGGATCAAATGGTCAAGCTGGTGAGCTGTATCTTCAGCTAGCATACTCTGGAGAAGTTCTGTTTAAACTGAGGGAGCAGTTAGGAGTCACAGAAGTACAGGATTTGTCCCTCTACAGAACTTGACTGTCCTTCCTTCCAACAAGAAGTGCTTTATTCTCAACTTCCCCAATTAGACTGGGATCTGGCTCCTTAAGGAACCAAAAGCATTCAGCCTGCATAGCTGCTTTGCAACCTGACTGAAATGTAACATTTGTTAATTGGGGTGTYTGAACTTATAGAACTACTGGAACATTACCATGAGAATTAAATTTCTCCCATTTAAGAAACAGTTGAGGCAAAATTAGAGTTGCTATCTAACAGCGTAATCTGTGTTGCAGTGAAATGCTTATGCTGAGTGGTGCAGCAGTTGCTAGGTGAAATCTTGCACCCACTATTTATTCAGGATCCCTCAGAAGACGATAATGGTGATTCCTTCTGGCCTTAGAAGCTGGCAATACAACTATGGAAAACTAATCCAAGATTTACACACAACTAAGACAAATGGAATTTTACCAGTTACTTTCCATCTTATCTCGAAAAGATCCTGCAGCTCACTGGAAGTTTCTTTTTTTTTTTTTTTTAAAAACATTTTCCTTGACAACTATGTATGGCTTATTATTAAAGAAAAAGCATGGCATCTCTTACCATGAAACAGAGCCTGTGGTGGCATGACATCTGGGATGAGATCTGCTTCTGAGAGAAGGCTGGGAGTAGCTGAATGTGAGGCTGGAGTGCCAGGAGCAGAGAAGTCCAGAGATGGGGAAGGAGAAGGGCTTGTCAGAGGAGTGCGATCTGAAGAGCTCAAGGAGGAGAAGTCAATCACCTCTCCTTTCTCAAGGACGATATCRGGACGACGGCCTCGACTGGTGAATTTAACAGGAGTGGAGGAAGTACTCCGGTCCAGGAAGCCGGCTGCCTCCTTCTGGGCTCTCCGAATATCCTTGGCTTCCTGAGTGCGAGATCTCTTCTCTTTCAGCTCCATGGCCGATTCGACTGGATTACGGCTTACCCGCTTCCTGAGTCCTTCCACAGTGATGATGGGATCCAGAGGTGGCTTTGAAGCTGCTAAAGAAGTAGTTTGCTTATTCTAACAGACACTGAGTTCCTGCAGTCACTGGATACATACTATACAGTCAGAAAAACACATTGACTACAAATCTTAGAAGATGTATTTTCAAAATATACAAGAAATTCACTCCGGGACATGTAGCCAATGCACCACTAAAGCCCCAGTTTTACGCCTCTGCACAGAAGGGAATTTGCATATAGTGTGAACAAAACATAAAAAAACCCTCCCCAGGGTAAAGAGGAGCAGAGAAATTGTAGATTTCAGCTACAAAAAAAAAAAAAAAGAGAACAAATCTCAAAAGCCTTTAAATYGTTTAGCACAATGCAAAAAGGCAATAAAACATAACAGTCTTCTCATACTATAGCATATGCAACATAGTCCTCTTAAATCAAGCATGACAGCAGAGCTAAAGTAAGAAAAAAAAAATCATGCCCTGTAACTGTCCACACACACAAACAGGTTGGTTGAAGTAAACTTCTCATGTCTTCCAGCTCTGTCAGCTCTGGCCCAGCTGGGAACCTACACACCAYTGGGGAAAGAGTTACCTTTTGCCTTTAGTGCAGATGCAGACAACTTCTCTCCTTCAGGTTTCATTGTTGGGGGTTTATTATGAACCAGTTTCCACCACCCCGGTTCTCCAAAYTCCTGTGCCCCTGAACGGAAAAACAAGGGGCTCCCCACAGAGAGACAGCCAGCGACTGTGCTCCACCATGTTGAGGTCTTTTTCCTGTGGTGGRAGAGAGGAAGAAAAGTGTTAGGTCCCCCCTCGCCAGCTGTGCTTTCATCCTGAAGCCTCCTCCCTCTGCCAAGATGGAAAGGGCAGAGTGTTTCTGCCGCTGGCGCTGATGCAGGGGGATGATGTACTCCTTACACTCCCATCCTCAAAGAGGCTAAAGATTAATTAATTTCTTCTCAAACAGAGAACCACTCTGAAGGGCAAGCTACAATGCACTGGTGGGCTCTGATGCACAAAGCGCTGTGTACGTATGYTCCACAAATGCCATCCAAGTGCAGCATGGCGAGACGCAATTTTTCTTTTGTCAATGAGCCGCCATACGCCGAGCCTACAGAGGGGAGGTCTACCCTGCCACTGGAACCCCCAGCCGTCAAATCAAATCAGCCGTTGCTACCTTCGTTAACAATGTGACGATACAAGAACCGGAACAGGATCCTAGTGATAGCTGTGTTGACCKGACATTGCAGAGCCATATTCCATTACTGAAGACGGCAAACAGGACTCTGGGTGTACAGGATGGGAGAGGCAAGGGAAAGTAGTGATAAAAGGCGTCACTTCACACAGAAGGAAAGACAAACTTAATTTAAATGCCTGCCTCAACTACTTTCAGATTTCATTTAGCAAAGCACTCTCCCAGARCTGTAGGACAGGATCCCTAAGGCTGAATTCACCAAGGGAGTTGGGATCTGACCACTCTGCCCTCCATAGCTGCAGCCTTGTCAGGCACTGCAGAGAAGCAGAGTTAGGGGTCTGAGAAATAAATCACCGACGACAACGGAGCTGCAGGAAACGGCAAAGTGTGCTTGTCCCACAGACACACGCGTGCGATATATACTGGAGCCCTACCTCTGCTTGGGGATTTCTGCCATAAAACCTCTCCTGCAGGATGGGGAAGAGGATCCCTACTAGTCAACATACCAGTCAGCCACACTCACTGAATTATTTCTGAAGCACATTTTTGGCCACTTGGAGGCAGGGAGCTGCATTTAAGCCTTTCGCTCTTAAGGCAGGACAGTGTACTCTACTGGGCATCTGAGCACTTTTTGTTCCTCTAAGAACTGGTTACAGGGCTAACTAAAATGTCGTGAGAAGAAATATTAAAAAATTGCCCCTTTAGCCAATAAGTGAGGTACTCCCTTGGCTACTGGAGAATCAGGTTCATGGTGTAGAGTCTAGACCCTTATTTGCACAGGATCTCGGGATTCCTCCTTGCCTTTGCACACCTCCACTGGCAAAAACGTCAGCACTCGGGCTAGTCTTGGCCGAGCAGGTATTCACTGCTGTCTGAGTGTGGCCAATTACACACTTTGGGGTACTCACCCTCAGATGKGGGGGATTAAACTCAAGTGCCCCAGATCAGAGTCCGGACGGTTACAGTAAGTCTGGATAAGCTRCGCTTTAATATGCCAAGGAAGTAAATCATGGCACGCCTTGAACCGCTACACACATGGTTCAGCTGTCCCTGCTCCATCAGTGGCTTGTTCAGGCAAGTGGGAAGACTAAGTCTGAGGCCATTAATCACTTCATCTGAATTTAATCAGAGCAAGGAGTGCCCAGTTCCCAGGGCAGGTCTCAAAAGGCAGCAACAAACCCTGGGAGGTGATGGCTCCCTGAGTGAGGGCCAATGGGCCATCAGCTGCCTTCCCGTCAGCGTCCCCGTTGTTTCCAGAGGGGACAAATGCTAACRTTTCTGGGAACAGAGCAAGGAGGCACAGACAAGCAACGAAAGCAAAGCCAAAGAGCAAATCTGGTTAGGGAGAAAGGCCAGACCTTACAACAGAGAAATCCCTGGGGAAGAAAAGAAGCTGTGAAGTCRATCAAATCTACAACTTCGGAGGCTTGCTCAGTTCCTTTTCTGCCTCCGTAGCACATGTATTAACGCTAAGACTTGGGTTTGACAGCTTCAGCACGCTCAGAAAATATGTGCCGTTTGCCTATACAGCACACAACTACAACTCATCGTGCCACAAAGGCTGCCCTTTACGAGAAGGGTTCTTACTCTGACAGCTTCTTTCTTTACACACACTGAAAATCATTTCAGTAGTTTGTAATGCCTGCTATGTAAARCCTATTTTATTAAGATCCAAAACAAGCTAACAGACAAGGCACAATTTTCCTTTTTGGARAACTGGGTCCATGCGAGCTTTATAGCCAAGTAACATGGTACTTTGCTGGACCTCTTTTTTTTCTTCAAAGCCCAGTGACATCAGGACTAGCCCGTCCATTGCATCTATTTTGAAATACTCAAAGGCTTTGCAGGTTCATACGCTACCTACAGGAAGATAAGAAATAACCCAAAATATATGCATTTACATTGCTTTTGTGTGACATTCTTGGGGTTTTTTTTCCCCACTAAGAAATGTTTATTCTTTCTCAAGAGTACCCCTCATGCCTACATTCAGGATCTCATTATTAAATCCTCCAATTTTCTCACTAGTGAGGCTCAACAAAGATATCACCAAATTAACCAGGGTTCTTGTCCATCTGTATAACAGGCTTTAGTTCCTTTGGCTCACTGACCAGACCTTCAGGGAAACATCAYGTCTTTACCTGTTCCCTAATAAGAAAGTCCAGTGTTTCTCAATAAAAGCACAAATATCTTCTTTCCATCTGAAGTACCCCTGACGGCCTGTTCCTTCCAGAGACAAATTGTACATCGCCAGCATGACAACCTGGAACAGAAAGTGTTGGATACAAGTGAATCTTTTCTGTTTCATCTGCTGAACTGCCCCCCACAGCCACCACACATACACAAATCTTTGCTCCCTCATAAATATCTTGTTTTTGCAACATCTCATAGGCAACTTCTGCAATCCATCTTCCTGCTTTCRTGCTGCCCATTCTCGTCTTTCTATTGTTAGATGCACATTCTCCCAGAGATTTCTCCATCCCAGGGGAATAACAAGCTGCYTAGTTATGCAGGTTTATGCTGAGATGCAAGCTTTTGCAGCAGTTGTATAAAGGAATTATGTCACAACTGGRATCTGAATGTAGTGTGGAGGTAGGGAAAAAGTCTTTAAAAAAAAAAASAGTCACAAGTAATCCCACTATCTAATCCATCTAGTGACAATGGTCCTTCTAAATACTTACTGTTACATTTCAAACTGAACAGACTATAAACTCTCTGTAAAATTACATTATATCTACTAACTGTTCTGGGTTTACAAGAATTAAGTTTGTCTCCAGGTAATCTTCATTAATCACAATCCATTTACAGTTCATTCACGTCCTTCACAACCAAATTCAGTCTGACCTACTACATGCCTAAACTAAAGGGCAGGTTTGAAAAATATCACACCTCTTTGTAAGTAAATCCTAGGYGACCAACTGTTAATTACATTTACCCAATTCATTTGAATACAACTAAAATCAGCTGGGCTGGGACCATCTTTCAACAATCACACAGCCTGAGTYGGATACTACTTCCAATAGGGACTTATTCTTCACTGTCAGAGAAGTTTGAAATGTACTTTTCTTAGGGAGATGGGTCTCCTCGCAGTGGGCCATAGCTTTCTGGAATGCTGAAGATGCCAAAATGAGGAAATACATCAGCCTTAATGTCCCCTGTACCYTATTTCTGCCTGGCAACCCCTCTTAGCTTGATAACTATTTATCTAGGATTTTGTGGTTTTTAAGTCAGGTAGGACAGCRTCTCAGGACTTCAGAAACAATTATMTTTTCAAGTGGCTAAAGATAAGGATCTGTTGAGGTCACATACTCKGAAAAAAATCCAGAAATCACGGTCCCTGTTTTTCCTACTTCAGGTAAGTTGATTTGACCACTTCCCTCAATTCGACTTACCCAGAAGCAGCAGCAACTCTGGCTGCTGGAAGCCTAGGGGGATAGTCTCTTTACTAGTCAACTTCCTCACCCCTTTTGATTTTGTCTGTCCCGTCCCCATGCCACTCTGAAGAGACCCAGGTGTAACACTAGCAGACTTTGCTCTCCATATCTGTAACTGGCTGAAACTCTGCCAGTCTGCTAGCCACAGACTGCTACGTCAACCTTTTCTCCTGCGCAGCCCTGCACTGTGCACCATGAGAAAGCACGGGAGGAGTTACAACTGATGTTTTAAATGATCTATTATGAGACAACACACCACTACTGTCCCAAAGGATGCAAACAGATGTCTCGCACATACTGCCCGATGCTCAGCATGTGGAAACACTTAAAGCTGAGCAACAGCTACCACCTGATCAAATTCATTTTATGCAGAGGCCGCCRGCACTGCCTGCCTGCCCCTTCAGCGCCCTGCTTAGAAGCAAGATGATGTGCATCAGTCTACCCATACGGTGGCTGCTGTATAATGCAAATTATTCTGATTGCTCAGGTATGCAAGTGACTGAAATAGCAAATTCCAGCAAGGACTGTTGCTAGTGAGTAARCAGCCAGGTTGGAACTTTGCGTTCAGGGAGCTGGCAAGCTTTATGTTTGTATGTTGCCACCTCACTAGTTTTACGTTTGCTCATATACACAAAAAACTGTTCATGCCTAGCAGCCAAATTGCATTCATTTTGCTTTTCCTAACCTGCCTGAAGCCATGAACTCATGAGCAACATAAGGGGAAGAAAAAAAAAAAAAGAAAAAAAAAGGAATGTGGTTTGTATGATTATCTTTCAATTTACCTGCCAAATGCCCAAGTTCTAATATGCAGGCAATCCTTAGCTAATTGATTTCTGAAGTTCATGCATATGTTTCTTTGTTACCTATACCTGATCCTCCTTTTCTCGGTAGCACATACAMAACAAACAACAATTTTAGAAAGTCCTGTGGTTGTTCTGCTGGCACAAACGTTTTACTTACTTGTTGCCATGTTAATCTCAGCCGTTCAAATTGCTCCTTCCCATCTTCTGAGCAATCGGAGCAAGTAAATCTGAAAAAGTTATCTCCTTTGAGGTAGCTGAGCTGTTCTCTCAGTTGACCTAAAATGAATAGGCAAAAATCAATTTCTTGGTCCTTTTATAGGACAAAGTGCTGCAAAGAAGATTTGGATTTCCTACATCAGGCAGAAAAGTACTTTTTGCTTTTTCCCCAGAGTCCAGAGACCCAGTTASTTCCCAGGAAGCATCATAACTCACTGCAATGGAAGGCGCAGATTCATTTCACAGTTGCAACAGCCAGCAGTGACCAACTGAAAAGTACAGGCATAAAAAAGGGGCGTTCTACTTAACATCTGAATGCAAGTACAAAGTCAAGGATTTCCTTGTTTCTGCTGCATTTCTCATTCCTTCTTGCTTCCCCAGGATAACCTATATACTTCAATAAATGTTTTCCCACTCTACTTAAAAAAAAAGCTGACCTCTTAAAAAAAGGTATGCTACTGCAAAAGCTATCAGAATATGCAAGCTTTCTCTTCCATGTCATCTTTCTGCTCACTGCTACATGTCTTTACAGCTCTCTCTTTCCCTGTCCACAAATTGTTACTAAAGTAAGGTTGCCAGTCCCTGTTTACAGCAGCCTCCGGGATGCACCGCAGCAGACACGGTGTGAAGCTTTAAGGTATTTATTTCTCCTATCAGGGGAAGATCTTCCTTCCTTGAGACTAAGAGCCAAAAGAATGGCCCAACATTATCAGGAAACACTCCTTTACTGCAGTTGATGCATTAGATCCCGAATCAGCAAAGCACTTCAGCATATGCTTTGCTGTGTAAAGCTAACCCTGCATAAAAGTTTGTCCAAACAAAAGCRATCTGCTGGGATAGAGCCACCTGTAAAACCCCACACATCCAAAGTTACAGGCTCTAATTCTATGTTTCTGCAGCAGAGAAAAAAACATCATATGAATCAGGACTTCTAAACTCACCAGGGGTTAACTTACACAAATATGAAAAATTAAAAAATAAAATCACAGGACAGGGAAACAGTTAAGACTACAGCATTTCTAAAAATTCACACATGAAAGGTCTTTCTCAGAAGTATGACATCTCTTTTACTGTATAACGACACGAGACCAAGCATTTGCAATATATGGATGCTCTGCTTCTGTAGTGAATTGCAGAATCTAGCTATTAAAGCTGCACCTATGTCTGATGGGGAAACCCCCCCACACTTAGTAGATTAACAGAATTTCTAGATGGCAATTCAATGTAAAAAGTGATAATTTGTCTGAGCATGTTGGTGACTTTCACAAGTGACAACTGATATCCGTATAACTGAACAATTAGCAAAGAGAGCAGTATTACCCTTTTCCAGCTCGTTTACTTTGCACATTTGTTATCTAGTAACTGTTGCTCTGTGATTGGCTTTTTCTGCTCTTTGGATCTGTTCCACAGCAACGAGAGAGAGGAACATCTTTGTAAAATAAACTGAGTGTTAAATCAAGTGCTCTAAGATGAGGTATCTCATGCTACCTTTAACTCTGCTCCATTGTTGTTTTTTTTTATTAATACATTTCAAGTTAATACGTCCCTTTAACTGCATACTACCTTAATAGTACGATGCTGGTTCCATTACACTAACATCAAAACACTCACTAAGAGGCCTTGAGAGGAGATTTCTACATTGTAACTTTTGGYAAATTCTAGGATGTCAAAAAGGGCCGCTCTGACATACCTGCAGGGCAGGTGCCATCTGAAGAGTTCACTATTTCTAGCCACAAAAAAAMCCCCAAACCAACGAACCAAAAAAAACCAAAAACCCTAATTAAAAAAAAAACAACCAAAAAACAAYCAGTGCTTAGCAGTATCTAGCTTYTGGATCTAATAATAGATCCAATAATCCAGAATTTAGAAAGTAAAGTCTAGTCTGTTACGTTGCTAACAGCGTGTATCTTATGTCAAGCAGCAGTAGCAGAGGGATCAAGTTCTGCAGCTTGATCCAAATGCTTCCCAAAGCTAGCTGCTACAGGCTGGACACGCTTCTGTGAAAGCTAAATTAAATTCACATTATCAGGAAACCATTAAGGTTGAAATTTAGCCATACGCTCCACAGATGTGACAAACTGACCAGGGAAAAAAAAAAAAAACAACGAAACAGTAACGCTATCCCAAAGCCCTTTTCCTCCACAGGAAGAGCTTTACGGCAAGGGTCATTATCTGAGTGAGCAGAGAGGCCAAGTCGCTTGGCCAAAGTCCCCTAAACACACCAGCAGCAAGACTCAGGAGGGTGTGCGTATTTCTGAAGTCATACCCTTGTTATTTAATAATTAAAGAAGAGAGTCCGGTTTCTTTACGGGGAATGCCAGCTTCTGACACCCATACGGTTCATGGATCGAAGTGCCTAACGCACACCGCTGGCATCAGGCTGCTGGGCTCCACGCGATGCCAAGACAGCCTTTCTCCTCCAAGGCAGGATGGGATACAGCTAAACAAGGGCTGCCCCGTAAAACAGGTATGCAGGGCAGCGTAACCACCTTGCAAACATCAACCCCAGCGATGCAAGCGAGACGTGACACAACCGGCAGGCTTACTTGCTGGAATCCACTTCTGGCACTTCTCGCAGTAATAGGACATCTCCTCCATCCAGGACGCGTCACCTTCATCGCTGTTCAGAGAGTCCCCGCTCTGGTCGTGCGATAAATCCACCGAAGCCTGGTCCTCAGACTCGACAATCAGGAGGGTCTCCCCTTCCACCTCACCCTCCTCCAGGCCCTCTGAGGTGGAGGTCCTGGTGGCTTCGTCATCATGGCGGCTCAGCAGCCCACTCATGTGAACGTTATTAGCCATCCTAGATGGTGTTTGCATAACAAGGAGCTATTCCTCCCCACACTGACAAGTCCATCCACGATGGATGGGCTGGCCAAGTTTCCACACTCCAAGTAGGGATGACAGAGGAAATGTTTTGTGTCCGCCCTATAGCTTTTGGGACTGGATTATAACCTACACAAAAGAAAGTCTTTCACAGATTACCTCTGTTAGCAGAAACACTTGCAAGTAGCGAGATACTAGTGATCTCCAAACGTCTTTAATCAAACCTCTAATGACTCAGGCCTGTGCCTAGGACTGCTGGGATCCTTTTTCCATTAGTGCCTTGTCYCTTTCTTCCATAAGCTGCTTTGTCAAAGCAATCTGCTCTTCTAGCAGGCGAATATTCTCCTTTTTCTGATTTTGACGCTCAAGATCTCTGAGAACTCCACTGTGCAGTCTCTGAAAAAACAAGGRACAGGGTTTATCAGAACCTGTTGGATGCTGAATGCAATTAACCCTCACCCAGCTCTAATCCCTCCTGCCGGGCTGTTCACCATGCTGCCTTTGCAAGTCCTCTGCCACCTTCTGTAGCCACAGCCACTTAACATGGTTTGAATCTAAAACTACAGGAGCTGATATCCGATATTGATAAGCTAACAGTATTACACCAAAAAGTGCTTTATTTGTACTCACTTCAGATGGGTGGGTTGACTAAGTGGTAAAGCTATCAAGCAAAYAAATGCTACACACCCGTACTTCCCGTGCCGTGCAGGATAGACATGATCTATAAAATCCTATTACCTCTGCCCAAATCTTCGCCAAATYGAACTAATGTCCCCCAAACTTCTCCTCTGCTTGGAGAGAATCTGGTGGCAAATTGGAAATGATTTGAAGACAAGCTGCCATGTGTCTTCATCTGCTTCTTTCTGCTCATGTCTTACTCTTAAAAAAAATACCTTGTAAACTCTTGGTGCAAGGCTGACAAAAGTCCCACAGCCTACTTATGCCAAGCTCTTGAAAAAGCAAGCCACTTCATTCAAAAAATATCCCCCTTACCTAAAATGTTCATTATAAATAAAATGTGTGACACAGACCAGCAGTTTTCAAACAGGTGGGTAAGCCCCTTAATCGGTGTAAAAAGGCCTAAGAAAATCCCAGCTGGCTTTTGTTTCCTCCTCACTCCTCTCTCTCTCTCTCTCTCTCTCTCTCTCTCTCTCTGCTACCTGGAAGTTTTTTTTTCACTCTGATAATTAGGTAAAATGTTTAACCTTTACCTCTCACCAGGGGAACACAAAATAAGTGAAACCAAAACTGGTGACATGGGTTGGCGTGGGGAAAAGGAGGGGAGGGACTAGCTGGGAACCAGCTGCTCCCCTCCAGATGTGCACCTCTGGGGAGAGGTGAGGCAGCAGAGCGGTGCGAGCGGAGGGCTGAGGAGATCAGACGCGGGATGGAGGAGCTGGCGAGGCTGACACGAACTCTGGAAGGAAACGGGGACCACGTGAAGCGTTTAATGGTTGCGCACATGACATACAGCTGAGACACAGTTCCCCGGCAACTTGGACCGACCAGACCAGCGCGGGTGCTGCTGCCACCCTTCCAGCCCCACGCTCCCCGCACTGCTCGTCCCACCCCAGGGTCAGGCAGCTGAGCCAGCAGAAAACAGCGCGCTCTCTTTTTTTTTTTCCCTTTGCAAAGCAAGTCATACTCTGCTGATTTAAGTCCCTGAGCTGGCTAACCAAAGACAAGTGCCCGTGCAAAGGAGAACATGGGATGCCCAGTCCACTTTGGTGGTTTGGCTTGAACTCCTGGGGCAGRAGATACGCTTTTAGATATTCAGACACTTACTAGATTTCAAAGCAATAGTCATAAGCTTATCAGAAAATATGATGTATGAGGACAAAAATATTACAAATTAGTAAAAACCATTAAATTATTGTTGAGAGCCAACCCTGGCTCACATCTAGATCACGCCGTGTGATCGCAGTYGTGTTTTAGCCCAACTAAAGATTAGAATCTTTAGTTGAAGTTAAGTTTAGTTAAAGCATTATCCACCTGCCTAATTTACCAACTCATGCTCAGCTTGGACTCAGGAATGAGAAAGTTTCTCCGGTACCAAGCTTAGCCATTGGATACTGGAGAGATGAATATATTATTTAGCCTAATGGCAAAAAAAGATGAATAATTTATTTGACCTGTTTGAATGATGCCAAAAGGCACCTGCAAATAATTTATTTGAAAGCTGACCCTGAAGTAATTTTAGAAGATGTCTGTGATTATTATTTGACAAGTTCTCACAGGGTTTTATTCTTCATCTAGAATGCCAATAACTGCACATTTCAAAGGCAATTATTTCTCCTGTCAAGATTAAAACAGAAAGGTTTTGTTTAAGAAATATTTTATCTTGTTAAGAAAATGCACAGACACATGTGTCAGCCAATAATCAAAACTCTCTCTGGAAATTAATCTAATAAAAACAGTTCCTTCCCATCAGCTTCAGTCAACTGAACTCAGGTTACAAATTAGTAATCACTAAAGACAAAGTTCATAAACTTATTATTTCATTACTATTAGCTAATAACAATAAAGAAAAGATGTGGGGAGATACAATGTAATTGAACAATTACATCAAGAATGTGATTCTTTTTCCTTCACAAACACAGCTATTCTGCAATCTTTCAGATGGTGAATGCATTTACTTCRAAAATGCACAGTTTGCAAAAGACACCTTTATAATTTGAGTATCATGAGTGACAAAGAGCTACGAAAAAGTTAATCTTCTCACCTTCCTCTGTTCTCAGAAGTTAGGTCTGCTTGTCTTCTGCATCAGTTTAGATAAATGTGTGCAAGCGCAAATCACTTTGTGCCTGGCATATCGATTTATAAAAGTCAAAACTTCATTAATTTGCATAAAGATAAACCTGAAATGATCCCTACACCAGGACTGCAGAATATCCACATTACTAATTTGCATTACATTATCTAAATAACTGGGTTCCTTAAACCTGAAGCCATTATTCCCTAACTTGAAGAATTATAGAGAGAAAATCTCAGATTTCATTTATAAAAGATAAGCTTTGAGCCTTAGTGCTTCTGAATAGCAAGTTAAACTGCTGGAAAAAAAGAATTGATCATTTTGGCTTCACTTCTGCAGCAGCAGCATCTTGAGGAATGCTAATATCCCCGCAAACATATACAGATTAGCATCAAATCCAGCTTTTGGGGAGATCATTTCTAATTCTAGAAGATTGGTTTGCGAACCCATCCCCATAGATACAAGYCAGGCACCTCTGAAGTCATGAGTTCCCTACGCAGAGTGGGCTGTGCCCACGCCTGGGTGTTAGGACRGACAGCAAAGAATAGACACTGGATCTGCCCCCCAAAACCCCCRAAAGGTTTTGTCGCTGACCAACTGGATCCTTTGACCCCTCCACCTCTACGACACTCAGCAAAACTGCCTATCTGCCAGCAGCCTGACAACAGTGACACTGATACCCTCCACAGCAATGGYCGCTTCCAGATGTGGAAAAATAAGCTAAAACAGACCCACAGGGAGAAAGCTGCCCACCGTTGTCTCATTTGGGAAACCAAGGATCTCCCCAGGCAGAAGCTTGCAGCAGTGACCTCAGGTGTAACAACCAAAGCAATTTAAAATTATTTTGCAAACCAAGCAACAACTACAGCACAGAGCAACAGGAACAGGCGAAAGGCAGCAAGTCCCTATTTTCTTCCTGGTGTCATTAGAAACACATGAAGCAATCAGAGGGCATTAACCATATCCACTCATTTGCTGATCCACCGCTCCTTTTAGTAGAGTCCCATTTCACACACTGGTAGAATGCACACCGCAAACTTGCTGTTGTGTCCTTAATTTACCTGTGTTTTGCACATGAGTTATAGCGGCTTGGCCTCTACGTACCACGGGGCCGCTGTCTTGTTCAGTGCTCAGCAGGGATCCTGGCCAGGTACTCAGCCTTTAGTTTCACATTCCTTCTTCAGCCTGTTGCCCGAGGCATTACTTACTTCATGATACACAGATCCTGCTCTGGYGGTAGCGTTACTCACTTACTTGTGGACTGTTTTATGCCTGTTACCTCTATAGAATACGAATGTTTTGTAAATGTTAATTTATTTTCATASTCTACGAGATGAAGGAGAGATATCGGCCAAAGATTAAGGTCAAAAACATCCATTAAGTTTAGGTGTCTTGCTGAAACAYGCAAGGGTGATTTTTTTCAGAGCACACATTGTCCTGCAGCACGTGCTCAAAGTACAGCTCCCATTTATTTCAGCTGTAGTTTAGGAGCATTTAGCACGTTCCTGCCAGACCTTTGGTGGCTCAAGGCAGACACACTGAATTAGCTAGCAACCACCTGCAAAAATCTGAGCTTAAGTGATCTACCCAGCATCTACGTCAGCTCCGGCTGAGGCAGAGCCGTTAYCCATCGCCGCTCCAAGAGAGCTGCCTTCCTCTTCTTGCTACTGCCTGGGCCATTCAGTCTGTTTTCCAACTTCTGCAGCAAATTAACCTGCCTCTTTCCTTACCCAGATCAGTCTCATCCTCCAAGATCCAYCATTCTCAAGCACTGACAGAGACAATCTCTTGAGGGAAAAAAATGTAATCCCGTAATTACGGATGGCATCGTAAAGCCCATGCAACAGGCAACTGGGCTGGGGTACGGACTAGCAACTGGAACTCTGGTGCTTTGTAACTTCTGACTACTTCAGACCTTTAACAACAGTCATTTAATATAGGCTTTTTTTGTGTGCATTTTCTAGATTTTTTTATAAATAASGGGGGAAAAAAATCGGATGTGTGCCCTCGCATCAGTACCCATTTGGCTCATCAGCAGGGTCCAAACCTGCACACTCGTTGCCCAAACTTTTGCCACGCGCAACTTATCCATTCTGCAATCACACAACTTTTAGTCAGGATTTAGTTTAGGCAGGATTTCTTTGTATAGGGACTTACCACCATCTGACCTGACACTTCTGGCCGCGGGGCTCTCTTGCACACAGGGTGCCTGCCAGGAATTACCTGCTTTTTGTAAATGTAGCACAGAAAGCTTCCCTGTTTAGTTATCGCACGGCATTTCTGTCAGCTTGCACTCTGCCTGTCCTGTCAGAACAAGAAGGGAGCCGGGGCCGGCTGCACGGCACAGAACAGCGCTGCGTGCCCTAYAGCAGGAGGCATTTGCGAAGCTCGGGAAAAGCAGAGCCGATGCACTGCCAGAGGGACGAGCACCAGCGGGACAGCCCGGCCGGACAGGGGAGAGCCCCGGGGCTGCTGCCCTCGGGCCTAGAGGCTGCAGGGTTACGTCCTTCCCGCGCCGTGACACCCCCGGCTGCCGCAGAGGATGAGGAAACCGCCGCCGCCGCCGCGCCTCGCCCTGCAGCTCCTCGCTGCTACTTGCCGCCGCAGGGCGGGATCAGGGAGTGGGTGCCGCTACGTGAGCMCGGGAAGGGCAGGCGCCAAGGCCGGAAAAAGCGGGGAAGGGGCCGTTCACCGGGGGCMGAGCAGGGGCGGCAGCGCACGGGCAGGGCACCGCTCTGCAGGCACGGCCCTGGCTGGCCTCTGGGCTCCGGGCTGGGCGCACCCGAGTGCCGCAGCCCCCGGTTTCAGGCAGGGGCACAGGAGGCGGCAGGAGGCTGGGGAGCGGGCTCCCCGCCGGGCACCAGAGGCCCGTCGGCCGGGCCGGGCCGGGCCGGGCCGGGCAGGCGGAGACACGCGGCGAGGCTGCGGGGTCCGGAGCGGGCACGGGGCAAGGGGCGGGGCGCCAGGAGAGGGGCGGGGCTCTGGCCTGAGACCTCGGGCCGAGCCCACAGGTAAGGGGCGGGGCTCTAGCCAGACACCTCGGGTCAGGCCTCCAGGTGAGGGGGCGGGGC
>JASVER010000043.1:7183319-7273203 GCA_030449065.1 Oceanodroma leucorhoa
GGGCGATGCCGCCCCCATGCCTGGCACCATCTCCCGCCCCGGGGCGCCCCCGGGCATGGGGGGGTGGGGGTGCGTGTCCGGGAAGGTGGGAAACCTCGTTTGCATGAGAAAGGTGGCGGGGACAGGAGAAGAAAGGACCTGGGGGGGGGGGGTGATGTCCTCCTGGCCTCCCCCTCCTCCTCCTCCTCCTCCTGCCCTTGCCCGGGGTATAACGGGAAGGCGGCGGAGCTGGCTTGTTTGAACTTTGGGACCGTTCGTGTTTGAGTTTCCGATTGCAGCGTGAGCCGGGGATCCTCCCCCGCCGCCCGCGGCCCGCCCGCAGGTTAAACACCGGGGCTCGGCGGCTCCCGCCCGCTGCCCCCCGCCCCGGCCGCGGCTCCGCCGTCCCCCTCTTTATCGCATCCCCCCCTCTCCCCGCAGGCGGGATCGGCTGCGTGCTGCTGGGCTACGAGGACAGCTGCAGCCTGGAGAGCAGCGGGAGCAGCGGGACCCGGGATGCGGAGCCCAGCGACCCCCCGACGCCCCAGCCTGCCCCCGGCGACTTGGGCACGRCCGGGGGGATGCTGCTGGACCTGGCCGTCAAGCGCCCCGTGGTCAGGTCGAAAATCAAGGTAACCGCCCGCACCCCCGCGTTCTCTTCCCCGGTGATGGGGTGACGCCCGCTTCGAGGGCAGGGCCCGGCTGGGGACGCCGGGTGACAACAGTCCCTTGGGCTCTCTCTGCTAGAGGTGACAGCACCTGTCCCACACTCCGAGACGGAGGCCTGCGAGAGCGGCTGGCCGTAGGATGGCAGCGGCAGGGCAAGCCTCGTAAGCGATGTACCGTAATCTTCCAGTGCCCTTTGCCTTCCCTTATCCCCGCCTGGGACGTGCTGCCCCTGACCTGCTTGGCTCAGGTCCCGCAGGAGCTCTGAACCCAGCCAGGAAGGACCAGCCCTGGCAGCTAGGAGTCATGCCCCACGGTGCGTGGGTGGATCTCGTTCCTTAACGTGGGGCCTCCTTAAACGGCTGCCTTCTAGGTTGTAGTCAAGCCTTCGCCAAGGGGGGCTGTGGTCAGTCCTCCCACCACCCCCCTACCATCTTGACTCATCAAGATAACAGCTAGGAAAAGGTCCTCCTCTGAAGCTGTGAAAGGCCATTGCCACCTTGAGGTGGACGTGCAGGCTTGGGTGAGAAGAAGCAATTATCTTTCCATTAACTTTGCTGAAGAGCCTCTCTGCTGCATGGGCAGGAGCTCGTACTGACTGGGTGTCCCCTGGGCAGAGCCAGCAGAGCAGCGATTTCCCTCCCAAAACTGAGAAGGCAAATTGCTCATGGGCTTCTCATGGTACCCGAGAACCCAGGACCGAGCTCCCAAAGCGCGGTGGTGATGCAGATGGGGCGGGAGGACCACATCCATCTCTGAACATCCAGGGTTCCCCTCAGCAGAGGTGGAGCCAGGCCACCCCAGTGCTAAGAAGGAGGAGATGTGTTTACCGGTGGCTAGTTAACACCTCATTAAACCCTGGCTGTTGCTTTGCTGGATGGAGCTGTAAAAATTCCCACTGTCACTGCTGGGATGACAGCCTTTCTGCCACCATGTTATAAATCTCATGATTAACGCTAGGTTTTCACCCTGCTTATATGCGGCAGCATGAGGTGGAGTCCTACCTGTTGCCCAACAGACACTTCCCAGCTGGCTACCCCTCTAGGGTCACACCTCGTGGTTTCACAGCTGCCTTTTTTTTTTTTTTTTTTTTTTTTTTTTACAATTTTCTGTTCTTTTTGTTTTTTTTTTATGTTTTGGAGGGGGATAGGGAAAAATAACTGGCTCTTCAGGAAAAAGAAACCCCAGACGTATTCCTCTCTTTATGAAGAGCTTGCCTGGCTGCTATTTGACTTTAACCTACTTTGTATAATTTAAGCTGGGCTATTAGCAACAGTCACAGCGAAACCTCGTTTCGGCAGAGTTGGGTTTTTTCAGCGTGCCACAGAAACTCCCCAAAAGCGCCCCGAGAGCCAATGGATGCGTGCGCGCGGTGCCGCCTGCTCCGCTGGCTTTCCCCCGGCCTGAGCAGCTAGTGGTGAGCACGTCCGCTCCCCTGTGAATAATTAGACTAATAGCAAAGTATTTGCATCTTCCAGACATTAAGCTTTCCCTCTGAGGAACGCTCTTCCCAAGAGCTGAATCATCAGTGTCTCCCTTAGTCAAGTTAGGTCATGGTGTTGGCGCAATATTTTTGGTGTTAGGAGCGGGAATGAGGAGATTAACCCCTAATGACACTCTGACGTTAATTAACGAGCCAGGGAGACCAATGGGAGGAGATTAGTGCCATTGTTTCAGTCTCTGCTGAGTCAGCGCAATGTGCCTTGGTTTATCTCCCCAAACCTACCTTTTTTTTCCACCGCTGGCTGGTTTTCAGAGACCCACCGCAGCTGGAAGCGTGATAAGCGAAGGCACCACATGGGTATAACTTTGTCACGCCAGGSAGGGCCTCCCATCTCCATCCAGGATATTAGCTGAGCGCAGGAGCAAACATGCGGCCCCACAGAGAGGTGCTCGTAGCCTAAGCGCGTGTGCTTATGGACGTGGCTGGACAAGGGTCCCTGCCTCTGGAAGGTATCCTGYGCACAGGCTTTGTTTTAAGCCCTGAAGCCAAGCTGTCCGACATCTGTGGCAGTCCCAAACCGAGCACGTTAAGTCACCCACCTGATTGCAAGTGAAGCGTGAAGGTTTCACCCAGCCAGAATCTCCTGAATGCTTTCACTTTTAATTTTGAATATATCCCAACAATGCAACAATAAGCCATCCCTCCTTATTTTGTTTGTTTTCTGTTAATCTTTGTCATGTCGATGCCTACTCACCCTGTCCTCTTCCGTTCCTTAGTTCACCACCGGCACCTGTAACGATGCTACGGTGCATAGCTGCGAGCTGTGTGGCAAAGGCTTTCGCTTGCAGCGGATGCTGAACCGTCACATCAAGTGTCACAGCCAGGTGAAGAGACACTTGTGCACCTTCTGCGGAAAAGGCTTCAATGACACCTTTGATCTGAAAAGACACGTCCGGACCCATACCGGTGAGAACACATTCCCCAGGGGCTTGCGGGCGGCTCTGGGTAGTGGGAGGTGGGAGAAGGGGTGAGATGGGACAAGGACGGAGGGCGAGGGTAGCCCAGCAAGACAATACTACAAAACCCAGGTAAATAACATTTGCAAAAAATAGCGGAAATGTGGTGGAGGAAAGGGAAAAACRTGACTGTGGACAGATAAAAGCCCTGGGACTAACGAAATCTGAGGAGAACTAATGAAATCCGTGTGAAGCAGTGTGGGTGCATGAGCTGCTGTCCAGGTCCGGTGTAGATGTGGCCGCGTGCTGCTGTGCCTGGGTCAGCGAGACCGGGATAACCCACCCAGGACAACCTACCTGGGGTAACTCACTGCACGTTATTGCGAGTCTGGCATGTACCGGTGAGCGTGGGCGGGCGGTGGATGAAAATGCTTTGCCCTCTAGAGGCAATGAGCAGCAGTTTCTTGGTTTTTTTGCGAACATTCCCCCTGGCCGTCCCACGGGATGGGGTTATGGCTTGATTTTGGCACTGTCTGGAGAAACCAGAGTGTGGTTCATGCTGTGTGTCCAGCTTCTTTAGGAAAACTAGGCAACACATCTAACTTCTGCTAAGCCTGCATGCTGCATCCCCGCCTGCTTCGGGCTACCAGCTCCCCCAGTGCCCTTTCAGAGCCGTTTCCCTCTGCCCGTCCAGCCATCCAGATCAGTTTGGCCACCAGCCTAAACCATCTCTTGCTGTGCAGGTCACAGCATGGGTTGAAAATCAGGGGCAGTGGGTTGAAAATGTCCTGACAGCGGTTCCTGCTCTGGATTGAGGTGGGGTAAAAAAGTTGCCTTTAACCTGGGCTAGTTCCCTCCTCCCTGCTTGCATCTACACCAGATGTATAGGCATAACCAAGGATGCTGTGATTTAAGCCCATGATGGCACTGGAAGAAARAAAAATTTTCCCTTTCCCTTCTCTGCTCACCCATGCTGCCCAGTCGCTCCCCAGGCTGGAGGGATGCACTTTCCGTGGCCGCTCTGCAGTGGGGTCGGTTCCTGAGCCCATCCCAAACAGCGGCAGTTGTGTTTCTTTGAATTGGATCAGCTGCCTCAAATCCAGCTTACTGGTCACAGAAGTGCTTATCCTAACCTGGAGCAGGGAGAAGGCCACCTTTTTGTTTCTCTTTCTTCTTTTTCTTAGTGGAAGTGGTGGCTTAAATTCCTATCAACCCCATCCTCACCAAGCAAGATGGTTTCTGGCAGGYCAAGCTGGCTGTGCTCAGGAGGCTTTAAATTTGCACTGTAGGGCACCTGGAAGATGCATCCACTGCATCTCCCGGGCGCGTTCCAGCTTTCCACGTTTGCGTTACCTATGGGACCTGCCGATTATTTGGGCTCGCTCTGCAATGTCCCTTTGTTGGCTTAGGCACCATTAACCAGGCACGYCGCTAGAGGTGACGCAAGTACTTTGGTGGGCAGGAGTTGTTTCTTAGCGATAGAGCTCACAAAAACAATGCCGCCTGTTTCGATGGGAAAGCATTGGCCGGAGCCAATGTTTTGGACCGTTTTGGTTTGTTTGCAAAGCTTTCATGTGGAAAGGAAAGCTGCTGGCTGCGAGCAGGGAGCTGCCGCTGGAGTATGGCTGAAGTGCGGAGTCGGTGCTTCTGAAAGAAGTGATTTTTCAACCTGTCCCCTCATCCTTTGAGATTCAGAACGGAGCCAAGAGGGTCTCTGTTCAGAAGCTAAAAATACGCATATGCTGTGGCAGGTAGGGTTGAACTGGCTATGCAGGAGTGGAGCCAATTTTGYGAAACTCCGGAAGGGACGAAGGATCTTTGTACTGGACAGGAGTGAAAACCCACTGTCCTGGAAATGTGAATCTTATGGTTAGGTTGTCCCCAAATTTACTAGAAGAAACCTGGTGTCACTATTTCTCCTGTCCAGTGTGAAGTCAGGATGAACACTCACATATATTGTATTTGCCTGGTGCCTTGGCTCACGGGGGGAATGAAGGCTGGCTGCAGGAGCGGTACCGATAGCGTTTTGGCATGTATCTTTTTCAGGCTGAAATATGGCATCTCTGAAAGCGGTGGCCTTTTTTATTGTCAAAGTTGATTGCTGTTCAGGAAAGGTTTTTAACATTTGCATGTTAAAAAGAAGACAAATAAGCTGGAAGTGGTAGCGTTGGCTTTATTTTGTAGCTACGGGTGCTCATCTACATGTACTTTACTGAATTTCTGTGTTCCAGTGGAAATTGTCATGCAGTGTTTGTAACCAGACTGAGCAACAGTAGGGTGGTGTCAGACAGAGTGAAAGCCAAATGTCCCAGTCTAGCTTCATGGCATAAGCAGACTTAAACGTTAAAAAGTAACTAACATACACAGTAATATCAAATTTTAAAATGATTGCTAAGTAATGAAGAGGTTCCCACAGCCCTGATGGGCTGTGCCATCCTGGTACTACCCCTCACATGCTCGCACTGGTGCCTGTGGAACACTGCGGGCATCAGAAGCCAAGGACGGTGAAGGTGTAAATTGCCTTCAGATGAGCATGAAACGGCCCCCAAAATACTGTTTGTAAAAGATACATTTTTGTGTGTGAATTCTAATGAAGATTTGGAGTTTCTTTCCAATCGCAGTTTAATGTAACCGAAGCAGTCTCACAGCAGTAGGTGTTAGGAAACTTTAGTCTTGATAGTTTAAGCCTGTGCACTGGGATAACCTCTTTTTACAAGACTTGCAAACATGCAATCAAGATGCTGCTTACTGGAACTTCTAATCTGTTTGGATTTCTGGTAGAAAGATCAGTGGCTGAGATGTGAACTTAACACAATCCGATTAAAAGTTACAACTGTCTGTATGAATGTGTGTGCTTTGCCCTTTTTTGCCTGGCTATTACTCACCATAGGTCCAATCTTTCGCACACTCGCGTTTCACCTTTCATTGGGAAAAGAGARGGGTTTAGGTAACTCCTTGCATCAGTTCTAAGGCTGGTCTTTGCTTGAAAACTTRCTGAGCTAGTCTAGTGAGTAAAATCACAACTTTTTTAGTTTTTTTCAAGTGTTGATAAACCCTCAGCTACTTGTCATTCAAGTACTGGGAGGYTGTTAGATCAGTGCTGACTGGTGGTAAAATGGATACTCTTCATGGCTCAGTATTTTTATAATGTTGGTTGTCTGTACTGAACAAAACTGCTTGGGCATTCAAATCACAAGCCAGCCCCTTCTCCCTCCTTTGGAGACACACATACCTAGTTCTTTCATCTTAATGCACTTCTTTTCTAGAACTTGAGCTTGTAATCTCAGTCATCACATCTATATTCTATGAGAACTCTCACTCGTTTGAAGTACTGTGATAGCTGTATGTTCACGTTGGGCTGCCGTTCACTGAAGCCTCATTAAGCTTTGCTCACTAAAAGCGAAAAATTAACATCTTACCGAGATACCAGATTTCATTATAAAAGCCAAAATGAAAGGTTAGCTGAAACCGGTAAGTTTTACCTAATCACAGGACTTCARAAAGTCAGGGCCCTAAAGGAGCAAGTTTTGCAAGAGTTGGTAAYGGCTGCTTCTTTAGGAGCAAAGCGCCGATGGGCACCTGTTATCCTCAGCATCTGCCTACCTCTTCTCCAAACATTTCTAGGTTTTTCTATTCCTAAATATATCAACCCATTCCTGAAAATTTTAGCCTGAAAGTAAGATGTTTTATTTAGACAGTTAGTTCCTCGGGCTAGTAGCTCCCTGCTGCGAGGTATTGCTCAGTAGCTGATAGGCCAGAGCCTTGCTCTTAGCCAGTTCCTTAGTCGGCTGGAAGAAACACAAATCAGAACGGTAATCGCTGTCTTTTAATGTTGCAGGAATTCGCCCCTACAAATGCGAGGTTTGCAACAAAGCCTTCACCCAGCGCTGTTCCCTGGAGTCCCACCTTAAGAAGATTCACGGCGTGCAGCAGCAATACGCCTACAAACAGAGGCGAGATAAACTTTACGTGTGCGAAGACTGCGGCTACACGGGCCCCACGCAGGAGGACCTGTACCTGCACGTTAGTAACATTCACCCCGGAAGCGCTTTCCTGAAAAAAACCTCAAAAAAACTTGCAGCGGTTTTGCAAAACAAACTGAGCCCTGTCCTGCAGAGGAACTCCAAAGATGACGACAAAGATGAGTAACACGGTGGATTACAGTGGTCTAAAGGAATGAAGTTTACATGTAGGACTATATATATTATTTTTTTAAAAACAATTTTGAAATAAATCCCTGAAATGAAAGGGATGCTGTTGTTAAYGGGACTCTCCTGATGTTGGTAGAACCTCAACTTGAAAGAAATATTCCTGTATATGACGCAAACATCAGACTTTTTTATCTGGCCAAAAAAAATATGGAAAACTTGGAAGAGGCTGTCACCTCTTGGATGGAGTATTTACTGAACGGACATTCAGGCAACCCATTTTCTGTTTCAGCTCTATCACACATCTGAATGGCCACTGACAAATAAGTTCACCTTTCCCCAGTGTATTTTGTAAAGATAATAACCATTACCTCCCGTACAAATTACTTTTGAGAGGTTTGGGTGAAAAGTGCCATGTAAGAGCAGCTACTAGTACATTGTTCTATGCAAAGTGAATTAAAATGGTCTTGAGACCAGGAGTACACTGTATCGGTAAATAAGACAAAATGTGCAAATAACCTTAACCCTGCCCGCTGTGCAGTACACTAACAATTTATGGAAGCATGATCCAAGGTGAGCTGAAACTTTTTTTAAAGGATGCAGAACTTTTTTCCTCCCAAACTTTCTCTACTAGCAAATGGCAATTTTCCAGGGTAGACTTACGGCCGTGTTTTAGGTACTTTAAGCTGTGAACTTACTTTTATCATGTTTAGATTTAAGCGTAACCTTAACTCGGATGTTCCTGGACTTGTCACGCTCACTTTGGGGTTTATTACCACATCCTTTTAACATACATCAATATCAACCCAGAAACCCAAAGAAAACACTTTAATGACTTGAAGATATGTATTTTCTGTCATGATGAAATGCAATTTTGTGTGTATTTTATGGTGTGTGTGTGTGTGTTTGGGGATTTTTTTTTTCCTTTTAATGATCACGTACCTGTTCACTAACACAACAGAGCAGTGCAATGCAGTGAAGAGCGAGACTCACCCTGTCTCTKCCTCGTGAGATCAGTGCAAAACTGTAGGCACGAATCTGGCCTCTCATCTGTAACCACTGTCAGTTTAGAAGGCTCCTGGTGAGACTGATGCTACAAGGGAAGGAGGTGGCGAGGATGATGAGGGACTGGTACTACGTCTCTGTGCTTTTGGACTTTCCCTATAGTCCTGCTTCAGCTCCTGTTGACCCCGAACAACCAAGAGGGTAGCCTATAGGAACTATAGAACGTGAATTTAGGGATTTTAAAAAAAAGGGGAGAGGGATGCCCATAACTGATATCACTGAAAGCGCCTGACACTTCAAGACTCTTCAGAAGCTGCTGCAGCCTTTACTGGGCACTTGGGTGTCTATATTAGGAGCACCAGGGTGGGGTGGTAACTTCCTCAGCAACCACAAGGTACCCTGGTCCAAGCGCATGTTATTCATCTGTCTCTTAACTTAATGGACAMAGCTGCTAAACAGGTTTTACATCAATTTAAATGCATAACAATTAATGGATTTCATTTGTAAATTCCAAAAATCCATTTCGTGCTCAAAATAAAGCTGTACATTTGGGAGGATACACTGTATTCTAGATACGTTGAAACAACAGCTGAAAAGTAACCCACCTAAAATACGGTCACAGCCAGGACCTTCATAGTCATCACTACTAAAATGATAGATTCTGAGTGTCTCTGCAAGAATCGTAAAAATCTTCTCAATTTGCCTCAGTTTTGTACAGGCATCTGCTTGGGTTTTTGTGGGGAATAGCTTCTAGGGTTTTAAAGCATTTCTAATGATAGCCATACTTTATTCAGCACAACTGTCGGTGCTTGGGACCTTGAAAATGAGGATAATAAAGTGATGCTACTGTGTAAAGAACAAACTTGTCATCCTATGTAACAGGAAAGTTCACAGAAGACTTTAATAAATGGGAAGCCCATGGAAAAAAAGCATCTGAGGTAAATTAGAAGATGCTTACTTTGCAAAAAGAGCTAAAGCCTACGCACTGATCCCCAGTTCTTCTGAGATCATGCCATCATAACTGAATAGTATAAATGGAAGGTTGCTCTGAGATCATGCCATGAGTATAAATGGAAGATTGCTCACTCTGAGCGAAGCTTGCGTGCTTGCAAATACACTGACAAAATTGCCTGGCTAAGAAAAGTGTTAACAGCTGGTTCAGCCACCAGCTGGCAACGGTCCTCTGTAACCTGGTCAGTGAGGTCTCAGTCATGAAACTCAGTTGTTGAGTTCAACGCCTACGTGCGACAGTTGAGTAGAGCCCATCTGAGGGACGTGACTAGCGTTCACCTAACTGCAAAGGATTTGTGTGCTTAGCTCTGCTGAAACCTCAGCCCTTACACTGGAGCAGCAGAGTTGCAGCTGAAACGCTCCCTATYTAGCTGGAGACATATTTTGTATGTGTGTGTGTGCAGGTTTTTTTCCTCCCTCCTGTAGCACACATTGCTTTTGATTTCCCTCCAATATTGCTGCCAAAGCATRTCCCTGCTGAAAGAACTACAGACACGTTAAGGTGGTCCATCTCCGTGATCTCAGTAAAAGAAAGCGTTCACTGCAACAGAGAAAAGCGGCAGGTAGTAGTATACAGAAGAAAAACCGCTCTGGACGGAGAGCAAAGCTCCGACAAGCTGGATGCTATAGCTGGAGTAACTGCCCTGATTGTCTGGCTGGTTTTTCTGCAGAGGACAGATACACCCTGTAGCAGATGCCTTGGGCATGTCAATTTAACAGTCTGGCAAGTTAGTTTAAACTGATCACAAAGTGGGTTTGCATTTGCCTGACACTGGCAACGGCCATCTGCCAGTTCTGTTACGGGACAAAACTGGCACCAGCTTGTGCCTCTACAGAAGTGTTCCAGAGCTCACACAGGGATGCCRGAGGCAGCCAGACTTTCAGAAGTCCTAGACACCAGCAACTTCCACCGCTACTGTCTTTGAAGGCTGCCTGCCTTCTCCTGGCTCTCTGACGGTACAGACTCATCCAAGACTTAAAGATAGGTTTACAAACTAACATTGCTAGTGAAGCTGGCAGCCTTCCTCAGACACAAGGCTTTTGTTAAACAAATGRACACAGGTGAAGCCAACAGGTGCCCACACTGCCCAGGCTCCAGACTTCTTACTTACTGGGAGGCAGGATGAGGCTGAAATCTTACATGGTTCAGAGACATCTAATAGCTGTACGATGCACTGATGAAGGTGGCAATCCCACCCAAACATTGCCCAACTGTTCCACGCTCTCTCGATTTATCCAATTCCAATCAACCCAGGGAATTCAGCTTCTGCCCAGGGCATCTTACCTCTTACTTATGCCCACCCTCTTTGTATCCATGGAGCTATCTTTCACAGAAAATTGACCATGTTCAGTGACGTTGAACCACCCACTTGTTAAAATTCTGTGATGTGGGAAGATACTTGTAAAACAGGTAGAACTTCTGAGCGTTCACGCAGCATCGTCGTGGTTAGTCATCTCTGAACCGTTTCTGAGTCTCCATGTTTGTCTTTTTAGATAGAAATCTAATTAAGCACAGAGTAATCATACCATCACCAGACTAGKTTTGAATAAGCAAGTACCACTATAACTAAGTTTCATTGCACAGGTTTCCACAGTTCAGTACTCTGAAGGAGCAGAGATTAAGCACTATAGAGGTTTAAGTTTCTTCAGCAGCAAGCCTGCCATTGTTTTTTTTAGGTATGGTTCTGGCTGATTTTCTTGAAGCTTATGGGTTGGCCATATTTTTATTTGTAATCTGCAGKGTTATTACAAAAACTCATACATACAATTCAGAGAACACAAAGAGAAYGAGGAAAAAMGCTTTCCAGGTGTGCAACACACAAAGCAGTATTGCCTGATATCATCGAGGCTTATTCATAACATCAAGTCTATAGACAGAGAAACAAGCTTCAAAAATAGCTCTTCTGTTTTAGAACATTTATTCACAAACTTATTTGGAAAAAAAAACCCCACCCCCMCAAAAAACCTCAAAAACCCAATCAGCAGCTCTTCATTCCTCAGAAGGCCCAGCTTCAAAGTCACAAGCCTGCTTTTATAAACAAACTTACTCGCACTGGCAAACGCTATAACTTGACACTGAAGATTGTTCCACGTGGGTAGGCTCCTTGTCCGCTCAGACCCACAGCAAAGTCAGGAGAGCTCAAGACAGTTGCAGACTTGGCCCGCACAGAGCCCCATAACCTAAGGTACAAAGCCCGTTTATACTCTCACAGTTCTTTTATGTGGGCCGCGCAGCCTGTTAAGAAACCTGCAGGAGGAGCCACYAGAAGTAGTCAAACTTCCTACCTTTCAGAACACTTGCTGGATTCTAAGGGCATCGGTTACAATTCTGCTCCTCTTTTGCTAAGCCRCTTCTTTTAAATGATCACTTTGCCTTAGTATTTTAAATAAGTGCTTATGAGAACTTTGGTTATAATTTTTAGCGCAGTTTTTCCAGTTGTTGCTGTAAGAAAAACCACAAACAGTAACAAGCCTGTTAAGAGATAGCTTTGAGATGAGCAAGAACTAAGCTGTCTGAAACCCAGTCTACTAAATTCATTTGTTTATCGTTTGCATTTCTCTCAGCTCAGACAATGCAGATGTCGTTTTGCTTTAGTTCACCAACTTCATTTTCAAAGTCTCAGTTCTGCAACAGTTTTTTTCTCAAACATTACAAAAGAAGGATGATTTGATTGAACAGTTTTACTTGATAATAGAAACTYTCCTATCAACCTCAGGTTGTATAAACTCTGTGGGGGAAAAACAGAGATTAAGTCGGCTTTGTCCTGCCAGGTCCACTTAAGTCACCTACAACGTAAGCAAATACACATTCCCCACTCCAGTTTTTCTTTCTTTTTTTTGAGGGGGGAAAAAACCCCTGATATTAAGAAATTAGCCAAAGCTACTCTAAAAAGAATACATATTCAAATGGAAGATTTAAACAAAGGATTCTTGCTTTGGCTCTGTGCTCAGACTACTTGCCTCCGCATAGCTTAGTTTGGGTTAGTTTCTGTCCATGTACTCTTCAAGGCGCAAAAGCCACTTATTCCAGTACTGCAAGCACAGATTGGGATCCATGAAATGCGGATGTGCAGGGGAGCCATTCTTATAGGCGACCACAATGAGTCCACAGCTAACCTACAGTTAAAAACAAAAGGCTGTCAGAAATTCAATGTTAATATGCAACTTCAATCAGCAATTCTGAACACTAAACCTAATTGCAAAACATCATCCTTAACAGGTAAGTACCTTTAATAAGAAATACGGAACAAAAAGAGCAATAATTTACCATAAAATACTTGGAGACTAACATTCAAACGCTGAGAGTTCAAAGCTCTGACTGATTTTGGTGAAAACTGGAGGACTCAAACTCTGAGTGTCAGAGTGATAGGGTCTATTTAAACCTTGCAGATGCTGGTAAAATTCCCAGTGACTGATGAGGTTTTGCCTGGGGTCACATAACCAGACTGATGCCACTCTCCAGCATCAGTCTGAATGGAAATGGTTACTTAGGTGTGTTCTGACATCTTTCTTACTTGACAAACAGCTCTAATCCAAAACCCATGCAGCTACTGGGGTGAAGAGAAAGTGGTGGAGGACAGGAGGCTAATAGCAGAATTCTAGAATTACTGCSTATATTTCACTCTGTAAAGACCGTGTTTGTTAAGTGCTTGTATTTACTGATCTTCATAATATTCTAGAAAGTCCTCTGAAGAACCTGTGAATTACCCTGCTCTCTTCTGCTTTATATTTTCCCCCTTCAGTGCTTTGTATTGAAATAACAATCCTTCAGGCCAAGCAAGCCTGGCTAGAATTGCATTTGGAGTCTTTAAAAACATTATTCCACTATCTTACGATTAAGTGATTGACAACACACTGCTTTCMTCTGAGGAAACACTGTACAGCTTTCAAACACCCTAAGTAAATCACTTAGTCCCTCATTTGCTAGTGGGATAGAGCAACACATGATGCAAGCAATGCCCTCCCACCCCATTTCCCTGTTTGCACGCTCTTTTGCTTTACTTCTCCTCCCCTTTCCTACTCTTGACACAAGAAAAAGCCACACAGAACAAAGCACTGGGGGCTGCCCAGATGCCAAGTCACTCTGAGTTCATCTGACCTCCTAAGAGGCTGAGCATCCCTCAGTCCCACTGAGCAGTTCCTTAAAACCACTGAAAATATACTGCTGACAGGCAAAGGCAGCAGGATTAGCAACAGTAGTGGAGTTATTTCACAGTATGTCAGCTTAACCTGATCTAAGACTGGGCTCCTTTTTTACAAACCCTACCAACAGCTCCATGCTGGACAGCAGGTGCTAAAGGCAGTAGGTGGGGAGAAGTGAAAATAACATGGGCRCTGCTGCTTGTCTTGGCAGGTAGCAGGTCTACTGACCTGGAAGTCGTAATTGGCATCATGATTTATGGCTCCAATATATGCTGCAACCTGTAATGGGTTGTCAAAAGTATTCTTCAGAGATGGCTTTGGTTTCTCTGAAGTTTTCCAGTCAATCACACACAACTGGCCTCTGCATAAGAGAACAAGATAGGACAATGTTTTAAACTTAAGTTTAGACATAGCAAGAAACAAGGGATGGGACAGCAAAGAAAGTTGTATCACTCTCAGCCTGTTTCACCCTGATGTCATGTTGCTCATTATTATGTCTAAGTAAGTCTCTTCCACACTGGTAGTTTACATCTCAAAAATCAAGACTTACTATAATATCTGCTGCAGTTCCTGGCAACTGCTGAGGAGCACTTAACCCTGCCCCGCTCATACCCGGCTCCAGTAAGGAATTCTCCACAAGAWACAACAGCACTTCTGTCATCGGGTTCACCTCTGAGTTCATCCATTTCGTTGCTCTTAGAGATCTRTCCCGCTTCCCCCCAACACACTTGCTCCAGCTTGGGACACGGCCTCCCACGCGCAACACTGGCATTATCAGGTTTCTTAGAGAACCAGTACCTCACCGATACTTAGCCACGCAGTCTACCAGGCCCAGATACTGAAGAGTCTCATGCTGAACTGCACTTTCCAGAGCCTTCACTTCGCTGATATCCTTTAAGACATGTTGCGCACTTGATAAGTATCCGGAAATAGCAACATCTTCTCTCTGCTCCTTAGTTGCCATCTCTTCAGACAGGAATAGAGATTCCAAAGCTGCATGAAAGAGCTCTCCTTGGAGGAAAAGATCTAAGAAAAATGTGAAAAAAAACCCCCACATTTTAGACAGTACTCATAATACCCGATGGACTTGTATTCTAGGTATTACACAACATAGCTCTTAAACCAGTCCTGTTTTTTGTAGTGAAAGCTTGAGGATGTAGGGAGGAGAAGGGAGTGAGGCAGGAAAATAAATTGTCAACAGTGAAATTAGTATCTCATATTAATGCTTACTTTACTTTTTTGGTTTCATTAATTACTCAGAAACAAAATATGATTTTTAATTTTTCGTTTATTCAAAGGTATTTGTGAATTTCTATGAATKAAAAATATTATTCTAGGCTGCTTTTCCTGCATTTGCTTCTTCTGCTGTATTGGTTCATTTGAATGGAACTAATCTCCTCCTGAAATGGGCAGCCATAGTTCTAGGAGTAAGGGCTTATCTCAGAAACGATTCTAAGAAAGACCAATTTTCAATAGTTATGTAAGGTTTGTTATGCCACCTTATTCACTAAAGTGCTTAGTAACTCAGAAAGCATAAACACAGGATATTCAGTTTTAAAAAGCATAATAATTCACATAAGGAGCACTCAGGTGTTTATCAACCTTGCTACAAGAGGCTACCTACTATCCCGTAGGTCCTCCCAGATCCCCTTCAGTCCTACAGCTTGGAGGAAGTCACCTTTGTAGGTCTTACAAAATGAAAACCTCTAAATGCATGGCAATTTCATAGAAGAGGCTTATGTATACTGGGTAAACTAAATACTGASTGAAGAACTTCAACATAAACAGCAAGACACACAGGTTTTTAAACACTCAGGATGATACAATTTCAGAATGCTTATTTCCATCTTGTTACAAAGTAGTTTTGTATCTGCAAACAGGCTCAATAACATCAGCTGGAAAAAACCCATTTGTAAACAGATACTAGCAAATAGAGAAATATAGGAGAGGCAGATAGGATAGAGTAAAGAATGTCTACAGCCTAATTCTCGTTTCCCACACATTTCTGAATCCATTCTAGTGGTCCTAGAACAAAGATCAGAGATTAGATTCACTGATAACAGGTGCACTCATAAYATCCTCTAGCCCCTTGAAATGGAAACAACGTAATGGATTTCCAGAACACTTGACTTCTAGAGCCAGATGCTGCAGCTATGCTAGCATGTCCCAGCCGGCTACCCAGACTATTGCTTCCACTTTGCAATCACACTGTAGACTTACTTTTAGTATACTCTGCAAAACCATCTTTTCCAAGTTCCAGTATCATTTTCTGCTTCCACCTTTCTAGATAAAAGGCTTGCTGCGGAGGAATAGTCTGTTGAAGAATACGGGTGACACTAGGCATTTTTGTTTTTTGTAAAGCGATTTTCATGGGGAGGTTTGAATCAYTGTTGAGAAGGGGAATTCTCTTGTTGGAGTTTATTAAAGGAACCCAGTTCTTGGGAGTTTTTGTTCCAGCTTTAACTGGAGGTCTGTGTTTATCCGGTGGCCCATATAACAAATTGTCTTCTTCAAATATTGTCTCTGGTGTTTGGGCACTGGTTTTGTAAGATGTAACAGAGTAAACCAAGTTCTTGTATTTTTCTTGGTCAATTTGTTCATAACCGTTCACTTTTTTCTTCTTACTATAAAGACAYGTGGATGTAGCCAGACACAGATACGGGAATTGCTTTTGGCAAAAAGGTATTTGAAAAAGCATTTCCAGTTTCCCTGGTTTCCTGGACAGTAGCTGTAGGAATTTCATTCTGACAAGAAGCATTTGTGAGTAGTTAGAGTCTTCTTTCTTCTGTTAGGAACAGTCTGTAGGTTACCATATTTTCCCCCTGTGGAAAAAGAAATTTGTGATTTCCAGAGTCATAAAACTCTRCCATCAAACTATTTTTGCCCTTTGCCAAACAAAGAACTGCTATGGTCATAAAGTGTCTTCATACACTTTATGCCACAAGACTCCTTYAGATAAATAATACAATAAGAGAAAGAACCAATAAGCAATGAAAAGAGGAAATGATCCTGAAAAGAACCAGTGCTGGTCCACAARATCTGAAACAGGGCAAATGCATAAAGATGTGGCAAGTAGCAAAAGCTGCAGCAGAGGATGCTCTTACAGCAACAGTAATATGTCACGCAAGCAGATACAAAAAACTGATCTGCAACAAACAACCCCCCAAAAGAGGGAGGGGGAAATAAAAAAAAAGGCTATGAAGAAGAGAATGAAGCAAATCCATTGTTGTGCGGTATTAAAAACATGTAAGTTTATAGTGGATGGCCAACTTAAGGGGATTGTGGGGACAAAGTACCTTTTGGAGAACAAAAACATGGTTTTCTTTTGTATACCTAGGACAAAGACGACAGTGGCAGTATATGCATCCTGAAATTGGGAGACCCGAGGCTGGGAAAGCCAAAGAAAAACCAGATGTACTGCAAGTATCTTCAGATTCAAATAAATCTTTCAAAGATCAGAGTAAAATATAAAAGTATTTTTCTAAACTGAGTTTCAAACATAGTTGTGTTCTAAGACACTTAGGAAGTTTAAAAGCAAAACCAGTATACCAGAATTACTGTTCACAGCATACCTTTCAAAACTGCATTGTARCTGCAGTGCTAAATCCTAGGAAAGTTTATGCACATGGATAAAATGTAAACACTTGAATARTGGCATTTACATCAACACTAAATACTTGCAGAATTGAGGCTCTATTCCCCTACAGAAAGTTATCTGCTTACCATTACAAAGTTCCCTTCCATCCACTGCAGACAAAGAATACAGGCAATGCACATTGCCAACTAACATCAGCATTTCRCTCCTGAAAATACTTCAGTGTTACTCTTTTCTTTCCCCACACTTCTCACACAGCACTTCAAACACTGCCCAAACCATAGGCGCCACAGAAAACAAAAATGTAGTAGGAGGAGTTATTTTGTATGGCCAGATCCTGCRCTTGTGCAGGACTGCAGTGACACCAACGTGTGGGTCCAGGCATCYGTCACACAGAACAGTTTGCAAAAATGGGGCTGTATTGGCTGCAGCTGATTAGATCAAGGCATCTTGTAACAAAAGGCCAAGACCCTGGACTCAGGTTCCATAAATATTATTGTTCATCTGTGAAGGACAAAACCCTCCAGCTGCAGAAGTTTAATCAGGAGTAGGCAGATACACTGCTTTTTTCTTTACYGGCTTTACATTTTCATGCTTTGTATGTTTTAGGCAAATAATAACTGTTCTGTAACCTGATGGCATATAACCTGATACAAAATTAAGCTGTCAAAAGCAAATGTGAACCAGGAAAACACAATTAGGTGGGATCAGAACTTTGTGTCACGTAGCAGTGGCATTTCTGACTGAGTACCAGGTGCCCTACAGCMAAATTTGCCATGGTCACACTCAGTCTTTAGTAAGGGCTTCCTATAATTACAATGCATATCAATCAGAATAGTTAATGATTTTAAAACTGCTCCATGGTCCGTAAGAGAGTACTAGAGGAAAATAATGAAAGTACCAACTAGTTAATTCTGCTACTGACTTTTTACAGTCTGATTAGATATAAAGCAAGCTACCTTACAAGGAAAACCTTACCATTTAAGATACTTTGAATGTGTCACTTCCCTTTTTTAATCATTACATTATACTTAATATTGAACCAAATCTAAACCTGCTTCCCTCATCCAGCAGAACTGGGCTAGGTGGAGTTGCACTTGTTTTCTCATTTTCCAGTATTCAACAGCAAGAATGGACACGACCCTCTGAGCRTCCTCTGACCTTCAGATTCCTGTCAAAACTACTCTCCCGCCTGCACAYGAGAAAAGCGCAGTCAGGTGCATTACGAAAGGACAAACCAGATCATTTCAACAATTTTATTGCCACAAAAGTATGCAAGTTTTGCCAAAAAATAGAACAACTGCTTTAGACAGGTTGTGCAGCAGCAAGAAATTGGACTGCCTATGTTCTGTAATTTAAGTTCTGCCCAGCTTCATTTCATGGACATGTGCAGAAGTTTTACAAATTTAGGTGAAAATTTTACAATTTTAGGTAATTTTATGTTACCTTTTATTTCTTATGTGATGTCAAAAAGCTGTTTCTACAGCTTGCTAGAAATTTGTAACAGCATAAAGAGGTACTTTTTATGAAGTATACGTTTCAATTTTTCATTTCTCCTTGGGTTTTCAGTCAGTGAATTTTGTATGTCTTCACTATTACTACCAATTGTTCTAATAAATTTTTAAGAAGCTCCCCATGTTTTGTCATTTGGCTATCATAAAGYACCTCAATTCTGCAAAGCTGCTATGCCTGGATTTACAGCAACTCATTCTTCTCAGAAGCCTACCACATTTTTTAACAGATTTTTCGGTATTGGAATGGGATCACTTACCTGACAAAATCTGCCCCTTGCTGAAAAAGAAACTATGTTAGCACATTACAACAAGCGTCAGTTTGCTGCAGGAGGTAACAAAAAACGGTAAAAGCAGCAAAGGGATACGTAAAGGTCAGGCTTTAATACCTTAAGCAAATTGCTTTACYGTATTTTTTCATCACAAAAAGCAGTGCACAAAAATTAATCTCTCCTCTCTTGTGGTTTACCTGTAAATAGAGCTGCTGAAGCTATGATTTAAAATAAAACAGGRAAAAAATACTTTTATTCCAATGTAATAGTATCCAAGCTTGTAGTTTCTCAGGTTATTCCTTGATAATCATTAATATGCTTGCCTGAGTGTATTAATCAGAACAGAATAAACGCTGGGTCAGTGACTCTGTATTTGTTACATTAGTCAGAGCACAAAAGAAAAAGTTTATTCAGACTTTGTGCCAGCTACAGGAAGCAAGATGATACCTGATTCAGCATAAAGCTCACTTGYAGTAAACTGCCCCCTCAATATTTTTTAAGGAATAAATTTATACCAGATCAGTGTTTTGAATCATGGGGCTATTAAAATATGCAATATGATGAGCCCTAGAGCTAATTCACTGTAACACTGATGCAGTGTTTCAGTAACRTCTAGTATGAATTTTAAATTAACAGAATTTTAAATTAATTGTTCTGGAGTAATACCTGTGGAAATGTTTGTGCACTCTATGAACTGAACCACCAAGAAAGTGAGAGTTTGTCAGCTGCTGTACTGTTCTACAAAAGGAAAGAGGTTTTAGGATTGCTAAGAAATAAAGAACGCTTTAGTGGAATAAAGAATCATGTGTTTTTCAATAAATTACAGTGGCATTTCTGTGCAAAWAACTTACATTTACAAGAAAGAAACGGAGTTGGAGTGGTCTGGATCTACTATCGTACACAAAGAACAGAATTTARTTGATATTTCTCTCTGGAGAAGTGTCTCCCTTCTCTCTGAAATGGTTTGTGTTCGAAGACTGGTAGAATTGCTTCAAGTATTGCGTGATGAGCCACACTGGAGAACTGAACACAAATAAAATAACCTGGGGGGGGGGGAAACAAACAAACAAACAAACAAACAAGAAGGAGGACTTCTGTTAAGTTTCCCAAGCTAGTTGACTTTGCAGCTCCAACAACAACTGCACTAACACAATCAAGTAACATTTTCCAGGATAGGAATGAGTGGCCTACATGAGGGAAACAAGAAGGGTTACTTAAGAAAATGGTCACATCCATAAAAACCTTCCTCCAACTATGGTTTCAGACAATAATCAGTATAGTTTTTTCTCCACAGTCACCTATCAAGCAAACAAAAGCACTAGTTTACTACTTCAGAGATAGCAAGAAAGAGCACTACTAAACATAGTTACAGACCTGTTGCCCTRTGTCCCTAATTCGAGGAGAGCAAATCCACTGATGAAGGTGTAATTTTAAGTTAACATCACAGGCTTTTCTCTGGAAGAAGTATTACTATTTGATGTAGAAAGGCAACAGTAACCTATCTTCTTGGTTGGAATGACCCCTTTCTCTTTTTTCTGGTTACAGCTTAATAATGCAGGGCCTTGACAGCTATATCACTTTTAGGACTTCGCACACATGCCCATTCCCTGCCCCCAACCTCTCTTCCTTGGTTCTTTGCAGTTTGTAAGCTAAATCATTGAATCTATCCATGTTAAAAATACACCTCCCTCTCTAGGAAGCTAAGAGCATGGGGAGAAAAAGATTTAAATTTAGCAACCCRGTTTAAAGCACAAGCCCACAGAGTTACACTGGGCCAAAGGGACAACAAGCTTCAGCACTGGGAAGGGAATTAGTGGGAAATAGGGTTGTAATACAAAGTCAGCATGTTTGGCAAAGCAATCTGTGAAAGAGCTGGCCCAATACTGGTGACTAGCTAGTACCCTCCAGCAGACAGACACCSTTTCTGCATAGGCACCAGGTGCCTGAAAATACCCAGCTATCCCGCTGGATAGCCCACACTTGTGCAGCGCTTCCCTCTCACTCCCTCAAGGATAAGTCATTCTGGACAAGAAGCCCTGCTCGATGCCGGCCTGCCCCACTGCCTCAGCGAGCACGCCCACCCAGYCCCGGGCAGTCCCGCCATGAGGCCCGCTAGGTTACAGGCCCGGGGGCAGGAGCGGGCAACACGTTTGCCAGGYGTGCGGTTGGGGTGGCGGGGTAGGCCACAGGAGGAGGGAACTGCAGGCCCAGCAGCCGGGGCAGGCTGCTGCTCTCCCTCAGCTAACCCAGGCCTGGTGGAGAGGGCGGCGTTGAGGGAGCGCCCTTTCGCCTCACCACCACAGCTACCAGCGGCCGAACAGCCCCAGTCCACCCTGCCCTCCCCACGCTGCGGAGCGCTGCAGGTATCCACCGAGGCGGCCACCGCCTCCGCCCCCCCTCAYGAACAGCAGCCCCGCAGAGGGGAACCCGGGCCGACCGTTACCTCAGCGCCGCGCTTCCCGCCACCGCCACGGCCACCTGTGCGCAGGCGCGCTCGGGCCGCCGCCAGCACGCTCACTGCGCACGCGCGCGCCTCGCGTGCCTGCCGGGATTTGTAGTTCTCCCCGCTGCCAGCCCTGGCCCCACCCCTGCGCTGGGATTGGGAGGGGAGCTCGGCTCTGGAGCCCCCAAGAGCGGTGGTGAGGGGGGCGTGCCTTCTCTCTTTCGCTTCTTTTGAGTCCTCTTTGGAAACCTCTAAAAAGAATAACCCAAATCTTTAAAAGCAAGGAAAAAAARGRAAAAAAAAAAAAGTTACGCCACCATCTTGGATGAAGGCAAGCATCACTCTGCCCTCACTCAAGATGGCCGCCTCCCCGAGGGGGCCGGGCCCGCGGGAGCCGGGCCCGCGCGGGGGCTGCCGGGACGGCGGGGGTGTGTCGCTGGCGGCGTGAGGCGGCGGCGGCTCCGCCCCGGGCTATATGAGGCGGCGGCGGCGGGGAGGGCGGTGAGCGGCTGGCTGTGCCTGGGCGACATGGCTTTGCTCCGGGAGGATGCGCAGAGCAAGGTGAGGGCGGCGGCCCAGGTCCGGCTGAGGCGAGCGGTGGGGGTGCGGCCGTGCCCCGCCGGGCTGGGGGCCGCGCTCAGCCCCGGGCTGGCCCCGCGGGGTGCGAGGGAGCTCCCCGCCCTCTCTGCCCCCTGCAGCACCGGGGCAGAGACAGGTTTTTATTTCTGTTCGGTTTAGGGTTTGTATTTCAATTATTTGGTTTCTTGGTCTTTCCCTGCGCCCAAGGTCCTCTGAGAGCAGGTGATCRGGGTGCAGCTGCCCAGGGTGGGCTTGGGGTGCTGCCCCTGAAGGGGGGGGGTGCCTAGAGGTTCCTAGAGAAAGATAAAGAGGGGGGGAAATAAAAAGGAAGAAAAAACGGGGTGGGAAGGAGGAGAAGGGAGGGCTCTGTAGCTGCCACAAGGCAGTGCAGGCTGTGAGCGGAGCACCTAGTTTGTGGTGGGAGCAGGATGACAAGCATGGCCTTGGAGCTGCAGGGGCTGGGCCTGCSGGGGGGGATGCAGGAGCTGGACCTGCTCGTCAGGACCTGTGGCTGGGCGCTAGCCATGAAGAAATGCTCTGGGCGCTTCTGCTAGAGGGGTTTAAACTTGTCCTTCCTCAGTGGGTCAGCTGCCTTGTGTGTCTGTGACCAGCCTTCCTGGTTGTGTGGCCTGTGTTAATTAGGCTGTTAGCTGTCACTTTAGCTGTGGCGCCTCTTTCCTTTGGTTGTCACATTGGTAGCTGACTTGGTTTCCCTTTCTCTGTAGCAGTGTTGAAGCTTTAAGTGCCAAGGAGGCTTATGTCTTGTCTTTGAGGGAGCATGGGGTGTTACCCAATGTTAAGACTCTCAACTTCTCAGAGGAAAAGCAAATTAAATGCTAAACCAGGAACTTTGTGAATTAATGTGTGTGTATGTAGGCAGTACTTGGAATTATTTTGCATACTGGACAAGCTGCCTGGCTTAATCTACCTAGTCTACCTGGTTTAATAACTACCCCCAACACACCTTGACTAGAAGGTAAGACAGCCCTGTAACAGTCTGTGAGCTGCCTGTTTGACTTTCATACTGTTGCATCTGAATGCAGTCTTGCATTGTGACTAAGCTTAACTCACTTGCAGGAAGATGACTTGTGTTTTAACCTRTTAAGGATGCTTAAGTCTTTTCAGTCTGTATTTTCTCCAACTTTTTGGAAGTTGTATATTAGCTGACTTGAAGACTAGAAATACACCTGCCTTCAATAACTTTTTTTTATATAACTTCCTTTCATCTGCTTCTCTTGGATATGAATCTTTTAAAACAATCTTGATCCAGTAGRACAGGCAAAAGTTGTTGAACAAGTGTTTTCTAGTTATTTGCTTTGAGCTGTGAACTAGCCAGTGCTTCAACCTCTTTCTGCTGCATGTGAAACTATTAGTATTAAAGTATCTGCCATTTGAGAATACTGAGTGGAAGTCTTTATAGGCTTGCAGGACCTGCAGGTGATGGGTGGAGGGGAAGGTAAAATATCAACTGTCTTGAAGCAATTGGTAACTTTGAGCATYTATGTGCCCTTTCTAACTTAGCAGACAGGAATATTGGGGGGAGGGGAAAATGTTCCCACGGTGAGGGCTGGCATAGCTTTAAACTCTGATGCTAAATGGACAAAGATTAACTAGCTTGTTTCAGGTAGTAGGGCTGTCTTGGGATTCCAGCAGCAGGGGGGAGGATAGAAATACTCCTATCTTGTCTGTTCCTGTTTAGGTAAGGAAACAGCAACATGGAACTGGTGTGTGGCCAGTAGATAAAGCCTATGCCTATAAAGGAAGCTTCATTAGGTATTRACCTTGAATAGGAATCATTGGTAAGTATAAACTAAAAACTGACCCTGAGGTGGCGAAGCAGGAGARGATCAGGATATGTAGGAAGAGGAAGGGAGGGTAGGATAAGGGTGATTGGAAGTGCAGTGGGAAAGATGGTGTAATCTGTCATGGGGAGGAAAAGGCACTTCAGAAAGTGAAGCGAGTAGTGGGACTGCAAAGCTAATCTTGTGCAAATACCCTGGTATTTCTTAATGTYAGTGGCTTGATGATATTTTAAAGGCTCCAGTCTGCACTTAAACTGTCCTAGATCAAAATGCTGAGAGTGAGTATTGTAGCCCCTCTTTCTCAGAACAGTCAGTGGAAGACAAAATGGTATGTCATAGCCTGGGACTTGCTGTTACCACTCCTGAACAGTGGTAGCTAGACAACTTCTGCTACATATTCTGGAAAGAGGGCCTACTAGATYTTGCTTATGCTTTGCAAGGAAACTGCTTCTGCATGCTGCTGGGCCCAAAAGCAWATAGGGAGATGAACTGCTAGCAAGGTGAAAGCTACTGGATAAGGATAATGTACTGTCAAGGACATAGAGCCTCCAAGAAGCTRGCCCAGCAGTTTGGGCTAATGACACAATTTCAGATCCATGGAAGGTGAAGAGAGCCTGGTGCAGCTGTATTGCTGAGACTCCCTACCAGCAGCTCTGGCCTTGCTGCCAGAGATCAGCAAAACATTCTTGTAGATGCTGACTGTGGCTTAGAGGTTTGCTTCTGTTGCACAATTTCCATTTTAGCTGGGCATGCTTTGTGTTACAGATGGCGTATGGGCTAGAAGTGCTTAGGCATAGTCCGTGCTCTGCAGGCAGACTGCTGCAGCAGGGCGGATTCGACCTGCACTGCCAAAGCTGCTGCTTGACCCCTTGAGCTGAGGAAGCAGTGGGTTGGGTCGAGGTGTCCTGTGTGCTGCTAGGTGGAGCAAGGCAAGCTAGAGAGGCTTTTACTTRGAATATGGGATCCTTGAATGTTGATAGTGTCCTTCCTCTAGCTCCCTCCCTCTGTAAGGAGGTATGTGCCCGCTTGGTTTCTGCAGAGAGTGATGCAGAGATCCCTCTGACAGGAGAGCTGAGTGATCAGGCCAGCTTATTGCACAGCCAGTGGCAACAGGTGCTCTGGCTATAGAGGCTGCCTTCTGCTTGTTTGGCAAGCACAGCACTTGGTGAGGAATGCCATTTCAAAGTGACTAAATTGAGCTGTTATTCCCTCTTTATCTTTGTTTTAAGCAAAATAATTAAACCATTGCCTCACTGGAGTTCTACAGTCCAAAGTCACAATTTTGGGAAAGCATTTTCTGTAGCATAAGTAGCAACATGAAGACTGTGTGCAAGAAGACTGATTCAGTTTTCCTGGTTATATGTAACTYGGACTACTTCAGGACTAATTCAGCTGAATGTCAGAGAGCTAACAGCAAGTCTATCATGAAGGCTGCAAAATCAAAGCTTCACATCTACTGTATTGGCTCTTTACTGCTGCATGCATGCAGTGTACTTTCAGACATGTATTTAGTATCTTGATTAAAGGGAAATGTAAGATACTTGTGCTGAATGTAACTGAAACGTAGTTCCAGCAACTAATGCCACTTATATCTGCTGGCCAGATACTCTGAAAGTCTGCTGGTTAACTCCTGGGTGTTGAAACAAGGCCCTCTGGAGCTGAGGACTCTGTATAAACTGCCAGAAAACATCATGATCTTTTAGTGCTCTCTGGAGAGCACTTAAACTGGTTTAATTAGAAAGACTACTCTGTAAAAAGTAATGGATGCTGGGTAGTGGCAGATGTAATTACTACTGAAGTCTTGTTTGTGGCTGTTGCTTGAATGACAGCAGGGAGGTGATCAGTAAGAGGAGAGGTTTTTTTATAAGGTAGCTGACGATAAGCAGAAAACTCTGTGACATGTAAACCCTTGTGGAAGGGCTCCTTGCTCCTTCTGGTAGCCCAGCCATGTGGAAAACCCCTGGATTAATCTGACTTTGAGAACAAATACGGATTCTTACTTTGCTAGCAATCGGATGTTGTACACAGTTGCTTGCACTGGCAGATTCTTTTGTTAGAATACAGAAGTAACATTGAGTCATCTAGAACTGATGCTAAAACTGCAAAGGGCATAATTTTAAAAGCAGCAGTTCAGGCCACTCAACAGAACTAAGCAGCTTCAGTGGCTGAAGGCATTGCCATCCACTGGATGCTTGCAAGCATGAAGATGTGTTTGCATTGGGTGAGGTCCGATCAGAAGCTTATGTCTATCAAGCTGAAGCCTGGGTAGCTGATGGTCATCACTGGATCGTATTTAAATGATCCAGCTCTTCTGGGTTTTTTTGTAACATCTCTAAGCAATAGAAAAAAGCAAGTGCTGTAAAACTCTAGCTGGATTGGACAGAGTAATACTCTCTGCTGTYTCTTATCTTGGGCTTCCAGATCAGGTGATTGTCATACTGTCCTAATTAGTACCATAATAGCTATTTTTAGTCTTCTGTTCCTAAAGCTAGAAACATTAATCAATACGATGACTGACTGTTACTCTGGAGGGCTCTGCTTGATGTCTTGTTCGAATTTCCAGGTCAGACAGTTGTGGTGGACAGTATCTTTACTGAACGGGGAAAATCTTCCTTGAATTCTCAAGAAACCCTGGGGATCTCAATACAAGTYACTAAAGAGGCATGAGCCTAGAAGTGGAAGGCATCAGAGCAGCTGTAACACTTGCTGTGGTCATTGAAAACCAGAAGCCTCTAAGCTGTTTCTGAGAAAGGGAAATGAGAGGTGAAAGTGGGGGCACTGTGCTGGGTTTGGGTGCGTGTTTCAGTTTGCAGCCCAACCCATCTGTTTCCCCACTGTGCTGCTCCAGGAGTCACCATCCTCTGCACCTCTTGGGGCATGTGCTGCAAGTAAGGAATAATGTCTCACCAGCTGCTGAGCTTGGATTATATTCYTCCCCTCCCTGAGGGTGCTGGGGGGACAGACTGGTTTCTGGTAACTGGGATAGGGAAACTTCAGTTCTCTTCCCCACTGCCTTGAGCACAGGGATGAAGCAATGATGTCCTAGCAGAGAAATGCCTCCAGATATAAAGGAGCTGCCAGGCATGGCAGGCCAGAGAGCTAAGATAGTTTCCTGGGAAGGCCTTGGGTTGGGTGCCTGCTGTGATAAAGGAACAAGCCTGAGGCCTGGAGATGAAAGTTTAATTCCACTGCTCTGYACAGCCTTCATGTGACCATAAGCAAGTTGGTCCTCATTCCTGCTTGTAGGATGGGTGTAGATGATGGTGAAAGGTCCTGAATGAGCTAATGCTSCATGAGCAGGTGCTTGTGTTGATCAAGGGTTGGTGTGGAACATCTGCTCTAGRTGCACTGGGTTAATGGCTTATAGAGCTGTGGTAACAAGAGCTGGGCTTCTTGCTTCCAGTTCATTGGAGAAATGCTGCCCCTGCACTTTCTGTAGGGGAAAAAAAGCACTCCATCCTCCTGAAGTCAGGCAGTGTGAATGTTCTCTTTGTAGTCTGAGCCTTGCTGCTGTGATTGTGTAATCCTAAAGGTCTCTGGCCTGGAGTTAGGAGCCCACAGTGACCTTCACAGGACTCGAGCAGACCAGTGGTTTTATAATCTTCTGTTTCATATGGCTCCAGGTCCTTCACTGAAGACCAGACTCCTGAAGGGTAGAGGTGATAATCCTGTGCTGTCTTCAAACAGTGATATGCTTGATGTTTGAGTCTGCAGTGGCCTTTAAGTATAGGCCGGATCATGTACATTTACAGCAGATGTTTGGAGTAGGAGAGRTACAAGACTTTTTTAGCACGTGGCTTCATGTAGTCCTGAGGGGCAGAATCCCACCACTGTATACAGGGGTGTTCTTGACTCTTGTCCTGTTTCTGGGCTGGTCTCACACTTTGGGCCCTATGTATAGTACATACTGCTCTGGAGCGCACAGCTGAGCACTGCTGCTGACTCCCAGTTATTTCTGTGTAAATAAGGCCCTGCTGGGGCAATCAGTTCTCCTCCAGTAGCATACCTGGGGATTGTTGAAGCTGTAGGTCATGTCTTCTTGCCCCATTGCCTCTGCAGTATATGCTGCTAGTGCAGGGGAGAAATGCCGGTGACACGTGAACTGCTTTAATCTGACAAAGCAGTACCATCCTGTGTCCATACCTGCCCATCTCTTGTGCAGGCAACTACTAGACATGGAAGGGTGTGYGGACAGCCTCTAATCACGGGTTACTTTCTGCACAATGCTTAATAAGAACGTTCATAAATTCAGGACTGGCTGATTTGTGTAATCCTTTCCTTAGTTTAGCTGAGAGAAAGCAGTTTCCTTTGGCTTATCATACTTTCCAGACTCAGCAGTTCATATTGTTAGCAATGCTGATCCTGTTTGGACAGTAAAGATAAGTAAGCAGGATGCAAAACCCTGGGGTCTGCATCTCACTGCTTTGGCTGCTGGTGTTATCTGGCCGGGAAACACTGACCAACTTGCCTTTCATTCAGCTGGCAACAGACAATGAGCTGTGCTCCCAGTGAAACTAATGTCTGAATGGTGGCCTTCTACCTATCCTTCCTCTAGTGCTTAAATGGGGCAGCTTCTGCCTAAACCAGTGTCAGTGACCTCCAAACCATGCACCTCTGTACTGTTTGGTCCGTGTCTTCCTAGCAAGTCCCAGACTCACATGTCTGTAGGGGGATATAATAATCTGTCCCATAAGGTRGCTGGAGAGAAGCAACTGTCCTGTTGGAGTCCCTGTAGTGTTTGGAGTCCCCCCATGTCCATTTGCATGTGAGCAGTGCTGGGACTGTTAAGAACTGTGTTCCAGGGCATGCTCTGCAAGCTCAATGTCCTTGCTTGCTGCCAAGGCAATACCCAGGATGAGATAAAAGCCTTCTGTCCTACAGAATGGGAAACYCAATGTGCTGCATACAAGGTCTTTCCATAGTCATAAGGCTTAAAAAGRTGTATCTCCTACCTACCTCCTTCTAACTCTAGCTAACAGCTAGTATGCAGCAGATAGAAGTCTCTTTAGCGTGGCTGGAAGGATGAGGGCAYAGTGACTGGGGTATCCCTCACTTAGGCATGAGAGCCTGATGATAGCAGTAACCATCAGTGGTAGTGGGAGTCTAGGCAGGGGCAGGCTGGATAGAGGCAGATGCATGCTAGCCTGACAGCTGTCCCCTCTGCAGGCAGCCAGAGAGACTTCTCATCTACCAGGTCTGGACTGCAGTACACAGATGGCCAGACCAGGGGGAGGGAGTTTCCAAAGCTTTTGGAAGCAAAGCTTCACCGTATAAAGGGCAACCTCTCAACAGTTCTTATGCAGCTTTACAGAAGCTTAAGGCAGCATTCAAGCTATCTGTGATATGACAGGATTGCTCAGATGCTGCCTGGCACTGTTTGCTTGTGGGCTTTGGTGCTGAAACTTGTGGTTGGGGCAAGCTCCTGGTTTGTGGGGTCTGTGGACTAGTGTGCTGCAGTGTGGTGAAACAACATCAGCCGTGGCCCAGTTCTCTAGCTTGCTTTCTTGGGAAGGCATTCAGAATTATCTTTATAAAGGATAACTTCGGGATTCAGCCTGGCTCTGACMATCGCTCTTCAGCAAACTTCCCGTGTTGTGACCTTGATCTCTGGCGGTTTCTCCCTTATGCAGAAAATCAGAATGATTTGTTAGGCTGCAGCACTGAAGGGAGGGCCTCTTAGAAGACAGGTTTCATAGCACAGGAACCACCATAATGGGATAGGCTAAGGTTTCTGCATGCTTCTGGAATACAGATGACTGAACCTGGTGATCACTAGTGTCTAATAGCTTGTAAAAGTCGATTCCTTGGTGTCTAAATACATGATTCTGCTTGATATAAGAACTGAATGTATGCATTAATCTTGGTAATCTATGCTGGATATGCCTAAACCTTTTTGCTTGCTTCTGAGGTCCTGTAGGGAATTGAAGCCATTTGTCTTCAATGGTTGGGTACAAGCAGTGAAGTACAAGTTGATAAAAGAATATCAAATTGTAAACCAGAGGGAGAAAKGGGCTGGTGGCTATGCTGAATCTTACTGCTCGTGAGTGCAGCCTGGCCACTTCCCTGGCTTCCCAGAACAGGGTGGCATGCTGAGAGCATCAAGGCCTCGTCTGCTTTGAGTCAGAAAGTGCTGTCCTTGTAAGGAATTTCAGTAGGACTATGACTTGAGGATGTTAGTGGTGTATAACCTAGAGCATCTTCAACTGAGAAGGCTATGTCACTGTTCTAGAAAAGCTTAAGTATGGTTGAAATTGTATTCTGGATGTGGGCTGTTGGAATGAAGAAGTAAGTCCCTGAAGGAAGATGCTGGCTCTGCTTCAGGCCCTTCTGAAGCACTGGGAAGGCAAGTCTGATCTTTATTGAACTGGCTATGCTTTGAGGTCTCCTGTAAAGTGTTCCTCACATAGCATGCTCAGAAACCTCTTCTGAGCTGCTCTAAGTGGAAACAAACAGCATTAAAATGTTGCCAGACACAAAGCTCTGTCTAGAAAGGATAAGACAAGACCTAGATTTAGGGGTGGAAGAGACTTGCAGTTACAAGCAATAAATAGCTTTTTGTAAAGCCAAGTTCAGATATCTTCAAGGCTAGTTCTTTTACCGGCTTACTGGGGCTTTCTTTAACAGCAAATATGCATCCTAGCATCAATGAATAACGTAATGCCAGGTATCTTGAAAATAAGATTAAACAGCAGTGTTAGTGCCACAGTGTTCTTGGGTTTTAGTCCTGTTTCTGGCAAACAATTGGCTCAGACTTTATGGGAGCCTAGCGAGGTTTCATGCCCCATTTTTCCCCAAGGTCAGCTGTTCTGCCACATATCGTGGAGGCACAGGATAATGAAGAGAGAACTACTAGGGTGGTTGTTATCTTATAAATGGCATAGTAGGCTTTGGTTTAACGTGCTCCAAGTAAACAAGCTGGAGAAGTACTGGAAGGAGGATGCTTCTCGCGAGAGAAGACTTCCCAAATCCTCTGGTGTGAACTGTGACAATCAGTTCTTCAGACTTTAAGCTAGCAAGCCTTTATCCTTTCCTGTGTTTGGAAGGGAAGGCTTGTCACAGTGATGTTCAGGTAGCGTCAAGGCTGTCACGCTTGTCCATATGTGCTCTTCCTGGAGGCAGTGGTTTAGTGCAATGTTGTTCTTGTTGACAGCTGATGACCGGTCTAGCTTCACTAAACCCACTTGATGCTTGACCAAGGCTTATACTATGAATTCTGTTGCAGCTGAGGTCTGTATCTGTAGACCTGAATGTTGATCCTTCTCTCCAAATTGATATACCTGATGCCCTAAGTGAAAAGGACAGAGTGAAGTTCACTGTGCACACTAAGGTAAGATYATGGAGTAGAAAGTGGTCTTCATAAATGTTATGCAAGTAATCTGTGTATTTGCAATACACATACCTGTAAAGATGGGCTTGGCAATGAAGGAAATATCATTAGATGGAGCTTTTCCACTTAAAGGTGGCCTGAGGGTATATATTTGCAGAAACTTCAGATTTCCTAAGGCTTGAACGCTCTCTAAATAGAGACAAGGTAGCTGATACACTAGTTTGGCTTTGCTGAGGAATCCTAGCTTGACACCAGAAGGCTGGGGGGTAGGGGTGGGGAAACCAGCTACTGTGAAACTTCACAAAATAAACTGCATTAGTGCTGTTCCACAACAGTGCCTTTTCTCTAAATAGTCTCCTTAGTAGTAAGGCTCTCGAATGAGTGCCAGCTCAGCTAAAAGGGAGTAGGCGAGGCTCTTACTAAGCAAAATAGCTTCCTTTGGAAACAGACAGAACTGTTTCTAAAAGCACTAATTTACAAAACAGTAGGGCTTCTATATCTTCTCTTCCAGACTACACTGCCAGCTTTTCAAAGCCCCGAGTTTTCAGTTACAAGGCAGCATGAAGACTTTGTGTGGCTGCATGATACACTCACTGAAACTGAAGAGTATGCAGGACTCATTGTAAGTACTTCCTAAAAAATGTAATCTAAAACCAAAGACTATGGCGACTTAAAGTGCATACTAGTAAGGGCATGAAGTCTGCTTTATCAATGTTACTAGTGTTTCATGACTCAGGTATTCTCTATGCCTCCTTTTGCCTTAGTTCCTGACTCTGCGGTGGTATTAATACCTGCCTGAAGATAGCACAGTGAAATACTCTATTAAATATAGTCTGTCTTTTCTATCATGATTCTTTAGGAGGCCCAGTGGGCCACAGAAGATGGCTGGCTACGGGGTGGATTATAAAGACTGTTCCTCTYGGTTGGTTTCCCTCCTGGGGCACAGGTAGCACAGAGCTGGGAGGGGCAAACAGGGGCCTAGACAGCAACATGCCTCTAGAAAATTCCTGGGTGAAGAGCCTTGCTGGCTTGCCATGACTAGGCAAAAGTGCCTCCTTCCAGAGGAGGCTAGAAGTGATTTTGGAAAACTTTATTTGCTAGCATCTATCACTAACCAGTTCCTTGGCTAGATACCTCCAGCACCTTCAAAGCCTGACTTTGATGGTCCCAGAGAGAAGATGCAGAAGCTAGGGGAAGGAGAAGTGTCTATGACAAAAGAAGAGTTTGCCAAAATGAAGCAAGAGCTAGAAGCGTAAGTAGAATGACTCTGCTGCCAAAAGCTGCACTTAGAGAAGCCTCCTGGGAGAGCAACTTATTTGGTGGTAACTGATCTTGAGTGTGACTGTTTTGAAGGGTGTCTGCTGCTGCGTAATCTTTAAAATCCTGGAGCTGGGGTGTTGGCAAAAGTGTCTCTCAAACTGGAAAACTTCCTAGCYAAAGAGATTGAAAATAGCTTCTCTATCACTAGCTAGCTATTTCAGAAGCATGCTGTTGAATATTTTCACTGTATAAACTTAAAGCAATTCTTTGTATATTGAAGAAGGCAGTACAAGAGAGGATCTCAGTCTGTTCTTTCCTTTCAGTGAATACCTTGCTGTCTTCAAGAAGACTGTATCATCACATGAAATCTTCCTTCAGCGGATTTCTTCTCATCCTGTGCTCAGCAAAGATCGCAATTTTCATGTTTTCCTGGAGTATGACCAGGATGTAAGACACTTTTTTTTTTTCTTTCCTCCTTTCAGAGTGAGGCAAGGTGTTAGGAGTGCTGTCACTTCTCTGGGCACAGTCAGAATGTAATGTAAATCTACGTACACCGTCAGCAAGCAGATATTGCCAATACTTCTGTGAGATTATTAAAGGATGAAATACTGACCCTTAGACCTTCTTCTGCTACAAATCTCAGTGTTTCTTAATCCTAGTCAAGTTGGTTAGGAAGCCAACTTTGTAAGTCTTGACATCTTAGGAACAAGTATGGTTCAGGTGTACCTGTGCTGTGTTGCATGGTCCTAAAATGGAAGAATGGAGGTGTGTTAAAGTTAGTACTGCGTCTGTTTTGTGACACCTAATTATGARCGATGGATGCTGATCCAAGATATGTAAGGAGAAACTGAGCTGTTTGTGGGAATGGAAAAAATCTGTGGCACAATAGTTCGACAAGTTCAAGTCAAACCATTTGTTACATGAGCCATCTTTGTACAGCTTACATGTATTGTGGAGAGCTTGGAAATCAGCCTGCTCTGTCATATGCTAGATATAAATGATGTTACAACACTGCAAGTGTCAAAATAGTCACTTTTTTTCCCCTCTGGATAACTTTAAAGCTGTCCTGGCCTCTCTRTTGCAGCTGAGTGTTCGGAGGAAAAACACAAAAGAGATGTTTGGTGGCTTTTTAAAAAGTGTGGTAAAGAGTGCTGATGAAGTCCTCTTCTCTGGAGTCAAGGTAAGGTAGTTGRTTTACCTCTTACTTGCCCTGATATTGATTGTTTCTTGCTTCCTGCTCCAGGGGAGTTAGTTATGTCTGCCTCAGGCTTGATGTGCGTGAGGCTCAGTTACCAATGCTAACCTTCCTTGTTACTGCTGTCCCAGGTTGGGTGGAGTAGCCTATATTAGTTTTGACTTCTATAGAAATAAGACATTGAAGCTATAGGCTATTAAACATTTAAATGTATATTTAAAGTTTCTGGAGGATGCACAAGAGTTGCCTTAACACCTGATACTGGTGGGGAGGAAGGAATTACACCTTCAGCAAATGCGCTTGTGGCTTTTGTCTACTTTGGAGCTCTGAACAAACATGATTTATGGGTTTCTGCTTGCACTAGATGAGATCAMATACCAAAGACTCCTGTAACTGGTCCAGCTTCAGCTTTTCTTTCATGTTGCCRTGGTAGCTCTTTCTAATAGACTTGCTGTCCTAAACACAATGTCATGAAACATTACAGTACATATAATGTTTGGTGTGGATGTGAAGCAAGCTTGTAAACTGCTTACTGCTTAGCTGCTGTGTTGCAACAGGCCTGGGAAATAAAATTCCAACAGTTGGTAGCCCTCTGATACCAACTTACTGGTTGCTTCAGACAACCTGCAGCGTTGAATAGTTGAGTGTCAAGTCCATCTTCACTTCATCATGAAGAGGAAACTTGCCAAACRGCTTGATTTGACAAACCCTTGGCTCAGGGTCTTGTCTTGAACTCTGCTCTTCAGTAGAGACTGATGGGCATAATGCCTGGGTGGCTGTGGTTATTTCTTTGGCCCTTCCCAAAATAGGGAAGAGCRTGTATTCTGCAGTAATGTAACTGACTTAACAGATCATACTCTCTTTCAGGAAGTAGAAGACTTTTTTGAGCAAGAGAAGACTTTTCTTGTAAACTACTACAACAGAATCAAGGATGCATGTGCAAAAGCAGATAAGATGACAAGATCTCATAAAAGTGAATCTTTTCAGAGACCTTTCTAAAGACCTTGCAGTGTTCCTGATTTCAGCCTGAAAACCTTGTCTTGTTCTTGCAGATGTTGCAGATGACTATATTTATACTTCAGCTTGCTTGAACAGCCTGGCATTAGAAGAGCCTACAGTTATCAAAAAGTAAGCAACTCTAACTGTTCATAAACATATCCTGAGTCTGGGAATATCACGTTCCTTCTGTAAAATCCAGGGGATTGAGCCACAGCTGGTTTGAGTTTCTTGAATTTCAAACAAGTAGCATTGAAACTTTTTTCCTCTCATGCTCCTGGTGCAACAGACCTAAAATTATCAATTGCATCTGACTCTTAACTAGCTGATCTTTTGCCAGTTGTGCCCTAGAGCTGAATTGTGCTAGTCATCAAAGCCCCTTCTAAACAGAAGTCTCCTTGAATTTTTTTCAGGTCACAAACTCCCAGAGAATATGGGAGAAAGGGTTATGCATCTGTGTTCTAATGTGCTGTTAAATACAACCACAGCTTACACTAGGCCTGTATTATCTTCTGGACCTTTGAAGTTCCAGAATAGTAGAGTTTTTCAAGTTTTTAAGCTATGGAAGYCTAGTCTGATGTGAATTCTTCCACCTCTCTAAACTGCTATCAATTTACCGAGACCTTGTTAAAACAGAGTATAGCTGAATAAACAAGACAGTTCATCCGTCTTGGAGAGTAGCAGCAGGGAAATTATCCACAAGACCTTTCTGATCTAAGAGATCAGTGTTGTTATTTTAAATGATGTCTAGCTGCTCAACTGTACTTGTCTGTTAGGCTGGAATCAGCACCTCTTGCATTGAACTTTTTGTCCAGGTCTTTGCCTAGACCTGAGTTCTTTTCAAGCTGTTGTCTGGGTCTGTATGGAGGAGTAAACTCCAGCCTTCATCTCAAGTTTCCTGTCAGTTGATCCCGGCATTTATCAGACTAAGTAGTATCTAAAACCTATTTATGCAATTTTTTCCCCTAGGTACTTGTTGAAAGTTGCTGAGCTCTTTGAGAAACTCAGGGTAAGAGAAGCTTGGGGGGGGTGGGGGTGGGGGGAAGAATCTCTGAGTTTGGATGTTGCTGTTTCCTGTTACGTACCAACTATCTGATCTCTTCTGCAGAAGGTAGAGAGTAGAGTTTCATCYGATGAAGACTTAAAGCTCTCTGAACTGTTGAGATACTACATGCTCAATATAGAAGCTGCTAAGGTGAGAACAGTTTTCTTTTTGAAGCTTAGTTTTATTATGAGCATCATGACTCACTCATGGTATTTTTTGTGCTTTAAGAAGACAGGAAGGTGGGCCATTCTTTTGCCTAAGAAACCTGGCACTCCTAAACCACAGCAGAATATAGAAACTATATATTAGCTAGCTGCAGTCCAGCCCACTTACAGAGGGCTGTTTAAGAACTCYAACCAGTTTTTCTTTGGCATGTAGAGAGGAAGAACTCATTAGATTTCTGTAAGTTAGAGTAAACTGAATTTGAGTCTGCGGCAGCATTCTAACCCTTCCCCTGCCTGAGTACTCATGACTTGTCAGTAAAACCAAAGATGACTATTAAAAATCCTGATGTAAATCCCAACTACTAMAGTACTCTATCATGAATATGCAGTAACATGTGAAGGCTATTGGAGTCTGGACTTCCAAGAGGGGTTTAGTAAACTGATGTGACTGCAAAAGCCTTGCCAGCAACTCTTTTCTAACCATTACTTGACTTGGCAAGGGTGTGACTATGCTGAGAAATGGTATCTAGGTATAACCTGATGGGCCTCTTCATCTAGTGTCATACCTCTAATGTCATGTAGCGTGGAACATCCACACAGAGGGAGCCTGTAGTGATGTACTGCTATTTAGATATCAAGACTATACTACTGCTAAATTAGGAGGAGTTGGCACAGAGACCTGTACTGCTTCTCATGTCTAGGTTAGTGTAGTGCTTTAGTCAAACTGTCAGATCTTCCACAAATTAAATGATAGYGTATCCCTTACTGGAAGAAGACTGAGGGAATTCAGAAAGTGCTATTACTCCTTAGTGGAGAGGCCTACCTTATAGAAGGATAAAGCTACTTTAAGGGAAGAAGCAGTGCTTACAGTAGCCCTTGGACTTCCTTGACTAAGGCACAAGTGGCTGTCCTGAATACTTTCTACTGCACTGGTGAAAGGCTCCTGTTGCTATGCTAAGAGCATAGCAGGTTATAATAGCTTGTTGGAAGAAGCAGAATCTGGTGCTGAAAGAAGTGAAACCTCCTGCTGCTAAGGTAGTTGTAACCTCAATTTGGGAAGTAGTCCTCTTAAGGCTTTGATGCATTATTCCTGTYTACTTTCAGGATCTTCTGTACAGACGTACAAGGGCTCTTGTYGACTATGAAAACTCGAACAAAGCTCTAGATAAAGCCAGACTAAAGAGCAAGGACGTCAGGCTGGCTGAGGCACATCAACAGGATTGTTGTCAGAAGTTTGAAAAGATTTCAGAATCTGCAAAACAAGGTAAACCAGGCTTTGCTGTATTTATGCTGAARGGAGATCTTAATGCAGTCCAGGTCTCCATGTGACCTTCAACTACTGAAGGCTTCTGAACACTCTCCTGAAGCAAGTAGTCTGGACAGCCCAAGGGCAGTATAGATGCCTGTAAAATTAATGCAGCTAAATGTTTTTAAGAATGGTTGTCTGAAGCAAAGCAATGTCAGTATTAGACCAATCTTAATTATAAGCCCCTAGTATTTGCTTTCCACACTGAACTCTTGTTCTCAGCTTCCACTTGAAGGTAACTACTCAGGCTTCTGGTTATCTCAATTAGAACTGTGCAAACAGGCTTTTGGTCTGCCGCAGTACAGCTGAGTGCCTCATACAGAGTTTCAAACACTGATTCTTTARCAGATGCCTTTGGACAATATAAAACAGAGGAAACATGCTTTCATGGTACACATGCTACTTCTTTAATGTTCTTGGTTTTTAATGTTCTCTGTTCTCACAGAGCTTGTGTGACTKACTTCTGTTTTATTCTAGTTGTCTTCCTGCAAAACCTTTCTGTCTTAGACAAGCTGTCTGTTTCCTCACCAAGATGTCAGTGTCATGTGATGAATGCATCTTCTGGCTAGAATCAGCAAGACTAACTCTTGAACGTTTTTGTGGTCAAATACTGTAACTAGAGCTGTACAACAGAACTCRTGAAACATAAGGAGCATTACTGAAACTTCAGTAACACTTTGTACATCTGTCTTATCTTTATTTGTTCTTTCTTCCCTACAGAACTGATGAGCTTCAAACAAAAGAGAATAGCAGCATTCCGCAAAAACCTAATTGAAATGGCAGAACTGGAAATAAAACATGCAAAGGTGTGTTCTTTTTAGAATTTAACAGGCATAGCTTGAGAGAAGTGAGTCCTGTGTAACTGGGAGGATTTTCTGGGTTGCCTTTAAAACTAGGAAGTGTAAAATAGAACAGCTGGGCTTTAGCTGAGATCTGAAGAGGGGAAGGAAAGGATGTGAAAAGCTGTAGGGTGTAGTGCATACAAAGAATAAATGCTGACAGTCTTATCTGTCCCATGCAGAAAGCCTGTTTTCAGCTTGTCACTCCTAGGACACCAGCCTATTGCACTGCAAGTGAGAAGTCTCAATTTTGCATGTAGCACACAACAGCTCCCTTAATTTCCCATGAGGCAGCCTCATCTGGGGTTTGACCCCTCCTGCATCTAGAGGCAGCTGCTGCTTCAAGTGTTTGAGTGCTGTGAGAGCACATCCTGCAGCTTGTGATCTAGCTGTCAACTGTTCTCACTTCACTTGTCACTGAAGGGGGACACTGGCTTTGTCAAGCTTTACTGAGCAGGCTTGAAGTAGGCTGCAGAGACCTCACTGTGTACTGCCAGCTTAATCCAGGAAGGTGTACACAGGTTACAGGGTCTGCTAATTTAGTGTAGAGAACAAAGCAGGAAGCCTCAGGAAGAGGTAACTGTGCATCCTCAGCTTCTTTTTGAGGAAGGGAAGTTTAATTTCCCACTCCCTGAAWGTCCTGGACTTCATCACAGGTAACTACTTCATTGCTGAGCTTGACAATGCTGCTCAGTTTGGCCCACTTTAAAAACTTTCTCTTGCCCCTCTCTTTCCCATAAACTGAGTCATGGTTGCAGGCCTGCAGGAAGAGGCAGATTGCAGGCTGTATGATCTGGTTTTGATGCTTTACTGCTTGAATGCTTGTCTTTGCGGTATAAGCTCTTTAGCATTGTCACAGGCTACAAAATCCTGGGATGGACCTACTATTTTGGAAGCTACTTCATTGTGGAAGTCAGGATTTAAATTATTGGTCATACTCATCTGAAACTAATTCTCTTCCTTTCCAGAACAATGTCTCTCTCCTGCAAAGCTGTATTGACTTGTTCAAGAACTAAGGCGCCTTATTCTGAAAATGTGAAAAAAGCATCAATTGCACTCAACGGCCAGGGGCAACTTATTGGCTTGACTTCATTAGCTTAAAATAAATATTGTCACTGAGATTCTGTTTGACTAATACTTAAATATGTTGATAGTGATACATTGACTTTCTTGGTATAAATGAGAGCCGAATTGTGTATGAATTGTCTGGATGTAGCTAACATCCTGTTGGCTGATAACTCAAAATGAGTCAAATGTAAGAAATCAATGTGCTGCTGACTGGCTTCATCTAGCAGAAAATGTTTTCTGACAAGAACTCCTTTTTTGCAGGATCATAAAGTAATCTGTCTCTTCATAGGCCTGATATATTGAAAATTTGCAAGTGGGAGTGACTTATACAAGTGTAGTAATTTTATAAAGTAAATATCTTAACATTCCACTTCCCAGACAGATTTCTACTACAATATATTTTGAATTTCTATAACTACATTCACTATTTGTACACTTGGGCAATACAGCAAATAAAGATGTCTGATACAACAAGCTGTTGTTGTATGGCAGGACTTTGTGTGGGATGTAAAATGACAAACTGAGGTTTCGGGCACAGACCTATCACAAATTACTCATCACCTGGAACGCTTCATTCAGAGCACTAGAGAKAAATACTTGACTCAATAGGATTGTTCTTTGAATGGGTGTTGACATGAAATGTGGGGACTTCAGGTCATGTTGCTGTTTGAGTAGCTCTCCAACTTTTACTTCCTATATGCTGCACACAAAGGAAACCAAGTCTTTCAAAAGCATTGATATATATATAGATGGCTTGGACTCCTTCAGACTACTTTACAATGCTTCATATTTTGTCAATCTTTACACCTCCTGCTAGCAACAAGAGGCTGTTTAAAACTTCAGGGTTTCTGGAAGCATAGCCCTTGCCAGAATTCTGTAAGATAAACCTCTTTAAACTTAGTATGGCCACCTGGGTGTACACTGCCATAGCTGAGGCAACTCAGCCTATAAACCCCAGGGTCATCTTTTTACAGGTTGGCTATCATTTGGCATATGTGGATTTAGGTCAGCGAGCCATACCCTTCTCAAGGCAGCTTTCTGAGTAAGAAGAGTATCTGAGCCTTGCTTAATTTCTTGTSACTAAACTTCTAATCATGCTTGAAGTAGGCTGTGTGGCTATGCKCTGGGCAGGGTGCCTGAAGCAGCTTCAACCAGAGAGGCTCTGAGAATGGGCACCTCAGCAGCAGTATCTAAGCATYGTTCAATAGTTTACTTTTCTGTGACCTGTTCCTTTTTCTTTTTGGTACCCCATGAAAACTGTGCAGCTCTTACCAGCCATGCCATCCTGCAGCAGTCTAGCTGAAAAATGYCTGAATTCTGTCTCCTTTTACCTTTGTTTGAGAGGAACAGTTTCAACTTGTGGTTGATTAAGGTTTCTGGAGTTCATGCTCAGCTTCTACCCAAATAGCTCAGTTCCAGCAGCAGCCACATAAGTGTATTGCTTGTGGATATGTGGCCCCTATATRGGGGAGAGGTGATAGGTAGCATCGCTGTCACCTATGACAGAGGTATCATATAAACTCTTAGGCACTTGTCCTGGGGCAACTAGTGGCCCCATGCTGGACAATTCATGCTGGCAAAGCGTTGGCTTTTCCTAAAAATGCACACTGTGCCTCTTACCCTCACTTCTGGCTGCTTCATCCTAGGCTCTGCTGGTGTGCCRGCTGTGCCAGGATGAGCTTCTCCTGTGTGCTGTGGCTCTCAGAAGCCATGGATGCTTCATGCCCTTTTGCACCTATTGCCTATGGCATWGGAGAAGTAGCATCTTGCTTATGCTGTTTTACAGTGAAATATTATTGAATGCTGAGTCTTTCTGAGCCTAGCTCCAGTAGCTGGGCAATCTTTGTGAATCAAAGTCAGTAGCCAGGAACTTGCAGCCTATACCTAACTGCCTTTGGGCTGAGTCTGAAGAAGTTGAGCTCTGACTACATTTATCCTAAGCTAATTCAACTCAGTTCAAAGGCCTTTCTTATTTTCCCCAGAGAAAGGCTGTAGCTAGTATTGACATGACAAACAACACTTTGTGTCCCTACTCCAGAAGCAGTCTAGACTCTTGTGGGCTTCATGCACTGTCAGTAACAATGTGTGTGAAGCTTTAAAGTGAGACACCCTTTTTAAAAAAAAMCCTGTTTTTAGGGCTTTTCCGTGAGATGTTTTCTCTCATATGGTTTGCACTCTAAATTCTTGACATAGTTTGACTTAGATTAAAGTATTAATCTGATCAGATTAAAAGGATGCAAAAGACTTTGTGTGGATGTAAATATGGCTTTATACTGATGTTGTAGTTATTGTAGTGGTAGTTAATTTACAATAACTGCAAGAAATGGTAGCTATAGAGCAGCCTCTGCCAATGACACTGTTGCTCTGAAGGAAGCTGTTTTGTGTCAGCTATGCCAGTAGAGTGCATTGCAGTCAGCTTCAATGTCTGAAATGTGTTGACTTGGAAAATACTGGTCACGGCACAGATCGCGTTCCTGGAGGCCAGTGGGTGGCAGGCTGGGACAGCTGCTGATAACTAATTGCACAACGTTTACCCTCAGTTTGAGTTGTAAYGAAGTACTGGAAAGGCTGCTGCATACCCCAGTTTTTTACCTGGCAGCTGGACATATGTTGATATATAAGAGAAATTAGCTGCATATGTGAGCAGTCTGCTCATAAGGAAGGACAGAAATCTTTCTTTAACTAATGTAATATGACTGGACCTGACCTTCCTTGTAGTAGGGCCTTGAATAAAGCCTTAGCAGAACAAAGACAGCACAGGCAAGTCAGTGTGATAAGGCAGACTATCATCAATGTGAAAATAACTTTTTAGAAATATTGCTGAGACTTAATTTAAAAGGCTGGTCAGGGGGGATGAGAGCAGAGTTTCACAGATGTCCCAAACAAGGATTGACTCTAGTGTACACATTATGATCACGTCTGTAAAGCAGTTTACCTTTACAAGCTTGTTGCTTTGGTTTATGGATTGCAAATTGGCTTTGGAGAACAGGCACAAGCCTTATCACTGTGATGGTAACTGTGGTATGTGGCTTTTCACATCAGATGTCAGTTCCTCTCTGTCCATTTGAATGAGGTCGGAGGGAAAACTAGTGTTTGGTCAAGTTTACTAAGGTTTGTTAGACATCCAGCTCKAGTGTTGTTGAYGAAGGCAGGTGCTGCTACTACCTGGAGGTAAGCATGCCACTGGCCTGCAGCACAAGTGCTTAGGTTAGCTCTATGCAATCCTTTCCAGCCATGTTCCCTCCAAGAGCTTAAATAGCAGGTCTCTGCTAATCCAGCTTGCCTTGCCTGAAATGGGATCCCAGTAGCAGCTCAGAAGGTACAAATCTCCAGCCTAGAGTCAAGGACATACTCTCTTAACACAGCTGGTAGCAAAGGTTTGTACCTTGTACCTTGGTGCTGTGCTTGTGGCCTGTGTTATGGGAGATAGCATAGAGAAACTGCCCTCCAAGGGAGAATGTTTCTACTGGCATGCAGCCACTGGGCTGCGTAGGGCGTTATAGGATACAGTGCTCCCTTCTTCACACGGTAAKTTTGGAGTCTAGCTTTTCCTCTTCCATCTCGGGGAGGAGCAGATGTTTTTCATCCTCCCAACAGAAGCATGGATCCTGAGGAATCCACTGTGTGCTCAGCATTAGAGAGTAAGGAGGTGATTTGTGTCCTTGGACAGCAGTAGCACATCTCTGCTTACAGAGATGTGATGGTGACTGTTGGGATGGTGCAGGCAAGGTGGGCTAGAACCAAGTCCTTGGGTGCTGCAGGTATCTGGCTGGCTGTTGCTAGCGGAGCAGAGCTAACAGTTAAGATGGGCACAGAGCAGTGGATCTGGATCACAGTGCAAACCCAGGAGAGACTAGYAGCAGGATAGCTGGATGCAGAAGGCTGCAGTCTTGGTATGGTGTTTGCAGCGGGTAAGGCATACTAAAATAAGAGCATCTTTGGGGTGGGTGAAAGAGGTGGCGATGGTACTTAGGSAGTTGGCAGCATCTGGATATTGGAAAACTGCAGATGGGAACCAACCTGGTTGCATAAGAGAAGCTCATGAATGTGTCCTGTTGCACAAGATGAGTGCTTGTGATTTTACTTTGGCTGTGGTTTACCGCTCTTCTGTGGAGACGTGGTAACTGCTAGTGTGACTGTTCTGCCTCCACTCCAATGCAGTGAAACGTGTCGGTTTAAATGACTTTGAGTGCTCTCTTCTGTGGGTCTGTTTTACTTGGCAGTGGAATTGCAAGGTCACTTTCTGCAAGAGGGGGTGGTGGAGTCCCAGGCAGGTGAACATGCATTGTGAGTGCTTCTCTGCTGACGCTTTAGCTTCTTGTCAGCACTCAGAGGTAGAGTGCAGTGGCCGGATCGTGTGCACTTACTGCTTGCAGCACCTTTGCTTCTTTTAGGTAAGGCTGTAGAAGTCTTCCCCATTAGTTAAGGGATTCTCATTCCCTATCTGTTTCTTGTGTTTAATGTTGCCTCGCTGTTACTTAAAAACTTTCCTAAGCCTGTTCTGAGTGGGAAAATGCCCCTGAGAGTCTGATTCACTGGTATAAAACAAGGGTAAAAAGAAGTTTAAGGTTCCTGTTTAATGCTAGCCTACTACCTGCTTTGAAAACAACATACTGCTTTATTGTGCCTGGTTTAGTTTGGATCAGATTTGTTCTGCTCCCTCTCTGGTGCAGTTTAAAAGAACAAAGAAAGCCTGGCTCCATAAAACAGCACAGATTTAGATAGCACCTGTGGCTCAGCCCAAAAATATACCTCAGGTTTGGTATAATTTAGTCAGGGGCTTCCAGCTCACTCTTGAACTGCTCCTCCTTGAAGGCCTAGCTAAACCAAACCTCTTTAGGCATAAGAGGTTAAATGAGCAGGTTAGCAGAGATGTTCTAGTAAAGTTAACTTGTCTAGTTAAAYGTGAGACAGCGACGGATGTAGTTTCATCATGAGCTTGCTGCCACTGAAAGGGGATGGCCTCACTTCCCCTCCTGTTTTGTTCCTGTTGCATCCCTTGGGCTGGTCCTGATGTTCACATGGCCTCGTGCCAAGCTGATGTAACTCACTAAAATGGCATGAAATGGGCCAAAATGGAGGTGGGCCAAAACGAAGACAGGCTTTTTGCCAAGTCAGTGCACAGAATCTGTGTTCCTGGAGCAGAGAAGCATGCAGGCCTGCGCAAGGGCGACTCGGGGGGGATGGAGAGGGGAGGAGACCTTGCTGGGGAGGCTTAGCTTAGCTCAGCTGTGTTTTGAAACTGTTGGACCAGCACTGGTCCAGTAAGTGCTTCCCTTTCAGGAGAGAGTGGCAGTCGTTGCTTCTGAACCTGCAGCAGGAAGACCTGGGCCATCTAAATCCAGGGCTGTCTGCATGATGGTGACCACCTTTGAACTGGGAACTGTTACTTGTTAGAAAAAGCTTGTCCTTTGGAAGGTGCATAGACAGCTCTTGCTGGGAGGTGGTGGTGGTTGGTGACTTCTCCAGAAAGATTTCCATCGCTAGTGCTTGAGAAACKAATAACTCCCCTTGTGTGGGCAGTGCAGCACTGGAGATTTACCCCCACTCACAAACTTCTTAAGGAGGGCAGCAGACTGGTTTTGGACCGTGGGTGTGGAAAACGTCAGCAAGTTCCAGCCCTGAGCTAACAGGCAGTGCCACTTTAAAATTTTTCACTCTGCTGTGGAGATTATTGGCACAGCCTCCTTCAGTAAATGCAAGGTTGTTGCCATGGAGGACAGGAAATCCCTCGTCTGCACAGAGAAGAAAAACATTGGAAACTGTCCTACTGTAAAGCACAGCTGCCTGTGTGCTGGGAGAGGGGTGCTTGCTTCTGTGGGGTGTTTTCCAAAGGTCTCGGTTTTTGTCTGCAAATCTTTGCACATATTTGCTCTGTTTCTTAGTGGGCTGCTTGTGCTTTTGAAGAAGAGCTGGGCAAAGGAAGTGGGAGCAGCTGGTTAGGACTAGTTTTAGGTGCCCTGATTAATGTGAGAAGCATGAGGGATTTTCGCTTGGGAGTAAGATACTTAGCAAATTTACAGTATCTGCCTCTCCTTTTAACTCTGCAGCTCCTCTTATTCCTGTTTCCCTCTACTGTTTGCAGAAGAAGGTCTCTGCCTGTTCTTCCCTTGGACCTCTTAGAGCAGGAGGCATCTCTGCTGTGGTGGGTCTGTGTTCTCCACCTGGCAATCTTATATGTATCCTGGCTGCTATTGCTGGAGGTGCAAACAGCAGTTTGGGCTATATGTGCAGCTCTAGCAGCTGGTCATCTGTTCCTGCAAATACGTAGATGCTTAGAGCTGGCCTATCCTTATGAGACGGGGAAGAGAGGAAGATCTTTCAGGACATGTTGGTGCCATCTTTCCACTGCAGGCTCTGCAAGCAGACCCAGTTCCCTTAGGAGTTGAGACCAGACAAGCCTGTGGTGGGTTAATCAGCTTTGTCAAGCCATCACTGTTAACATCATCAAGTTGTACAAAGGTTGAGCTGCTTGGTTGCTGCTAGGCATGAATACCTAACCCCTCRCCAATACTTGTCCTTCTTCCTATGGTCTGCTTCAGAGGCCAGATGAGCAGGTTACCCCTGATGTGCACCGATGGTTATCGATCACCTGTAAATGGACCACTGGATCAGGACTTTCCCTTCTTCCAGAGACAGGTTTGTCAGTTGTCTGGTTCTGCCCCATCGCTGTCCTGTCTGTCCATGCTGTTGCAGTCCTAACACACCTGTGTTAGGTGCTGAACAGAAACCAAGAAAGCAATGTCCAACTCAGTGAGCTTTAACCTCTGCTTGGCAGTGTTTTCTGGGCCAAGATTTTGTGCTGGCACTCATGAAGCTGTTTAAAGGCTCCGAGGATACTCCTGCATGTAGACCATGGTGTTACGGGAGGTGTCCTGGCTGGARAGGAAAGGGAGCTGTGCTCTTCAACTTCTCATTGTACACCAGTCATTGCWTTTAACATGGTGTGGGTACTTCCTTTATGTTTAACTGGGCTGTGTTGTTCCTAATGCTGTATGCTGTTAAATCAGCAGCAAGGCCTCTGGGGATACCTCTTGGGAGTTGCTCATAGGGATGKTGTGGGTGGATTTGAGGCACCTTTGGCACCCAATGTGATGGGAACAGCATCAAAATCCCAGGGCTCTGGTTGTGGGGGTTAAACTCCTGGATCCTCCCTGAAGCTACTCCAGGATTTCCCTGGCAGYTGTTCCCGGACTTGCCACAGTCCAGCTTTTATGCAGTGCAGAATGATGCAATGCTAGTTCAAACAACCCTCTCGCACTGCTGCTTCTTATGTTGGCAGAGCGTCTTCTGATGTAACCTGGCATCGTTGTGTTGACTTGCATGAACGCAAGGCTGATTTACACCGATAGGGCTCTCTGGCTGTGTTTGCCTAGCCCTGAATACGGCGGGCTGTGACGTCTGTCTGGAGTCAACATGCAGCAACCTGATTCACATCTTCCTTCTATGACTGACCACAGAGTGCCACCTCCTCCTTTCTATACCAGCCCTCCCTAGGTATATTTGCACAAGTCAAGTCCCACCCTCTGTGCTGCTTTATTTTCCCATCAATAGCTGATGGTGTGTTTTAGATGTCTGCACCTTGACGTGACGTGGTTCCTCTGCCCTGATGTGAGACCGGGCTTTTTAGGCTTTGCATCCATCTATTGCAGAAAGCCTGCTTCAACCCTGGGTCTGGCATTCTGGGTCTGGACTGGTACCATTTGGCCCATTGGTGTAGGGCCTGGCTGGGTTTCTTTAAGGCTGCCTGGTCCTCAAGGTGTTTCTAGTCCTATGGCATGTAAAACATGCAAGGTGACGTGGAAACCAGTCACTGATGTCAACAAGACAATGTGAAAAAGAGCCCTGTCTGTCCCTTGTGTGTGTGCAAAGGGAGGAATTAAAGGCAATAAATGAAAACAGAGGTGGTCTTGCTGATCTTCAATTTGGTTGTCAGTGACAACCGTTCTGGCAACTGTGTGCAGCATGCAGTCTGTCTTTTATTTTCTAGAGGGACCAGGCCATCCTTTTGTTAAAAGAATAGGCTAAGGAACATGGCTCAGGGGAGAGCGAATGAATCATCTCTCGCATTAGACCCCAGGACAGTGTCTCCTTCCTCTGTGGCCAGGATTGGCAAAAAGGACAGCCAGAATTTGGTCTTCTGCAGGAGGAAGGAGGGAGGCAATGCCAATGGAGCCAATGCTCCAAAAAAAGGACTGATGGGTGTGCGTCTGCCCATCTTTTGCATTATGGATGCACACACCTACGAGCCTTCCTTTGTCAGCACAAAAAGCCTTTTGCATTATGTGTGCATCCATAATGCAAAAGCCCCCTTCAAGGGGCTCTGGAGAGGGTGACTTAGAAAATCCTTTGGCAGGCATTACAGCAAGTGCAAAATGTAACGTGGCACCTGGAAGCTGCGTGTGGCTCAGCCTTGGGTAGAAGGGAAGAGGGAAAACACAACATTTATTTGCTGTCCTTGGAACTGTGCACGTAATATTTGCCTGCTTGAGTGAAATTGCAAGCTGGAGGATGTGCACTGAAGAAACAAAGACGATGCTTGGCTGAAAAACTTTTCTTGGGCAGGGTTAGTCTACGGAAACTGGTTAATCATAGAAGCCGTGTGATGTGCGAGTACGCAAGCTTTCAGCCACCAAAGCTGCTTCAGTGCACACAACAACCAGAGAGAGGTACAATTCGAACAGGGAGTCCTCTGTGGGAGACAAACTTCCCTGTGTCTTAGTGGAGAAATCTCTGTAAATAAACCACCTAGCTCTGTTTGGTTACAGAGGAGCTAAAAAAGGAGGAAGGACACTGGGAGGACAGGCACCCTGACTGATAGCTGGTGAGAGATGGATTGCTTTGGTGAAAGACGGAGGTGGTGACAGCTTCCTCCCCTCTTTCCTCCCCCGGCTTCACCCATGGCAGGAAGTATCTAGGAATCATGTTATCACGCGTTAGCATTGTGCTATTGAATATTCCTGCCTGGTGTTCAGTAACCTGCTGTAAGGTGGGTTGTGCAGATAAGAAGGGGCCTGCAGCATGGGCTTGGGGAGCAGGCAAAGCGGATAGCTCATCTGTCCTCTTATGCTCTGTGAGAGGCAAGGTGGAGCAATGGGTCTGGGGTCTTCTGGCAGCTCCCTCATGGGCTGGACAGGTAGAGCACTTTGGGGACACTGCAGGAGGTATAAAAAGGGATCAATTCTTTCAAAAGTGCAACAGAGAGAAGGCAAGAGGAGCCTTGAGGGCACCCCCTGCCCTCTGTCTGCCCCGATATGCCGGTGTGTGCGTACCCTGTGCCTACCGAAGCCCCAAGATAAGGCAGTCCTGCAAGGAGATGTGTTTGCTGAGTGAGTGACTCKGAGCTCTGTGCTGAAACTACACAATCCTTGTTTAAGAGGCCGTTGTGCAGCTCTGCAGAGGCATAACAAAGCAGGCAGGGTAGAGGTGGGCAGGTGGCTGTCCACCAGATGGGTACAGAGGGGGGTTAGCATGCCACTCTGTGACATTGGGGTGCTGGTTCCTCACAAATTGGGTCAGAGGTGTGGCAGTACTCCCCGACAGCATAGTWATGGGACTTGAAATGGTCTCCTGTGCTGTCCCGAGGAGGCGAGGATGGTGCTGTGATGGACGGACACACTGGTGTCCAGGCAAAGGTTGTCTGAGCTACTTTGYCCAGGGCATGCAGTGGGGAATCGGCCAACGACTCAATGCCCTGGGCAGACCAGTGGGTTTGTGAGCAGGCTGAAGCCTGCTGAGCTCTACGGAAGAGGCATTTTCTGTCCCTATAACCTCAGCCTAGATGTATTGTGTAGCATGGGTACATCATGACTACACTGGCTTTACAAAAACCTCTCTTTCTCTCTTGGCAATCTCCGCTGCAAGCTGCTTAAGTCACGCCATGGCCTTGACTAGTGTTTGTGTAACACCTTGCGTGGAGGAGTCCTGATCCCAGCTCTAAGCGATCGCCCCGGGAGTGGGTGCTTTTCAAGCCCGATGAACCTTTGGGGCTCTTTGCTCTGCAGGGCTCTAGCCAGATATGTGCTGAGTGGTAGAGAAAGGAGGAGGGTCCGCCAGGGTTCCAGCTGCCTGCAGACAGCCTCTGTGCTAGTTAYGGGAGAGAATTCTGCAGAGCTGGGCCAGAGAAAACAGGTTTATCCCCTTGGTCTGCAATTGCAGGGGTGCTTAAAGGAGAAGAGTTGCAGTGCTACTGTGAATGAGGACAAATTGAAGGGGGGAAGAATGGGGGGGGGGAGAGGAACATCTAGTGCTGCCCACAATGTTGGAATAAATCGAGGATCCCCTGGCTGCAGCAATAATGTGTCTTAAGCTCTCCCGACAAAGCACGTAGAGGTGGATGTCTCCATATCCGCGACCTTTGTGTTTGCCGATGAGGAGTGTACGTGTGCCAGCCACTCAGTGCCCATATGGAGCACGAACTTGCATTGCTTGGTGGGAGGAAAGGGTAAAGAAAACCTTTGCTCTGCCCTGAACCTCCCCATGGGCTCCACYGTGGCCTGTATCCACCCCTGCCTGGCTGCTCGGTTAAGCCTCCTGTGCCTCCCCGTTGGGCTATGCAGGATGTCTTCTCGCCATATGGTTTTTGTTGCCATGAATGAGCGAGGCCAGAAATCTGATATGTGAAAGCAATATCACGGCTGATTTCCTGGGGCTGGTAAGGACAGGAATTGGAAAAATAACTTGGCATGTTTCAGTGAGGTGGTGCTTGTAGTGTAGCAYGAGGCTGGGGAATGAAAAGCAGAAAGTGGAGGGTGATCAGCTGTGACAAGGACACTGCAGCAGGTAGGAGAGTTTTTTTTCTRACATGCACGTTTCCATATCACGGGGTCCTGCTGTAAATTTGGGAGGAATATGGTCCTTTGCTGAGGCAAAGCTGGGTGAAATTCTCCCTGTTAAGCATCAAAGGCAGGCTCTGCTTCCCTGGCCAATGTTCCCCTCGTCACCACAACTTGCTTTCCAGCCTTGGAAAAAGGAGATACCCCAGGAAACTGGCCTGAGGCTTTGGATGGCTGGAAAGGTCAGATCAAAGAGGAATTCATGAATGWGCCTGCAAAAACTACAATGAAGGAGAGTCCATCTGAGCCAGAGTGCTTGTCCTTAGGTCTGCAAATGGAGAAATGAGCATGCAGGGCGCTACATTGCCACAAGTAAGTTATACAGGAGTGTTTTGTGCCTGGGTTTGGCCAAGYCTGTATGTTATTAAATTACCTCCAGAGCAGGGTAGCCAGTCCATGCTGCCTGCTGGAAGTGCTGTCTGGCCCACACTGTCTCCCAAATCTGGGATATCTGCAGAGTGAAGCTATTTGGCGTGAGCTGAAACCACACCAAGGACCATCCTAACAGTCATGGTTCCACTTCCCAGCAATGTTTCCTGGTATGTTTAAAGATATTATTCCTAGGATATAGAAACTGTCTCCCCTTCCTTTGATCCAGTGGGAGGCTGGTTTAGTCCTCACTGGTCCATGTGAGTCCAGCTCTGGGACTTGCTGGACAAGATTTGCTGGGTCTGTCTTTGCAGGAGGCACATGCCACAGGCACCCTGGCAGCTCTGTTTGCTGCTCAGCAGCACCCACAAGCACAGTATCTGGCAGAGCTTCCACCTTTGCCTTGTCTGTAAATATTTGTAACCTTCCCTCGTCCATCAGCCTGGTATTTGCACAGGGAGAAGGTAACAGATGTTTGAAGAATTCATTTTCTGTGCAGCCTGTTCACGGGAGCTGTGTAGGAAGGCTTCTTGGTGGGACTGCAGCGTAGCAAAGCAGAGGAAGCAGCGGCGTTTCCTTCTGCTGTGTAATGCTGCCAAGAGGCATGGTCTCAGCAATGTTCGTCTGGGGATTTATGGGGCATTGAGCTTATCTATCAACTGCCCGGAAAACAAGAGGCGCTTTCGGCTTGAAGCACCGGTGTTTGTAGGCTGCTATGAAGAACAGGGCTCTTGCTAAACTAACAACGTGTCTAATCTATCATCTTTTAATGCTCTCCTGAGTCAACCAGTTCCAGTGGTTAGAGATTTACTGTTTCTTTTTTCTCAGACTTGCCATGGGTCTGCGTTAGCCCGACTGCCCAGCGGCAGGATAGGTGGGCAGGCACTCACCGGCACTCCCGCAGAGTCATGGCCCCTCCGGGATCTGCAGCGTGCTGCTTTCCCTTCTGCTCCCAGTGCGACGGGCAGGTTCCTGCTGCCGCGTGGAGCAAAGGGAGGCGGTGGGACTCTGATTTGAGGTTCCCTCTGGGGTCTCAGCAACCTTAAACTCCTTGGGGACCTTCTCGGCGGTCCCTGCCTGAATACTACTCTCCCCTCCATCATGTGTGTGGATTCGTCAATGCCGCTTTGGTTCCACAGTATGAGGAATGTCACCCGCATGATTTCAGCGCCTGTGCGGTGGCCTGGACCAGGGATCTGCTCTGGTTTAGGGCCCTCTTCCCACCTGATGCATCCTCTACCACCTCCCAAAAAACCCAAACAAACCTCGCTCCACCATACCAAAAAATATCTCACGGCTTTAAACTGTGGTGGTCTCCTGATCCCACTCTCAGAGGTGCTAAAAGAGAGAAAGATGGGAAAATGACCCAGGCACAGAGAAAGTAATTAGGTTAATTTCTTCATCTCTAAAATGCTGCAATCACTATAGAAGTTGTAACATTCACMTTAAGGGCACATCTACATTGCAGTCTTTGGACAAAGCTGGTTTGAAACGGAGTGGTGCATGGACTGCTACTCCAACCCTTGCAGCAGCCCGGAGCACGTTATCAGCCACAGAGCTCCCTGCTGACTGGGATGGCTGCTCCGGGGCCGATGTTGCCGCATCCCGCTCAAGCAAAGGGAAGCATCCCTGCTTATGTCCCTGGGTGTTAATGTACTGCTAGCTTCTGCCAGGGTCTGCTTGACAAGYTTTCATTCCCAGTCTTTTTCCTGATGCTGTTCAGGAATACTCACCCTCTCCCTGCTCAAACAAAAGACACTTTTTGGGAAACACGTGCCAAATGTTTTTCTTTGCAGCAATACAGGCTCAAGCAATGCTCCCTGTTCCTGCCTCCCTGTTTATCCACAACACCAGTTTGTGGGGCCAGGAGAGAATGRAGCAGGGAACTGACCCAGGCTAAAAATAACCCGGCAAAACTGATGGCTTAGGTGTTGCTGCTGACACCGCTTGTGAAACTGCGGCTGTGGTCAGAGAAGTTAGGTGGACTTTCCGAGAACTGCTCTAGGTTATTTGGTACAGGCATGTTTTGTCTGAAAAGCTACAAGGCCGGTATCAAAGAAGGGTTTTGAGAAATATGCTGCTGCTTCTGCTGGCATGCTAGCTCTTGAAGGTAATAACAGCATATTTCAGAGCAAGAAAGCCCCAAACCCTCAATCACACCCAGAATTGGCCAAAATGAGAGTGAATGATGCACGAGCCTGAGTCTGATGTAATTTCATTTTTCTGATCAACTTGTTGGGGAGATGTTTGCCCTTGTTAGAGGGGTGTAACACTGGCATGGAGTCAGAAACTCTTTATTTTGACCTAGCGAAAGGGAAGGGAGCAGCAGAAGAGGATTAGCCAGCATTAGCCCCCAAAGAGGCAGGAGGCAGCTGGCGTTTTTACTAGTAAGTCCCTGCCTCCTCCACTCACGTGTTTTCATGCTGTGTATTCCCACTTCCCCAGGAACTGCTCGYTCTTTTGACTGTAACAGCAGTTTTATTAATGGCTTTGCTGGGTTGAAAGGAGGGGTACTGGTCCTTCAGAAATGGGCTGTCACTCTTCTGGCTCAGTACAGGACAGCTGACAGCTCTGCCCTGGTGAGTGTGGCCTCACCTCGCGTGGCTGTGCTCTGCCCATGCATTCCTGCCTGTCTCAGGGCACTGGAAGGAAGATTTTTCTTTATTCTCCCCAGTTCTCAACTTCCTTGTGGGCTCAACCTGGGGGGACCTGGGTGGAGAACTGGCTCTTCTCCCTTGCCGAATGTGGCAAAGGACACAGACTGGCCTCTGTGCAAAAGGTCTGGTCTGCGTGTCCTGCTAAATGCAACAAGGCCAGTTTGGCTCCAGCCTGGTGGCACGTGTGGCTTGGTTCGCCGCGCAGGGAAGCCGAGCAGCGCTCTCCCAGGCACAGCCGGGGCATGGCGGGAGGTGGTAGCATGCAGCAGGCTGCTCARGGGGGTGGTACGCGGGCGACGGCCCCAGGTTTGGCTCCCTCAAACACCCCCGCACCAGGGCGATAAAACCTGCTTGCAAGAAGGGCCGTAGCCTTCATATGATTTCAGGAAACGGTAATTAGGGCCACAACAGCACTGTGGGGGGCTCAGAGGGACTCCTGCCTGCTGTAGCATGGCACAGCTAAGCTACATCTCTGTCTTGACCAGAGGTTGGTCCCCAGGATCAAAGGAAGTATGGAAACCCCTGGGAAGAGCTGGAAGTGCTATTGCCATTCTCCAGCAGGTTCTCCTCTTCCAGAGGAGATCCCAGAGTATGCTGGAGGCGGTCACCTTTCCTCCTCTTGTTCTCCAGTAGGAAAACATGATAGTTTCCACCCATGCTGGGCAGCATCTTTTAGCATAATTGAGCTGAGTTATTCCATTGCCCCTCCCTAGGCCATGTATATCTACTATCCAGCATAACCACTTCCATCTCCAGACCAGCCAGACCCACCAAGGGATGTCACAGTTTGATGTGGAGAAGGACCGTGCCCATTCAGTGTTTGTTATTTTCCTGGTTTCTTTCTCAGCTTGGTTGCTCTGCGCCCATCCTCGAAAAGTGGTGGGGACTGGGGAGGTACAAATCTCTTGGCTACTTGCGTCTCACGTCAATGCTTCAGTGTTCATGGAAGACCTTGTTTTACTTCTGAAGGAGAAAGTGCTGGGAAAGCCCCTTCCTTCAGCACACCACACCTCAGTGTCTCTGCATGTCTTCAAAAGAGAGAGCTGGGATTTCCTGAGGACCAGAAGGGAGTTAGGTGCCTGAGCCTCACCCACGGGGGCATAGTGTCTGCCTCCCTTTGGCCTGTTTCAGTAGCTGATCCATTTGGTCTGTGAAATATTTGGAAAACCAGGCATGGGTGGAAATTAATATCTGAGCTCTGCTGGGCTTTGCACGTGGTGAGGGACGTGCTAGAAACTTGTTCCCTGCCGCGGTTACAAGTAAGGAGTAAATTGCTGTGTATTTTCTGCCCTGGTAGATATTTGGTGAACATGTGAACGTGTACTTCTCGGCAAATGCAAAACATGGCTGGTGTCTGGGCTGAGATATCCTTGGTTTCTTGGGATGTTGTGGCATCTTGCTACGAGCTGCCACCACCTGCTCCAGCCGTGGCTGCGCCCCAGATCCCCACAGAAGCAGCTGCCATGCTCCTCCCTGGAGGCAGAAGTATTTCGGTGCTGGGCAAAGAAACCTTGTGTCAACAGCTGCGGCGCTCTGCCCTCCTCCAAAGGCTACCAATTAATTCCTTACAACACGATCCATCTGTTCTCAGCCTGTAAGCTGCTTGAGATAGGGGCTGTCTTTCCTGCGCTTGAACAGTGCTGCAGAAAGGGGTCCTGGCCTCGGGCACRATGACAAGGAGAACATTAAACTTCTGGTGAAGTGGCTGCAAGTCCCTGCACACCCGTGGGCTGATGAAGCTGTCAAGGGAAACGGAATATTCTTGTCCTTTCAACCACGTGCAGAAACCATCACAACTGCAGAAGTACATCTGGTCGGTTTAGAAATGTTTTGCTATCCCCTTGCACAGCTGCTGTCTTTGCAGCATTACCATTAAACCATGTAGGACTTTTTTCATGCCGGTTTTTTTTACTGTCACATTTTAAGTTTCTTAGGCTCGTCTGCTTTTCTGGAAGTGTGTTGGAGGAGCTGAGGTTTGTCTGTTCATCTGTGTGGTCCTCACATAACCAGATTTCAAGGCTCTGCTCTCCAGAATGAAGCAAGGGTAACGGTGCTGCTGATCACATGGTGAATCCTGTGCCTCCTCCTGTCCTTTGCGATGTTCATGCCCTGGACCCGAGGCTGTGGTTTCAGGGCTCCTAGTAACCACATCAAAATATATCCCAGCCCCGTGACGCAAGGCACTAATGACCGATGCAAACTCATTTTTCTGGTTCAGATTTGTTAAGTATTTTTGGCAGGCTGACTGGAGAGCCTTGTGCCACATCAGGAACTGCCCGTCCCTGTGCCCTGCTAACTGCATGTAGGACTGTGTACTACCTGTTTTCCTGCACAAGGACAGCATAAACTCCATTGCCATGGCTAATTGGGTAGAAATTAGATGTTCTGCTCATGCAAAACCGAGATGAAATGTATGCTGTTGAGTGATCTGGTGCACAGATGCTATATTACTGGTGGTGGATGTGTAGCCTGAGCACTCAGACGCTCTCCCCGTGTCTCAGCACAGCCTGCTGGGATGGGAGACCAGGTCTAATCCTGTCTTGGGGTAGGCAGTGCTGCTCCATCACTGGGTCTTCTCCACTGCTGGGAGTGCAGGTGCAGATGCTGATGTGGCTCAGCTGAGATGTGATAATTCCCTAAGTCCCCACAGTTTGTAGCATCTGAAATCAATTGTTTTTTTCACTGTAAAATTGTTGCTTTGTAATTTCACTTTGCAGCCTTCCAAACAGGCACCTTTGTCAGATTTTGATATTTTCAGTGTTTTGTTACGTGGGGTTTTCTTTTTATTGAGAGTGGGGCTTTTACCAAACAAACATCTCAATCACCATCTCAGCTAAAAAAGTACATCTAAAGGTCAGCTTACCTGAAGTCGTCTTGGGGAATGTTTTAACTTAAGGATGGTATATAAAAAACACAGCATCTATGATTGTAAAAACATAGCTTTAGTCACTCTCTGGGCGGTGGCAGAGAGAAGCTGTGATCTGCTTTGCTTTCATCCTTGGCTCTGCCTACATGGATAATTTAACCTGCTTTCAAACACTAGGAAAAAAAAAAAAAGAAGACTTAGGACACCTTCTGTGTATACATAAAACCTGAGTCCCACAGCTTGTGCTCTGACCTTCCCCGTTCTCTCCAGCTCTGTGATCTGGCATGCCATATTATCCCATGGGAACGTGAGGAGGAGGAGAGGGCAGGGGAATCTCTTAGCAATGTTGTGATCATCAGAAAGTCAGTCCCTGCAGCCAAACTTATACCAGCAAACTCTTTGCYAGCCGTGTGGGCAGGCTTAATGCCTAGGTCATGCGGCGTGGATGCAAATTTAGTGCACTTGAAAACCGAGCTAAGCCGGAGGGCTGTACAGTAAGCCAGTGGARACCAGCTGTTGTGGCAGCAGATAAATGAGTGAGAAGCAAAAAACACTCTTTCCTTGTTTTGGGGAGAGAAGTATCTCTCCGGGTTGTCTGCCTAGGGCCCTGCCATGCGAGGAGCCGTGGGGCTGCGTGTCAGGCTGTGGTTTGTATCACGGGATCAAGGTGGGAGCGACTGTCTTGGCTATAGGCCTGAAAGGATGGAAAAACCCCCACGCCTTTGTTTCCCAGGGTACCTAATACGTGTCCTGGGCTTTCAGACCAGCAGGCAATGTGACAGTGAGAGACTCCAATGCCACCGAGGAGCTGCCAAGGGCTGCTTGGCTATGCAAAGGGTTAAGCAGCCTGGACGTGAGGAATGAGCTGTGGTGTTCCTTCTGTGATTCAAAGAGGGAAAAATGTGCCCTCCCTCTCAGATGCTTCCCTCTGTCCAAAAAAGGCTAAATGGGCTCAGTGAAAAACCAGCAGAGGCATTCCTCATATTCTCTGGAGTAACTGGATGTAAAAGCCCGGATTTAAAGGGGTAGCTTGCAGCAAATTAAATGCGACTCTGAAAGGAATTCACCTTCTGCAGGAAAGTTGGCTGTGGTTTCGGTAACGAAGGACGAGCTGGGCGCTAGCTAGAAAAAGAGGAAGCTGTGCAAGAGATGGATATTAACATATACAGATGATCCATTAGTCATCACAGATTATTAAACACAGGAGGCCAGTTTGTCTTCTTTATTTTATTAGGGACGGCTTACACGCACAGTAATAACCACAGGACTCAGYTGGCTTTGCAGCAGCTCCCAAGCACACAGGTTAATGGTATCGACCCTGATCCAAAACCCGTTCGTGTCAACAGGAGATTCTTCCCCCAGCCTTCAACGCGCTTTGGAGCATGACCAAAGTGAGTTTAATAAGCTCTTTTAATATATCCTGTGATCCTTCTGCAGCCAAACAGACTGCGTTGTCTTCTCCAGGCCAGGACTGCAGGCACTTGCTACACCATTTGCTGGTGCCAGTCCGCCTGTTGTGAAACACATGCGAGGGCTGGTTTGCAAAAACACCTCCGTGCAGAGAAAAGCCACCTCTGCCCCATCACCTTCAAACCCTCACCAGGGCCCCTCTGCCACCCAGCAAGGAGTCACAGAGGCAATCTGAGGCCTGAATGATGAGGCGGGGGCAAGAAAATCTTTAAAAGAAAAAGGAAAATTAAGGAAGAAGGAGGAAGGGAGGCTGAGGATGATTGCCAATGTCAACGCGACATGGAAGGGAAGGATCTCTGGCTGGCAGGCACCGTGTTGCGGTCCTTCCTTCCCACCTCCAGCCAGCCGGAGATGAGAACAGCATGGTACACATCTTGCTGCCTCCCCGCCTCCCATCTGGACCAGAGCTGGAGAGAGGTCCACCTCATTCTGCTTGTTGCCCAAAAGCAGGGTTTCAAGGAGGCTGGGCCATGAACCGGGCCACCCTTGTCCTAGGGGCTGAGCAGGAAGGTCTCTGTAGGCCAAGGGTCCTAGTCAGGCTGCTCTGGAAAAGCGTAGGGTGAGGTCTATCACATATCAGCCTTTGCTGTCGAACAGACGTTGGACACTTGTCCCATCAGTCTCCGCACCCCTGCAGGGGGGATGACAGCTTCTTTTCAGATCCCAGTTCTGCTTGAGGTGCAGTTTCCTAATCCCATGAGAGTGCCTGAGCTGCCACAGGGGTCTTGGTTAGCCAGGGCATCCCTAGTGAGCATGGCTGAGACTGCGTGAGAAGTAAAGATTAGGGGAGAAAGTGGGGGAAGAAGGAAAACACTTGATATGGGGCTTGGAGGAGGTGCTCTGGGGCATGAAGAATGTTTCAGTCACTTTGGGTGGGAGTTTCTTATTCCCTTTGAGCAGAATGACTTTCTGGGTGAGTGGGATGCAGGAGACCAGATTTGTTCATCCCTGAGGCCAGGGCTGACTTTGCTTGGATGTTTGTGTCTGGGAGAGAGCTCTCAGCTGGGTATCCTGAAGAGAGATGGCCGGGTGTGGGGTTTGTCTCCCTCCTTAGCTGATAACCTCCTTTCTGGGGTAAGGATTAAGCTCTTCATCTTGGTGACTTCTGCAAATGCCAAGCCTGGGTAGCTCATTTTCCCTTGCACTGCCTGGACAGAAACGTTGCAGTTTCTCAGCATCAAGCCTATGTCTGTTGGTGGCTTTTACTCTGCAAAACTTGGTCGCTTGTGCAGGAAGCCAAACCCAGGGCTGCCGAGCTGCAGGTCCTTCCCCACTACCTGCTGGTAAGGTATAGCTTTTAGGGGTGTGTGATGGAGCAGGGTCTCCTTGCTGAAGGGTCCTACTGGAGCATCTCACGAGGGTCACAGTCCGTCGGTCGCTTTGCGTACGGCTTGCAGATGCCTTGGAAGCAGACTGCATCCACCCAACATGGGGAGTGCTTTCTGTCCTGGTGCCTGTGTGCTCACTAATTGGTCCTGACATCTTGACGAGGACTTTGTGTGAGGCTGTCAGGAGTGGTTACTGATGCTTGGCAGCGCTTCCATGCTGGTGCCGCGTGAAGGCTGCAGGTCAGGTCCTCACAGGGGGCTCAGCTGGGTGAAGACTTGCAGGTCATCAGTGCCTGGCAGTTCCCTGAGCAATTTCCCGAGCAATTTCCCATCTGACTTATTGTGCACCTGGCATTTAATATAGATGCAAGCCCATTTCTAAGGAGTAAGGAGAAGTGTTAAAAGTTACTCCCCTGAGCAGCAGGGGTTGGCTTGACTTTTTATTACTGGGGAAAGGAAAGAATTGCCACCAAAATCAATTTTTTAATGTAAACTTGATTACCAAGTGCTCACCTGGAGCAAGCTTAAACCAACTGAGAAACCACCCTCTCTCTCTCCCCTAGCAAGTGCCTGGCTCTAAGTAGCATAGACCACCCTGCAAAATCTCCTAGATCATTCCTGTTAGGTGAAGCCTTGCCCGGAGGTGGGAATACCCGCATGGCTTTGCTGTGGAGCGCAGCCAGCCCCAACGGGCTTATGAAGTTAAACGGGAGTGCGTTTAAAGGGAGGGAAAGGATATGGTTTGCCTGGGCTCTTCCTTGCAAGGAAATGCCGTTGAAGAGGAGCCCTGGGAGAGACGGATGCCAGGACTGGGGGAGCAGGACGCAGTGACTTCCAGAAGCTGCAGAGGAGGAAGGACTTGCAGCGAGGTTAATTTGGACCTCAGGCAAATTAAGGGCTCCGGGCTGATCGGAGGGCATCAGGGGGTGATTCAGCTGGCTGTTCTGCTCTCGAGTGCCTGCAACACATTGCAGTGCTGTTGAAGGAGCTTATTCAATGGCAAATCCTGGTTYGGTGCCCCTGAAACTATCCAGCTTGGATTTGCCAGGTGTGTTTCAGGGGAGACTGTTCCTAGCTGGCTGAGATGGAGGGACTAAAGGAGCTTCAAGCAGGCTTGCTGGCATGCCTGCAGCTGGAGATCCCCAGCCAGGGCCAGCGTCCCCAGGGCTCAGAGCAAACGGTGGAGCTGGGGGCTGGGGCGGCTGAGCCAAGAGCTGCCCCAGGAGTCCCAGCCGTCCCGGCGGCTCTGCACTGCTTCCTCCCCATTGTGCCTCCGTGCTCAAGCGCACTGTGGGCTGCGTGGGCAGAGCATCCTACTGGGAGGAGGGAATTGCTGGCCCTTGGAAAGCAAAGGGAAGCCTGGTTTAAAATAGCTTCGTCGGTGAGACCCATTCTGGCATCCTGATGCTAATTCAGTTAAGAAAAAAATCAGCTAATTCAGTTAAGAAAAAAAAAAGCGGGGGTGTGAAGGCCTGGTTCCCCAGGCCTGAGGGTGGGCAGGGGCACAGGGCTGCCCTGTGGTCGCTGGCTGGGCTGTGGAGAGGCAGCGCCCAGTGCCGCTCCATGTGAGGCTGGCCGGTGGCGGAGTCAGAGCAGCGAGCACCTCCAGGATGTCCCGATGTGCCCAAGGTACCCATCCCCTTTGCAGAGGGAACCGGTCAGCCCTGGCAGTGGAGGGGAGACTCTTCTTTCTGCTTGTCAGCAGTAGCTGCAGGGCTTTGTTGGTTTTTTGGGTTTTTTTTGGAGTCTGACCCCTTCCCTTTATAGCTTTGGAGCTTTTGGGTTCGGATGGCTGAAATGTGCTGCGCTGGCGTACCTTTGCACAAGAGGCCGAGTGGAAAGCCATTTCATGCGCTGATTAAGTCCGCTCATCCCTTCAGAGCCTTCTGCTTGCCGGTCAAGACAGCAGGCTTTCGTTGGAGAGCAAATACACGTTGTTCAGCTCAGCACACATGTAAAAGCTGGAGCTTATCTGCCTCTTGTCACCAGGGAGGTGAATACTAAAACCTGTGATGCTTGTAAGAACAGGACCTGTGAGTCCAGGCGGGATCATGGCACGATTAGTCAGTGTGTCAGACAAAAACCCATTTCTTTGTCAGAGAATGCCCACAATATCTATGGAGTCAGAAATGGATTGCATTTGGCTTCAGCGCAGGGCGGAGGTGTGGGAAGCCTTCGTCAGCCTGCACAGCGCTGATGCCAATTTGCAAATTGGTCCTTGGCGCTTGCCCTGGGTTTATACTCTCAGAAGGACATTGGGGTGACACTGGCTGAGGCTCTGCTGTCAGTATGCCTGAATAACCTGGAAGAGAAAGGGAGAGGAAAGGCAGAGTCAGGAAGAGAAAAAATAAATGGAGAGGATGAATCTCCTGCCTGCATTGAGTCTTTTTTTCCTGCGCTGAAGTTATTTTTCTCTCAACTTGCAGACTTCTAAGCTGTTTAGCTTGTCTTCCCCCTCACCCCCATTTTTTCTTCTTTGATCTAAAAAGGCAATTACTAAGCGAAACCAGCCAGTTGGGACATATTTAGGAGTGTGACTCAGCCTTCACCACAGCAAGTGCCCAGGGCTCCCAGCTGTTGAACTTGCACAGCTGGGCGCAGGTGAGGTGCTCAAGGGCTTTATGTTTTTGGCTCCAAGTCTCTTATTTCCTTCAATTTTAAATTGGCTGCTGCTCTTTCCTGCTGGTGCTAACTGGCCTTTAAGGGAGTGTGTACCTGGGTCAGGGTAAAGGAGTCGGGAGTACATTTCTCCAACCCATCTCATATTCCTGGCTCTGAGCAGGACCCTTTTCCCAGCTTTGTCCTGCCTTTTATTTAATTTTTATATTGCTGTGACTTAAGAGATGGTAGACTGAAATCACAATGTGTATCTATCTCTAGCTCTCCTCCCTGTCTGCTAATGATAATCATCAAATCACTGCAGGAGGCTTGCGTCTCCATTTACCCGTAGGGAATTAGGCTGTACTTTTCAAGGAGCTGAAGAGAACCAACACCTTGATCCCTTGGGCACCAGTAAAGCCCCTGACCTGTGAGCATYGCTTTGCTGCCAGCTCAGTGTGTCRAAAAAAAGAGAGACTCAGAATCATAAAAGTGCTTTAAAAGCTTGAAAAAGTGCCGAGATCCACTTACGATTTTTTTCTCTGTGGGCAGAACACTGTGTGACTCTTGTATTTGTGCTGCTTTAGACAACAGCAGAGATATCTTTGCAGTCCTGGCTTGGGCTGCCGCGTCTTGGAGGGAGAAGCCSCCACCAAGAGAGTCGTGAGCGTTGCAAGCTGGAAAATATCTTCCACTTTCCCTCCCTCGTCTTGCAAAAGGAAGCAGGTAGAAGCCCTTGCTTCTTTCTCTGTGTCAAAAAGAGCTTTGAAAGGGGTTTGTGGTGGAAGATACAAACCCGAGGAAGATTTCGCGTGTCCCCTTCCACGTGGCTGTCCCTTTCCGTGGCAGAACCAAGTCTTTTCGACAATATTTCCTACTTGCATCTCTGTGAAAAAGCAATACCTTGAGGCACACGTTTTGGCTCTTGCAGCGGTTAGTGGGGCAGGTTTCCCCCCCGTGGCTGCTGGCCCCGGCCCTCTYGCCGGCGCTGGGCTGGCAGCCCCGCGTCGGGGCGATGACTCAGTGCCTGGCAGAGGCAGGGAGGGCAGGCGGTGGCCCCCAACCTGCGGCCGAACAGGCTCAGCTTTGTGCTGGCCGGCTTAAAAGGAGCTTTATGACTCCTCTCGGCAYGGCGTGAGCCCCGGGTCCTGCACAGGCCCCTCTTTGTGGGGGGGGTGACGTGGTCCGGGGGTGGAGGCGAAGCCGGGTGGGAGGTGGGGAACAGCCCTGCCGGCGGGGTCCCTCGAAGGGACCGAAACTGGAAGAGGGCAAGAGCCAGGACAGGGAAGCGAGGCCCCAGGGATGCTTAATTCTCATCCCATCCGAGGGGAGGAAGGTGCCCTGAGGGTATGMCAAGGGTCTGGCTCAGCCCTGAGTTGACGGTGGTCCCCGAATGGCACTTCAGGGTCACCGGACGCGTCGTTAGGCGCCGAAGACTGCRACTCTTGCAAGCTGGCGTCAGAGGTCCCAGAAATGCTGGGGGAATACTTAGTAAAGCACACCTTGCCAGGAGACTCCTAATTACATATAAATATGTGAAATCTTGGCTCTGCAAGGTTTTTATTCACACTTCCGCTGCTCGGTTTCACATTAAAAAAAAGAAAACACCAAACCCTCTGCAGCTGCTTTCTCTCTCAGTTGCAGGGACAACTGTATGAACAATTGTTTTTACAGTTTGGTTTTCAGACCAAAATATCAACTTTTGGTTTGCCTGAACTAAACGGTTTCTGGATTACTCTTTCTGGAGATGGTTTCTCACTCTTTTCTCATCCATTTACTTCTGTGGGTAACAAGAGCGGGAGACATTCTCCTGCCTCTCCTCCCGATGCCTCTGCCCAGGTGGCACGGCTCATGTGTTTGTGCAAGGCGCCTTGTTGGGAAACCCAACGGCCAGAGTCCCCCTCGCTGCCTCCCCCGTTGGCCGTGAGCACATTAATCTCTCCCTCGGCCTCACCAGGCAGCCATCTGCTGCTGTTTTTCCAGACGGTGTCATGCCGGGGTGATAAAGCACGGAGACAGCCTCTACAACTAAGCTGCCTCTTAAGACCACCTAAGACCTAAGCCCACTKCCGCAGTGGTGCTACAGAGGTAGCAAAGGCTGAGACCCACCGTGCAGCCTGCATTAGGCAGTGCCAGAGGGTCTCCAGGAAGGGAGTTACTCCACACCGCCACTGATCAACTCCTCTTCTTCCTCAAAAGGCTGGGCTGCATCATGCCAGGGTGATACCCGCCTGTTGATGGGGCTTATTGYAACGTAGGGGCTGGAAATGTCCCTTCTGCAGCTTCTGTCTAATTTTGTTTGAATTCCACTAAGCTCCACAACAACTCCCAGGCAAGGAGCTAAAATACAAGAATTTTTAAACACGGTTTACAACCAACCTTCTCCCCTCAATGCATCACTCCAGTTTTAGTGCTGCATCACTTCTGCGGTGTCATCTCAGTAGTGTTTGCTGGGCGTTTGCATGGCAGAAAACCTGGAGTGACACAAGACGAACCTGGTCTTAAACATCTGTAGAAACAGCTGAGATTGGGCAATTTGTCTTCTAGGTATGCCACCGAGCCCGAAGACAGGGCTGCCAGATGCTATGGCAATACTTGTGTGATAATAGCAACGCTTATAGCAGCCATGCTGAGGTCTGCCGGTGCCGGGCTGGTGCCCAGGTGGGAGTGGGAAGCCAGGTTTCACATCCTCCCTGTGCCCTGCAGCTGGGTGCAACGGTGATGGTAGCACGGACCCGAGGACGGATCTGCAACAACGCTCTGAGCCAGTGGCTGCGTGGCATCCCAGACCCCCAACTTCAAGCGTGAGCCACTCTGCCAGCCYCACTGGCACGCTTGGGTCGGAGCTCATGTGTGCACTCATGGGCCAGCTTGGATGCTCACACACGCCTCCAGCTCCCAGCCACGCAGGTTAGTGAGTCCCTTCCTTAGAACCAAACATTTTGCTCAGAGGAAGTATGAATAATAAAGAGAATCCTGATATGTCTTAAAAGAGAAAGCCRTATGCAGGACTCCTGGAGAAGGTAACAAACTGCTGTGTGAAGAGTCATATCTCCCTGTCCTTCAGTCGCCACTGCATCCTGGATAGGAGCAATCTGTGGGTCCTTAGGATGGTTGGGGCGTCCAGCAGCAGAGGAGGGTCAGGACAGGCAGATGGTGCCGGCAGAGGTGGCTGCTCAGGTCTCAGTGCAGCGGCTTGATTACCCCAGTGGTGGCTCTATATGTGTACCGGCAGCTTCAGGGGCATTTTCAGGCCCCAAATCACAACATCTGGCTCTGAGGGCCAGCTCTTGCACCAGGAGAAGTGGGCACAGAGCTCGTTGTGCTGCCAGACTCGCAGCAGCGTGGGAACTGGTACCCATCCAGGAGGTGATGTGCAAGTGCGCTTGTGGTAGCACAGTTGGACACAGCATTCACGCTGTTCCCAAGCTGCTGCGTTACCAAATTTACACATCCTGAGCCTTTTCAGGAGCAAGCCTGGATGGGCAGAGCTGTGCTCAGGCGTGCAGGATCAAAACCGTACAGGGCTCTCCCCTTCTTTAAGGCTTACCTGGGTAATCTTCCCCGGAGCTGCACCAAGAGCATCAAGCTTGTCAAGCTTTGGTTGGACCACCCAGTATATACAGGCTATAACATACAGYGGAAATCCTGGGACGGACTTCTGTCTTAGATTAGTTAGTCCTGATGTTTCTGGACTGGACAGGGTCCGTAACCAAAAGGTTTGCCCCAAGCCCAGGTGGGAGGCACCAGCCCTGGCAYGCTCGAGGCTGGAGGGATGGGACCACATCCATTTGCAGGCCTGGAAATCCTGGTGCTGGGCCACCCCTTGGCATTTTTGAGAGGCTTTTTAGAGAAATAGCTATTATGTGTGGGCCTCTGCCCAGAAACCCACGCAGCTGTACGGCTGGGAGGAACTGGAGCACCTGAAACTGCTGCAGAAGGGCACGATGCTATTTTTTAAATGGCCCCTTCATCGTGGATTATAAGCTAAGACTTAAAGTGAAAAAAGATCACATGCCTCTTTAAAGCGGGAAATAGCTCACTAGCAGACATATGGGGATGCTAAAGCCAGGCCACCAGATAAATTAACACGACTATTAGCCACTTTTTTAGTTCTTGAAAGTGGCAGGGTATATTTTTAGCACCAGGATTTTAGGTGTTTTAGGTCCGAAACCACCTCAAAGGCTGAAAGTCAAGCCTGCTTTGCTGAGCCCTGCGGCTGCGCTTGGGCAGCCGGGCATTAAAAAAGAAAAAGCCACGTAGCTGGAGAGTTCAAACAAAGCCTGTTGCAAACCTCATTTGCTGGGAAGATGAGGCAGGGCTGGAGAAAAAATGGTTAATGGGTCATTTTGCTGCTTTTGCACCTTCATGTTGAGGAGGGTTTGGGGGGATTTAGTGAGAATAAATATCCAGCTCCTGCAGCAAGGGGGATCACAGCTCACCAGGGCAAGTACTGTCTCGTGGCTCTCAATTTAGGTGGTACACAGAGTCTGGGTGCTGACTGAGCTCTTGAGAAAGGAGGGGAGTTTTAATCTGGCACCGTGAAATGGCTTGCCTTTGCCAAGCTATTTGAGGGAAAAACTGACTTTTGTGAGAGAGATTTGTGAGCAGGTCTGTCTTATAGGTTCCTCTTTCTGAGGAGCGGCACTGGGGCTCGTCGCTGTCTGTGGCACAGATCTCAGTTAAACTAATCCTGTAAAAATGCTGCAATATCCTCTTAATTCCTTTTAAACCGGACTTTCCTCAAGATAGCCGCAGCAGAGCCCTGAATCCGCGCTGGTTAGATGAGCTGTGCTGAGATGCGGGGTGGGGARCTGGAAGGGCTGGTGGGGCTCATGCTCTCCTGTCACGCTGTGACAGGGTGGTAAATTTGGCTGGAYGGCCTGTGGGATGGCCAGGCTTATTTTTCTATATGAAAATTTACGGGGGGGGGAGGAAAAAGCAACCCTAAAACTTCTTCTCTCTCCCAGCTTTCCACAAAACTCCCAGCAGAGCAAGCAATCACTTGGGGCGTATACAGGTGGTCCACTCAGGTTTGCTGAGTCAGGAGACAAGACATAAACTCCATCCCACCAAGTCTCAGGATTCAGTAAAATGCTTTCTTCTTCTCTATGTCATGAAGGACATTTCTCTCAGGTGAGAGCACTGTGCCATGCAATTTGCAGGCCTCCCACAACAAAATTTAGAGGGGAGAAAAATTCCCCCCGTTTCACAGGTCCTGATGGAGCAAAAGGTCTACACCCAAAGAGAAGATGGAGAGAGACAAAGAGCTGGGTACCAGGAGAGGCTGTTTGAGATATTGAACAGGCTATCGAGCCTGTCAAAATCATGTTTCCTGGCATCCTGTACAAACCTCCCATGATTTTACAGGGACAATATCCACAGTTTATCAGCAACAGCAGTTTAAGTACAATCCTGAGACTGCTCTGGTCCCTCGTGCTCCCGTGAGCAGTCTCATGCATCCTGAGGGCAAAGTCACACAGTCACACGGGCATCAGCAGAGCAGGTCCATCAAAGCAGGGCTGTCATCCCATGAGCAACCTCATGTCCTGCTGCCATATGGACCAGGGCTTTCACCCAAAGGCTCGGTCCTGAGTCTCTCACTCAGCCAGTTGCCCTGCTCTGCTGCGAGAGCACTAGTCAGAGGATGCGTTTGCCCCTCAATGCCCTTCAGATGCTTTAAGGAGCTGAGCTGAGCCCGGTCAGGCTCGGAAGGAGGGTTGGAAGGAACGTGGCCAGGTGGGTTTCTGGTGGCCATCCCCAGAGCATGTGAGATGTAGGTCAGATGATGCCAGGAGAAGGTGGGCTGTGGAGGAAATGTCACCTAGAGAAGCCCAGGAGGAACGTGGCTCCTCCACCTATGGAAAAGAGAGATGATAGCAGTATTTGAGGTAAACACCTTGTCTCCAGCTAATTTATGTCACCGATTCCCGCTCGCTGAGCCTAGACAGGCCTTTCAGGGAAAGTCTAAACATTAACAAAGCAAGCGGTGTGCACACAGCGGGGCAGCTCAAACACAGCGTGGGTGGTATGCTGAAGGGCATTCACACACAGGCACGGCGGAGGGGGGTCCTCCCCGACGCTGGAGGTGCAGTGTTCAAGGCTGCCTTGTATCGACTCATCAAATATTTGTTTGCATCTGTGACCTTCAAACTTTCCCATCATGGGGGTGATTTCGACTGCAGGTGTGCTGGCAGCCACTTTGAATTTCAGCACGGGCCAAGAGCAGGGCAGGAAGGAAGAGCTCCTTGTGGGTGATGTTCCTCTCACAAGGTTTAATTCTAGCCATAGCCGGCACCAGGCCCTGGTAAAACTCACCCCTGCCCTGGGGGCAAGGCTCTCACCAGCACTCTTTTTTTCCTAAAGTTTTTCCTGCACAAAGGTGGTGTCAGGGGAACTTCTGCACCTAGATAATCCAGTCTCGGCCATCCCTATTGCCAGCTGGCAGAAATCACTGCCGCTCTTCACATCGGTGGGGAGCCGTGATTTATCCCTGCTGGGGACCCCCTCTTTCTCCAAGAAAGCAGAGGGCAGACTCTCCTTACTGATAAGGCCAAAGTCCTCTTTGTCAGTTCAGTGCAACAAAAGCACAAACCCTCTCATGATGCTTTATGGGCAGGTGAACACCTCTACTCCCTTCAGTTATCTTGCTTGAACCTGAGGGAGAATTTGGGATAAGAGGGACGGAGCTGTTATGGTAAAGGTCCTCTCATTGACACCTAGGAAACAGACATCCTTTCTCCTGAAAGGTGTCTTCCCTTCACACGGATTTTTGTGCTTTTAGAAGCCGAGCTCCAGACTTTCACACCTCAGGGATACGGCCCCGCTATGCACAGGTAGCGGCGAGGTACAGGACAGGCTTTTCTCGGCGGTGGCTTCTCTCAGGAGTTGACTGATTCTTAGTATGAGTGTGCCTGCTTCCTTTTGTGTTTACCAAGTGTAACCTGCACTTCTTACTAATTATGGTAGTTATGCTGCTTATAGATATTTAGGCAGAACCATTTCTGTGCTTTTCATTAGCTAAATGCTGCATTGCTAACTAGACTATTTCCCATTAATATTTTTTTCTGTGTTTCTGAGGAAGCTTCCCCTTATCCTAGACCTCTCTTCTTCCTAGCTCAGGAGTCCCTTCCCCTACCTGACTTGCTCGTGCCCCTGGGCAGGGTGCCCCAGCTCATTTGCAGGGTGGCCTTGCTGATTTGGTAACCTGCTTGCTTGCAGGGTTATTTGAACTTGGTCACATCTTTCTTGGCCACTCGGGGTTTGCTTGTTCCTTTGTAGCACAGAAAGGGAACGAGCTCAGCAGCCGGTGATGACTGCGGCTACCGGCAGTGATGCGGTTCTTGTTTCAACTCCTGTTTCCTCTTTCCAGGAAGGCAAATTGCTACAACTGGGCTGTCAGTGACTATGGGCAGAGGCCAGGATTTGGGCTGGCTGTGTGATTATAAGACTCTTGCTCTATGTGCCAGTTCCTCATGGGAATACCAGCAACAGTGCTACAAATCTCTGGTAGTCAAGACTTTTGGCAGTGTTGACCAGAATTCAGTTGGTTTTGTGCTCTTCTGTTGAGGTGCTGCTTTCATATAAATACTCTTCCCAACTCTGGAGGGTGCATCTTTTCCCCAGGACTTATGTTTAATATAGCAACTGGTCAGAGAAACGGGCAGCGATGGGCTGCAGTGTTTTCTGGTATACCCACATGAACAAGCATCCGTGCTGGGCATAGGCTGGACATGAATCTGGAGAACCTGCGGCAGGACCTTTGGATGCGATTTGTTTTGGACAATGGCTTAAATGACATGATTTGACACAGCAATGTACAGTCCATAGACAAGTATTTCTCTGTATTTGAAAATGCAGCTCTTCTCCCTCTCCTACTCCCCTTCTTAAGCTGCATGCTGCAGCCTGACATCAGTCAGTCCCTCCTGGGCAGGGAGGAGAAAAGCAGCTCTTGCCCTAAGGGAAGCTGCTGCCAGCAATTGAAGGCAGCTGCCTGGCTAGTGAAAGAACCTTACCAAAAGATTTACGAAACTATTTTTGATTCAAACTTTTTATGCCTTTCAGGAGTTGCATGGTAAGTGACTTCTTCTCCCCATCTTTCCAGGTGGCTGAATTCCTCTGGACGACCACATCTTCCGTGAGGTGCTTTGCTTTTATCTCCGGGGAAGGTACAATACTACCATGAAGTCACTCATAGGAGTCCATCCTGGGAGATGAGGTCTCTCTGTGGAGAACAGGGATAAGTGAGCATCAGACTACATATCCTGTAAGTCACTGTTGTAGTGTTTTTCGAATCCACCTGCTGTGGAGCGTTAGCCAAAACAGGTTTGGGGAATTTCCTTTTCCCATCAAAAACCACTTGAAACTCTCTACAAAGTGACATTTTTCATGAAAACAAATGCAAAAAGTGAGTTGGATATAAAAATCATCTTTTCTAGTTCTGCTAGCAGATTTGGATGGTTCCTGTGGGTTACAGACTGTACCCCACTAGGAGTCACTCATGGCAAGTTTTATCTGATAAAGGACAAGGTGAACTTCACGTCCTCTGGACCATGTTGGGCTAAGGGATCTGCTGATCTCTGGCTGTGCCCCTGCGCCCCTCCATGTTTCACAGGAGTGTCTCTGAAAGACAGGAGGAGAAAGGCAGGCAGGGAAACAACTGTCTCCAAAAGTGACTCCAGAAATCTCGGCTCTGCCAGTGATCGCCATGAAAAACTGGGTGTCTGGCAGACCTCTGCCCGGCCATCCAATGCACAATCACCGTGAGGAGGTTGAACGGCACCAGTTTCTGGAGACACACCAGCGGCTGCTAAAACAACATCAGTTCTGCGTCGTCTTGCTTTACGGTGGTCCACCACAGGGGACAATGTGGTGGCATGAATCAAGCAGGTCAAATAGAAATCTTCCCTAGTTCTCAGTCACTCACCATTGGGAAGCCCAGGGTTGGTTTTGAGGCCAGGGTAAAGGAGCCCAGGGATGAATTCATACTCAAATGCCTGTAGACACCCGAGCCCCGGTTTGGAGTGAGGATGCCCATCAGGGCGACTGCCTGGATGCACGAAGATGAGTCCCATAGTCTATGAAGCAACATAGTCTTCTGCCTCTGCTTCCCTTCCTTCAACAGCCTGCTCGCCTGGAAACCTTTGTGTTTCAAAAGAGGCAGCCCTGGGGCCATGGTTCCCCAGACCCACCAGGAGCGGCTGCGGACCTGTGCCTGCAGCCACCAAGCTTGCTCGAATTTCTTCCAGATGTGGCTGTGCTGCCAAAGGAGCATCATGCATCCCATGGGGAGACAGTGGACTTGGTTTCAGCCAGTCAGCCTTTCGCACCGCACGCTGCGGCTGTCCCCAGCGCGCTTTGGCGTGACCCGGCCAGCAGCCTGACTTCAGTGSGCTCTGCCTTCGAGCGTGTGATGCACTGGGACAGGAGAAACGCCTGGTCCTGGGATGCTCCACAGCCCGGCAGCAGCGTTACCATCACGGTTTTCACACAGCTGGCACTGACAGCGGGTCTGTCCTTCTGCAGCTCGGGGCGGTTGGGATGCACCCTCCCGGGGAAGCTGGGCGTGCTGGTTTGGGCCCAGGAAATCTCTCCGTGCAACTAGGTTTGCTCAGAGGCACCTCCATTTCCCTCCATGTCCCTTTCATTGCCTATGTCTGTTTTTACTTTCAGCTTGGTCGCTGTCTCTGCTATGTGTGTTCGTAGTGTCCGGCAGAACAGGTTATCAGTGCTGGTTCTGGTTGCAACGTGCTAATTCAAATGCCACACTCTTTTATTCAAGTGGGTAAAAATCCCTAAGAAGAGCTAATCTGTACTTGCATCCCTTTGGAGACAGAGCTGTGCAGGTGGGGGGTTACACTCAATTTTGTGTACTCTGTGTGGCCCTTGATCTCTTTTTGTTTTAAACTCTGAACAGTGTCTGCTTGATGGATGTTTAACCTGTGCTTTTAAAGATATCCATGTCAATACGCTGATCACTCAGAGCTGCTGGAAGGTGGCATTTGTGAGGAGCAGGACCACTCACYGTCTTGGCGATCCACCACCAGCTCTTGCTTCATCTTCCCATTCTCCATCAAGTAGGTTGCTTTCTGTCTTGTGCCCCCAAAACCACTGGGCAGTGCTATCCGTGCAATGCAGATTGGCCGCAGAGGTAGCAGTTGGATGGATTTGTCTCTACGACATCCCAAAATCTTGTACCTTCATGGCCGTGTTGCCATTCCCCTCAGGTCTCCTGGCTGGAGGTTTGTGGTACGTGCTGAGCGGCGTGGCCAGGCTGTGGCAGGAGCATGAGCCTGTCCTTCAGCATGGTGGGGTCCATGCTGAGCCCGAGCCTTGCGCTGATGTCTCCTGCCATATCTGCAGGTCAGCGCTGCTCTCATTCAGCTCCAAAGCCRTTTTCATTCAGGATGTACCATGTGGGGCTTCACTTTCAGGACTAGTATCGCAGTTGCTGGTATCGTGTCAGCTTGCGAGCTGAAAGCCAAGATAAAAATGAACTTGGTGGTGTTTAGAGACATGTTTGGGTAAGTACTTCTAGCTGCAAAGGACGATGTGCAAGTCTGACCCCACACAGATGGGGGTCCACACACATGCTGATGCCCGGGGTGGATCGAGCGTACCCCACTCTGGAAAGCTAGGAAAGGCTGTAAGTTCAGCCTTTCAAAATACCGCCGTGCCAGACAAAAGTCTTTTTCCACGTGTTGGAAAGGCAAATAAAACGGAGCACCAGGGAGCAGGCAGAACTGGCCTTTTATTGCCAGCTCTTCTTGGCTAGTCAGCGAGGAGGAGAGGATGTTTCCCTCAGACCTACTTTACATCTCCCTCTCTCTTTTTTTTTTCCAATAGGAAATTGTGAGCGCATGAGTTAAGCAGAGCCCCGGGGAACAGGAATCTTCGGAGCGGCGTGTGGCTGGCAGGGCGTGAAGCTGGCGGCCAGGGTAGGACGCGCACGTACTCACCACGCACTCAGCATCACTTGGCTGCTTCACCAAATTCCTTCCCCTCCCCTCAACCCAGACTGTCTCTCCCCAGCTCCCGTTACTGCAGGCGGGTTGGGAGTAATGCCACCGCAGTGCCGTGACCTGGGGAAGGTCCTGCCTCCAAAAGTAATCCCCGCTCCTTCTCTCTCCCCAGTATTGACTTTTTTTTTTAAGCTGGATCCATTCCCCGATCAGGCTGTTCCCCCAGTGAGGAACACGGGGAGCCGTGGCAGGTGGCTGGGAGCGGGGAGTGTGCTGCCCATGGCTATGGGAAGCCAGGCAGCGCAGGACCGCCTGGTAGGTTTGCTACCAAAAGCACTGCCAGACTCAGGCAGGGAGAGGCAATAGCTCTCCTCCAGTTGGCCGCATGAGTCATTGCACTCTCTCCTGCATCCCGAGGCCATCCCGGTTACAGCCACTCTGCTCTGTCCATCACGGCTACAGCAGCAGGAGCCAGCCCAAACCGTCCGTGCAGGAAGGAGGTGGTGTCTTTCACCCCTGGCATGAGCCCCTAAAATCTCTTGGGAAAATCAGCACCAAAAATACTCACTGACGCTCCCCAAGCAGCGGAGGCTCCCAGAACTGGCACGGCTGCTGTTGCGTACCCTGGATGTCCATGGGTGCCAGAAAAGCCTGCAGCATCGGAGGGGCAGGCCCTTGTTAATACACCCCGATGACACGCTGCCCGTGTGTCGAACCCGAGAGCGTGTGCTGGCTAACGCACGTCAGCATGGACACCTTCCAGGCTGGCTGGGAAAGCCCCAGGAGATGTCGAGATCGCGAGATCTGTGCTGGAAAAGTAAATGAGCATATCTTCCTGTGACGATTCAGTCTCCAGCGCACTCCTATACGGCACTTCTCCCCTGCAGCTTCTGCTCAGGATGTTAACGCTGAGAGATATCTTGTGTTATTTACTCAACTCTCTCCCGATACCACTGGAAGGAGCAGGGGTGCGAATGAAGCCTGTGCTCTCTCTGCAAGATTGGCAGCTTCAGCCGTGATAACTCAGCTGCTGGAGAAAACAAACCTCCCTGGCTGGGGCTGGAGGGGAGTACTAAAGCTTTCACTCAATGAGACATGCTCTGCACAGGTCCTCATCTTCATACAGAGGGAGCCCAAGACTCTTCCATGCAGATACAGGGAGAGTCAAAGCTGAAAACCTGTAAATCTAAGCTGCATCGAGAGCTGTTTACAATAACAAATATGAGCCTGGAAAGCTGGAGGAGACGCCGTGCTCAGCTCGTCTGGCAAGCAGTTGTAGTAACCTCCTTCAGGGGAAAAAGGGATGGGGTCCTTTGGTCTTGGCCTCCACAGAAGTTAAGTTATGGCATGCACCTGATCTGAGCCACTGCTGAGATGGGAGACTCACAGCAGCCTTACTAACACCCGTCTGTGTCAATGGAGAGCTGTCTTTGACTAGGGAATACTGAACCAAGCCTGGGAGGTGGTTGCTGTGACCAGGTGTTCATCTGTCCYCTAATGGAGAAATGGCTTTCTATTTCTTCTGGGCCATTTTCTTTAGTTGTAGGTGGGCGTCTTGCATTTCTCTGCCTGGTTCTGTCTGCATCAATGCAGTTGGAACTTAACTTGCCTCTATCAAACATCAGAAGAAGTTGCTTTGCTTTGGCCAGAGTATTAGGCTAGCTCTGTGCCTTGACCAGCGTGCCTCTAGTCCTTGGACAAAAACCCCAGGGGACAGCTTGGGAAATGAATACTTCAAACCCTTCCTCTAGCAAAAGCTGGGCATCTCTAGCTCTGGGAATGGGCAGGATGGGAGTCCCCTGTAAGGCTGATGGCTCTTGGGCATGMGTGTCCCGACCATCCCTGGCAGAGTCACAAACTCCACTTGTCAATGGAGAAGTCAAAAGGAAGATCAGCTGTAACACTGACAAATGCCAGAAKATCATACTGCGCCTCAGTAAAGGAAGAAGGAAGAAACCACCCCAGAGTCACTCAGCTCGAATGAGAGGAAAATCTGAGCACTGTGCYCTTCAGGCTGATTCTCGGAGGGGGTTTGGTGCTGGGAGGTGCTGGGGCAAAGGATGGCACGGAGAAGAGGAGTTTCACTTTATGCACATAACCACCATCTTCTGCAAAGCACACCTGGCCAGACTAAGGAGGATCTGATCTGCTGCCTTTGACTTGGTGAGAATTAAAACGTAGTGGGGAAAGAGGCATGTGAGTTTGCAGCAGGGAATGTCCCCTTGAAACAGCTGCAACCCACATCCTCTCCACATTCGCAGTCAAGAGTGGCCACCCCCAGCCAGGGCAGTGCATCTGCCGGGGCTTTCCCTGCTGCCAGCCAAGGGATAGTTTCCATGATGGGCAAATGTGGGCCAGCAGGAAGAGATCGGCTCTGCTGTGAGGTGAAAGCGTGTGCATCTGACCCGCCGCGTGGTTTTCCTGTGTGGCACCYGGTGAGGACCATAATGAAGGGATGTTCCTCTGGAGTCAAGGGCTCAGTCTGCATCATTAGCACAGCACAGCCTAGACCTTCATGCTGTYGCACAAAGACCCAGCCTAAGCCCAAACCGTTCCAGGAGGGAGAGAACAGGTCACGGTCCATCCCTTGTCAGATGTCCACAGAGGTCATGCCGCAGCAGTGGGGTGCATTACACTACCGGCAGTAATCCTGAACAGGGCTGAGTTTTGGTGTCAGCTCTGGACCCGCGCTGTTGCCGGCATGGTGTGTGGGAAGCACGTGGGTCGCAACCCACTGCCTGCCTCATTCGCTGAGAAGAGCCGATAGTAGGCACGGAAGACCTGAAACACCTCTGCCTTGAAGCAGGCTGTGTCATCCAGCCTTAACTTTTTTCCTCGCCCACACGCTGGCCATGGGTCTTGTGGGTGGCAAAGCTGCGCAGCCCTACGGTGCCAGATGCCCTTGCAGCTGAGCTGCCTCCCAGTTGCTTCCAGCGAATAATCCACCGAACCCCTCCAGCCTGATGTCCCTTGCGGCAGGGGCCCATCCCAAATGGTTGTGCCAGTCCGATGTGCCAGGTCTCTATGGATCTGTGCCTTGCAATGGCTTCTCTGATGTCTAATGCTGGTTCAACTCACACACCAGCCTCTCTGGTGGGGAGGGAGGGCTTCGTAGGAGCTCGTCTCCAGAGCTCTTTCCCCAGAAAACTCACTGGAACTGACCAGCTTTAGAAGCTCTCACCCTCTATCAAATCTGTTTGAAAGGGCTCAGTGGGTTAAAATGTTCAAAGAAGGGGAATGATGAGCAGATGCAGCCCTTGCTTAAGTTTTAATGGCCTCCAGAAACCATACTAAAACCATGTTAAAAAAAAGGAGTTTTTTCCAGGAAAAGTTTTCCAAGGTCTCAACTCGATTTCCTTTCAGTGTCATGAAAGCTGCTCTTTGATAAATACTGTAATTAAAAAACCCAGCAGTCTTATTTTTTCTCCAATTCACTTTAATGTTATAAATTCAGTGGGGGAAGGGAGCGCTTAGAAATAAAATGTCTGTATTTTCTCATATAAACATATCATTCTTAGGAAGACACTTTCTTCTTTGACAAGGGTCTTTCTGTTGGAAAACGGTTGCTTAGGTTTGCCCCGACAGCCCAGGGACAGTAAAACTTGTCAGCGTGGAGAAACTGAGTGGCCTGGCTGGAGTGGGATAATGTTCGTATTAACAGGGCAATTGTCCCTCTAACTCCACGGCGGCAGTGCCCAGCGATCCCCCCGCCTCCCCGTGATCCCCCCTCAAGCTCTGACACATCTGCTGCCTTGCGGCACATTTCTTTTCCTAGATGTCACCTTGGGTTTTTTTCCCCCGCCTCTCYGGATTTCTAGGATGCTTGAACTCATTTTTGACTGTGGTATTGCTGATGTGGATGGGCTGGGCTGCATTTTTAGGATCTGATTCAAAGCCCACTGAAGGCAGGAGCAATTTGCTGTTGATGTCAGTGGTCTCTGGAACAGGCACTGTGTAACTGCTATTTTTTAATCCGGACAATTGCAGTTAAAGGGAGCAAAGAAAAATTTTATTTTAAAGTGCTCAGGCCAGGTCCTCTGGCTGCTGAGCAGCCGAAACAAGGATCCTACTTAAACCAGAGTATTGCACCAGACCCCCCAAAGCAGAGGGAGATTCCGAATTGCTCACCCCTTGGGAAAACTGGGACTGTCGTCTTTAAAAGAGAGATYTTACTTTGTCTCTTTGGATTTTGTGTTCTAAACAAATGAAGGGCTTTGTGAAGAGAAGGGATGAAAAAGAAAAACCCAATGACCTTATGGTGAGCATGTCAGGGATCTGCAATACATCCAGCCGATCGCCAGCCTCTGTAAGGTCTGCCCATGCCAGCATTGCCTGAGCCCGTGGAAGGAGAGCACAGCCAACCCATACTGCCCATGGCAGTGAGCAGTAGCTGAGATTGTACCTCCAAGAGAGGGCAGGGGCTTACAGAAATTGCCATGTTTATCAGCTGGGAGTATTCCTGAGAGGAGGAGAGGTTGTGAGTTATTCCTACTTTTTTGAGTAATTTCAATATTCGTAGAGGCAGTTGCTCCAGCAGAGGTGTTTCTGCACCAAGCACAGTGCGTGTAGGCTGGTGCATGCCACCAGAGACCGGGTTCAGCAGAGAAAATTGTCGGCAATGTAGGTTGGATCCGCGAAACTCTCCAAAGTAYGTTTCTACCGACAGACCCAAATTCCTGCTTTGCAACGCCAGGCAGCATGGGTGTATTAGAGGGAGTGGGTATGCCATCAGGTGAACCTCWTTTGCCATGTGGCTGTGGGAAATCTGACAGTAAGATCTCGCCTAAAGATGAGCAGCTATTATTTGGAGGAGCTGATGTCTGCCTGCTAGCAACAGGAGCCGAATGGCGAGGTTAGATGAGAGATGCAGCATTTTGGGGTGGCTGAAGCTGGGGTGACGGCCCAGGCAGAGAAGGCCAGATCCAGYGCAGCGAAGGGTGCAGTTCTGCAGATGTGGATGGGGCACCGGGCTCCCACCTCAGCTCAGGATCTGACTCACGGCCACGTTGTTATCTTGGAGGGTGAATGACGTGAAATGATTCACCATTGTCAACCGTTGGCATTCGACGTGGTTGAGTCAGGGCCAGCAGGCTTAAAAACAGGCAGATTGGTTAAATGTTTTTGGGAGGGAAGATGTTGGGTCTTCTCCTTTGCCTGTTGGATTGTGGACCTCTGGACGGCGGACAGCTTGCATGCGATGCTCTTCCCAGCAAGCATAAGGCAAAAGCAGTTGGCAGAGTGTRTAACCAGAGCTCAGTTGGGTCTACAAAGAGCTGACTTTTGCTGCCTCTCACAGATGCCTCTGGGTCCGTCTTCACTTGGGAAACGGTGCCTGTGGGAGGCTGGGGGCTTCCACCCCGTGATGGGCGCAGGGTGATGGGAGTGTGTCTTCTTCAGCCTGGCAAGTGTCTGGCTGCTCCTGTCACGTGTCCTCTCCATGCCGTGGGATGCCAGTCCCCGGCTGGGTGACCCACGGATCCCACACCCTGGGTTTGAGCCATGAGGTTACGTGGAAATCCGCCRCTTTGGGGGCTGCTCAGTTTTTGTTTGCTGCCTTTCAAAATCTTCAAATATCCTTGTAACTACAGGAGGCTCAAGGAGAAACGCCAAATGCTTAGTCTCRTGACAAAGCCGCAGACACCAGAGAGCTGCCAGGAGAGCAGGACCCTGTAGCAGTTAGTGAGTAAAAAAATKTATGTATAGGTAACCCTCAGTGCAAACTCCCAGAGTGGGGGCCAAGCTGCAAGTGCGGAGCTGCCAGGGAGATTTGGGTGGCTATTTAATTGGGAAGAATTACAGAGTCATTGGGACTGGATCACTTATTTGACTTTCCTTGGGCTTCATCCAAAGCCTGCTAAAAGCTAACATGATTTTCTTTTCCACTTCCGTGGGCTTTGGATCAGGATCTTTGTGCCTACAGGGTTATCTCAATTTCCTGGAACTCATTCACTGTTTGAATTTGCTAAGTATATTTACTGCCAGGCTGCTTTTTTCTTTAACTCCCGCCGTTTGATTGCAAAAAGTTCCCGGCAGCTGCTGGTTACAGGAGCGGCGTTGCTCTCTCAAAATTGGCCATGCACGTCCCTGGGTGTCCCCTTCTCCAGCTGGCCCTGTGTAATTCGTAAAACATCACAAGATCCACTATGAGCTTGCCTCTTGCAAACCATTCGATGCAGTTAAAGAAGATTCAGGAGTGTCAGGCACCGTTATTAATGTTTTTCTTTTCTTTCTGAGCCTCAGACATCCTTTCACAAAGGCATGGGCTCCCCAGAAGACACGTTTGCTCTGCATTTATTACCTGTTTATTCGCTTGGTCGCAGTCAGGCACAGTACCAGCCGGAGCCTCCCCGGCACTGTCTCCACCTGATCCCTGCCTGCACCTATAATTGCCCCTTGATCTCTGTGTGAGCCTTGCCTCTTCCTGCATAACGGGCAGCATTTCTCCCAGGAAGACAAGAACGCCGGAGCACAAAACTCCCTGTTCCTGAGCAGCGGCATGAGTAGGGCAGAACATTTAATTAGCTGGATTAATGAATGTGGCTTCATCAATCCACTCAATTAATAAATGAGCATGGATAAAGCAAATGTTCTGATTGGCTCGGCTAGAATTTATTTGAATTACTGCAGGGTGACGCAGGTAAATTTTGGGGTGACAGCGTCTTTTTTCTAGGTGACTGGGGAAGAAGCGTAGCCTTGCGGTCACAAACCTGCCCTTTGGGCTGGGAGATGGGGGGTTCCTGTTGGGCCCTCCTGTGACCTTGGGTACAGCTTGGTGCTGTGGTTTTCAGCAGCAGTGTAGGCATGGAGACCTGTCTGTTGTCTGGTTGGACTGACAGCTTTTTGATCAGGTAAGGGTGAAAAGCCATTTTATGAGCAACAAGGATCTGAGTTTGCACAGTCCATACTACAAGCCCTTCCCTCCTTTTTCTAGTACTAACATATTACTAATAAATGCGGAAAATCTTCTAGTAAAAGCCCTGGCTGTAAGTGTTTAAGCACCTTCTGAAGAACAACATGGCCTGACATTTAAAAATAGAGGAACCCAAAGTGAGGGAGGGACTAGTTTGGAGAGCAGAGGCTGTGGAGGAGCAGGGCTGAGCCGCTGCGTTGCCTGTGGGTCCTCCTTGGAGCCCAGCAGACAATGGAGAGCCATCAGCCGAGACAGTCCACCTCACTGCATCTCCCAGGAGGCGGGTGGTTGTGTCACCTCCAACCTCTCACCCAGGAGAGCAGGTGCTGATGGTTGAGCAAGGCTTTGATGATCCTGCATGAATTGCTACCAAAGTGCATTTAATCCCAAAGCCGCTCTTTGGAACAAAGTGCCCTCAGTAATATCTACAGACTTGCAAACAAGTATGTAACTTGCATTTTCCACTTGAACTAGGGCAGGTTGACAAGTATCTGTTCTTGCTTTTTTAGGTATTAATGGAAATTTGACTTTTTTAGGAAAATGCATCTCATCCAGGAGTCAAGATAGTCCTTTAATTTTGGGAACCTGATGGAAAAAAACTCAGCTTTTAAACCAGGCCCCCCTCCCCCTTGAGCATTTCTCAGCCCTCCAAGTAGACCTGCACTCCCACGTAAGGGACAGCCTTTTTGCATATGACATTTATTTCCTGGAGAACGTGTGAGTGTGGTGATTTGCATTTCAGAGGTTGATGAGGTAGTATACAGTTAGGAGCAGAGGTGGCCATGCAGACAAGTTTTACATTGTTGCTCTCAAAGTAAATATTTCCCTTGAGTACACAGAGTCAAAGTACAGCTTGCAATATATATATAAAGCCAGGGACAAACGGCAGCTTGCCGGCAGCGAGTATGCCAGCTTTACTCTGGGTCAATGCTAGCCCYGTCCTCGTCTGCCGTGCTGCTGGGACCTCTCGCAGTTCTAGCAGGGGCGGCTGCCGCTGGGAAGCTCTGCTTGAAGTCTGCTCTTCCAGCAGCACGCGGACACGTGAAATTACAGCGTGTGTGATCATTTCTAACCAGGAAAGCTGGGAAGAAGTCCGGAGAGCGTGACCCCGTGCCCTCTGTTAAATTTTAAGCACGTGCTGCTGAGTCAGAAAGACCTCAAAATGTATTACTCGAAGGGATTCAGTGTGTTTCTTTTAAGATAATCTTGGCATTTATGTCACATCTTAACGCTTGGATTTTACAACATGTTGTTCTTTATAAGCGATTCCCACAGGTTAATTATGCTGTATGAAGAGATTAATTAACTTTACGAGAGCCACCACCCCTGGCAGTGGAAACGGGAACCGCTGCTGCTGGCTGGGATGGATCCGTGCTGCGTCTGCATGCTCGGCGGGTTCGGGCGCCCGGCTCCCACGAGGTGCGAGCACGCCAAAGGCCATCGCCCACGGGACGGCTCTGCTCCGCTGTGTCAGAGCACTTCAAACTGACCAGTGTCACCATGACCTTATTCCCCAGCTTTCTCCCGTTCAATCTCTTTTCGCTCTGGTTTTATTTTTAAGGCCCTTGTCAAATACCGAATAACGCCGCCCCTTGCCAAGGCGATCGCTGGCCAAAAGTCCTCTTTTAACGCAAACTGCAGGCGACGGCTTTCAAGTGCTGGCGGGTGGCTGGGAAATGTGCCTCCCCCTCCAGAGCGGTTTTCGTTTCAGCCCACCTGAGGGGCAAGGCGATAGCACCAAGGTGGCAGGCCAGGTTGCAGTCACTCGTGTGTTAGGTCCTGCGTGAATACCTGCGGAACTTAAAATGTGAGCAGGCGAGCCAGGCACACAGCAGGGGATGAGCGATGGTGCATCCGAGGGAAGAGGTGCTTTGCAAGCATCCCTTAGAGGTCCCCTTGGAGGCACAGGGCAAAGACTAGCGGGGCATTTTAGGGTTTTGGGGTGCCTTCCCCCTGCTAGAGTTCAATGCTGCCATCACAGAGCTGGCACAAGCAGCCACCCTGTAACCACCCCACTGGTGTGTTAATTCAATAGCAGTCTGTTGTCTCGGGGTGGAGGGACAAGTGAGATACCTCTGGCAAACCTGAAACAGGACTTTGAATTTCTCTCATGACTCCCAACTCCCCCGTGCGGACCCAAAAACTTTCCCAAGCCCCAAACTCCTGATGTTTTGACACTCCAACATCAGCCATCATACTGTGCTGCTGCAGTGAGGTCCAGGCTTGTGTGGTCGAACGCTGCTGACCCACACGTTGGTTCAAGCTCCTCACCTGGCCAAAATGTCAGCCTGGCACCTGGGTGTAATCGTACACTTACTCGGAGATGTCTTTTTTTCTTTATTTGCTAATACAAAAATCCCTGCTCTGCTAAGAGACTCCCGAGTACGAATTGTTGTGTGCAGGCAGCAAGCACAGCGTGTTCTCGGACGGCGGCGTGCAGGTACACAGCTCTGCTCTAAGAAGAGTAATTCAGAGTTAGGATTTACCTTGGCGTTATTTGGTGCCACCTCACACACAGTTTTAACCTCTCCCCAAGCCTGAGGTTTTCTGCCTAGTTTTTTGGAAGGAAAACTACTTAAAAGATTATTTCTCTTTCTTATTTTTAAATTTCTTTTCTCTTTTTCTTTCTTTTCTTCTTCTTTTTCTTCTTTTCTTTTTCTCCTTCTTCTTCTTCTACTTCCTCTTCTACTCAGGATCTGGTTCACTGGTCCCATTACAGAGTCAGTATGATCAGAGCACTCCCTTTACACCGCTTCAGTTTCTCTGGGTAAATAACCATCCGTAGGTGTGTCTGGTTTCAAGACCTTCTGATACATTTCAATGCTGATGTGGCAGATCCCAGGACCTCTAAAGCAGGGTTTTTCGAGCAGAGATGGAGAGGTGCTGCTGGCCCTTTGCAAAGCCCCCTTTGCAATAGTGGGTATGGCCCATTGCTAGATTGGTTGGAGATCAGCTGCTGATGGGAAGTAGACGCATGGATCACATAAGTCTAATTTTGTCGGTATTGCAGTGTGTCTACCCCTGCAGAGTATCCATGCCTGCAATTTCTTGGTGTCACCAGCCAGACAGTCACCCTTCTGACTCTGTCCCCAACTGGTCTTGCCATCCACACGCAATAGCAGCATGGACACACTCTCATGCACAGCTGAAGAGATGGACTGTCTCTTCCTACCCCTGTGCTTTATGCAGGTTGCACCAGGCAAAAGGTACCTGCAGAAGTAAATGCCTCTGCTCTCCCCAAAGGGTGCTTCAACCAGGGGAGGAGAGGTGTCGCACGAGTTTCACGTTTGAGGTGTGGTGGCAATAGGCAGAGGAGGCTCGTGAACATGGGAAAGCTTCAACCAGAGAAGCCTGCCCTCAGAAGAGGCGTGTTTCTTTTAAGCCAGAGGTACTTTGTGGTTTTTTATTTAATCCTGCAGTGCATTCGTGTCCTCTTGTGCTCTGTAGTGCTAGCATCCCCAAATTAAATTCTTAAATTCTCCATCTGGGGCCATGCCCTGGGATTTCTCAAAGCCAGAAACTGTGTTTGCTTCTGGCATGTTAGGAGGTCCTTCCTGAGCTGTTTTCAGCTGGATTACAATTTCTAGATGTTGAGTCAGGCAATGAGCATGAACCCTGCTAAGATTATACATGGAAAGTGAGAAGAGTTCCCTTGATACAATCAGCAATTGCCCCATCACAATCTGTTGGCAGTGGAGCAAGACAAGCTGCACGTCCCTGAATCACTGCAACCCTTCTCAGCAGATTTTCTAAGTCCTGAAGAAGTTTCTTGTTAAGCCCCAGCTCCTGGAGTTAGTTTGTGAGTTTGTGTCCAGCCAAACTTTCAAGAGAGGCATGAAGTTAGCTGGACCTAAAGCCAGTTTGGGGATGGGAAGAGGGGACTCTCCTGCATCCAATGTGGATGAAGAGGGGTCGGAGAAAAGAGATCCCTACACTTTTTTCCTTGCCCAGATGGGATTGCCCTTTCTTCCAAGCTGTATATAGCCCTGCTCCTGCAGACTGGGCACTGGGACACCAAGTTGCATGATGAAGGATTAGGCAATTTCCTTCCCTTCTCCTCTGGAAGGTGTTTTCATTAGCATAACCATTGTGTTCCCAAATTAGCTTGCGTTCCTGGCTTTGCCCTTAGGCTGGCTTTTCCTGTTAAAAGCCTACTCTGGCAAAGTGATACAGCTTTCTACTTGCCGCAGCATCCATCGCAGCGCGCAGCTTATGTCGGGATGGATCCAGCTATGCTCAGTCTACCAGCTGCCCTTCCTGAGTGACCTCAGGCTGATGCTGAGATTACAGAGAGCTGGTCCTACAGCCCTGCAGCTCTCCACTGCCTGGCATAGCTGTGTGGAAACTTTCGAACAGCCCAAGCATTGATGCGAGGCTTGGGGGACGACGGACTGAAACCAGGAGCAGCCAGGACAATTGCGTGCATCTCCTTCCCCGCCATCGTAGTAGAGGGAACGTTAACTTCTGGCACAGGCTAAGGTGCACAGCTCTGATATCTCAAGCCACCCTGGCTAGATGGGTCCGAGCCTGTCTAGCACATCCCTCTGCCAGTCACTCACCTGTTTCTGCTTTTCTCCTGCCAAGGACCATTCTGAACTGAAATAATACAAAGTTCTGGGAGAAAATTAAGAGTAGAATGTGAAATATTTTCCAAGTGCCAACAAGATAGACACACACACACAGAGTGATTAATCAGGGACTCCTGAGTGCCGTGGAGAGCAGGAGCTGCTTGCAGAGCAGGTCTGGTCGGGCATGCAACAGAGAAGCTGAAGTTAGTGGTTGGTACGTCTCTCTGGTGTCAGGCCTTATCCCCAGAAGATGTGTCTGGGGGTCCGAAATCAGCTGGTTAACACTCATTCACTGCCAGCTGAGCCATGGGAGATGGTGTAGCTTCACAACCCTCCCTCTGTGGAGATAAGTCTGTTTGAGTAAATTTTCCAACAGAACAGGTTTAAATTCTGCCTAAAACATCTCCAAAGAGGGATGGATGAACTGATGAACCACATGGATATTTGACCTCGCCCCATTGCAAAGCACATGTCATCATGCCTTGAAATGGCTCGGAGCAATCTTCCACCAGATTTCAGATGGACTTACACAGTGGCAGCCCTGTTATGGCCAGGAGGAGAGAAGAAAGGATGCCACAAGAACGTGATGTTCTTGATGAGGCCAGCGGGCAATGCAGGAATTAGCTGGGGAGGAAAGAAAGAGGTTACCTTCTCAAAACCTTCATCAGCTAATTTAACTCCAAGCTCCTCATCAATGCCATCTACTTTTTTAATAGTTTGATCGTCAGTGGGCCCAAGGACAAAGTCATTAAACTTTTGGCTTCTGGTTGCCATTTCTGCAGGCTGGAGCGGCTGGAAAGGGGAGGGAAAGAATAAGCTAAAGTACAGATGTGCTCCTCGTGACTAGRCAGAGGTGTTAGTACAAGAGCAGGGGCTGGCCAGCAGCCTCCAGCGCCGCAGCCGAGGACTTCTCCACCAGGGACGGCTGCGCTGTGACATCCTTTTCATAAACGCGCTCACTCTGTTGCGGCTGGGTTTAGGGGCTCTGTGCTCACACTCCCCACGTGCACAAAGAGCACGAGGCCCCACCAGGTGCCTTGTTTTGTGGGTTGAAAACCTGTGGTTTGGTACCCACTTGTTTCCCTGCCAGCCCAGGCTCAACCCTTTGCTCTTCCGAAGCATGCTTCCCATTCTGTTCCCTCTCGACCTTGGTTTCCGTCATAACTCTGGGTCTCCATTGCCCGATGGCCCTTGGGCCCTACCCAGAAGCAGCTCCTGGAGGGATTCGCTTCCTCCTTTGAACGTGCGCAACTAGAACCGCAGCCACCATCCAGGAGAGGTCCAACAACAATGCCACCAGGAGTCCGGATGAATTTCTGGGATTGCAGATGTCTCTTGTGCCTTGAACACCTCATTTGAGCACACTCAGGTCCTTCTCTCCTGCAGCCCCTTCCCATGCAGGGATTCCCCTGGGCTTCATCGTGTCGCCAGGTACATGATCTTGCCTTTGGGACCACTGAATTTCATCTTGTCTTCAGGGTCTGCCTGCTCTGCTCATGAGATATCCACCCCTTCTCTGACTTAGGAGAAAGATGGCCATCCCCAGGTCCTGCATGACACCCCAGCTGACCAGGAGCAATTCTCCTCCTATATAGCTGTGACTCCTATCTTGGAGGGAAAGGGTTTGGGGTTCATGTCTAGTTGCAAAGTTGATTTGCAAGTTGCAGGATGTTACTGCCGACTACCCTGGCCTCACCCCCAAATTTCACATGCACCATATCAGCACTTTCCTCCAACTCACAAGAGATCCCCAAACTGGGAGCCACTTGAAGAACATGGCTTCCACCAAAACCCATCCTCGACTCCAGGGTAGTTCTGTCCTAGAGGAACACAATGCCCATCTTCGGCAGCAGTGCAACTGCATTTTTTCCACCGGAAAGGCAGGCTGGGTGGGTGCATCTCCTTGGCTAAGTGTCTACCAGCTGCTTGGAGGTTGGTAGCACAGTAGTGGATGCCTCGCTGGGGAATAACAGAGGCTTTCGGGAGCTGTGTGGACCTCCCAAGGGACGCTCCCGCCTCCCACGCCATGACTCCCCAGCTAGCGCTCCTCCCACCAGCATTTGGGGCATCTCACGGAGCAGAGCTGTGGGGATGGGGAAACAGTAGAATAGGGATCTAAGGGGCGAACACCATGAGTGCTCCTGGAAAAGTATTATTTTACAAACACCCAGGGCAAAGCCCAGCTGTTGAGACACGGGGTTTAGTGCCCTACGGGAACTGGGCTGTCCCGCTGGCCTCTGGCTGCCAGCCCACTGAAGTGGGGATGCCCTGCAGGTCCTGGTTCGTATTTCATATTCAGGCCATATTTTCTAATCCCACGTGGAGCTGGGTTGAAAAAGTGGGAGGCAAGAGCGTACCCTGCTCCAGAAGCAAGTACAGCTGTGGCATGGTGCATTTTCTAATCCAAACCACCGTGCTACCGCAGAAATATGGGCGAGGAGGGAGAAGAACGATCCAGAAGCTCTTGCCACCACCTCCCTGTGGTCGCACTGCGGCCCCGTGCCATGCTTCGCTGCAGCATCCACCTCCAGTTCCCATCGCTGGAGCAGACCCACCGCTTATTAAACCCAGACCAGTGAGCGCTTGGCAAGGCACACGGGCCGGGAGGGACCGCCAGGGAGCCGAAGGGAGGCCATACAAACCGATCCCTGCTTTTATGAAAAAGGGACGGCTGCTTCCAAAGTCTCTGAAGGGATCGAGTGTGGATGTGTGGCCACTTGGCAGATCAGCCTAGCTGGTAGACAATGCAGCATCGAGTCCATAGTGCAGGCAGCAGCCAAATCTGAAGCAAAGGGACTCTTCTGCTCTTGCTCCTACCAGCTTTTTGGCATATTTCTGTAGCAGTAAGTGTCCCATGGTGGGATCGAGGGTGGCAAGCACCTGCCCACCTCCCCAAAGGCTCAGGATCACAATGCACCACCGAGCCTGAGCAGAGCTGACCGCTTTCCTGTGAGAAAACACAAGCCGCGTCTGTCTGCGTGTTCACCCGCAGTCTGGATGTGGATCGCATGGGGATGGGATGAGGCACTTGGTCACAGTCTGGCTGGCTCCCCAGGTAGGATTTCATGGTCGTCTCTGCACGATTGAGCCTGGACCTTCAGAAGAAGCAGGGCTGCAAGGGACCTTGGGCAGTCCTGCAGACCGTCCCTCTTCCTTGCGGCAGGGTTTGTTTGATGACTGCTGCACAGAGCTAAAAATACCCCAGCGATGGTTATGAATTTAGGATAACTAATACATCCAGTGGAAAGATTTGGAGCCGTTCCAGGGCTAAACAACAGCTTCTTCACCAACAGCCAAAGACTTGTGGATGCAAAAATAACTAGGAACTGAAAAACTTGAGCTGGAGCAAGGGATTTTCAAATCGAACCCAAGAAAAACTTTCTTGCGGTGAGGACGACCGTGGATAATCACCAGCACTTTGGTTGTTTAAACAACAGGGCACACAGACCTCTGGATTTGGGCTGGACACTGCCTCTGGGCAGGAGTTGGGAGAACTAGTAGTTAGGGAGAACTCCTTCGATACGGGGTGAAAGCAAATTATACTCATACTATAGGACCCAGTGGCCTGGATCAGCAGTGCACTGCAAGAATCAAAGGGAAACACCATGGTGGGAGGTATAGGCTTGAAGTCTCAAAAAGTGGGGAGAAAGACACAAGAATAGACCAACTGGAGACCGCGGATGCTGGGAGGAGTGCTGTGGGGTGAACCAGCTTTGAGCCATGTAGCTATTGGTGAGCAGAGGGTGAGCGAGGGTTTCGGACATCTGTCTGCAGACCCGAAACACAGCTGGGGAGGGATGTGTCCTCTGAGCACATCCGCGCCACGGTGGCAGAGGACACCCAGGTTCACATCCCAGCTCCGTCTGACCAGGGCTTCACCCCACGCCGTGCATTTCCCCACACACGCGTGCGTCACTTTGCCTTCATTGTTCCATGCTGCAGAGGACTCTCAATTATTCATTTGGCTGGAGACAGTAAGAGTGAGCCCACCTCCCTGTGCCCTGGGTGCTTGGCTGGGGCAGTGCGTGCCAGTCGCTGCCCCGGCGAATAATGAAGTACTCAGTGCTTCACTAAGAGCACTCGAGAGAGCCCAGCCCCGCATCTCCCATGTGCAGCAGGCATGAGGTAACTCCCCCGGCCCCCCGGGATGCTCGCAGCAAGGTGGGAGGCTGGGCAGGGTGTTGACAGGGTGCGGGCAGGGTGCCCGGCTGCCTGCTCCACCGTGGCTGCAGCTGGGGAAACAGGGACCTGTGGGGCTTGGGATGTCAGTGCTGTTCAAACTCCTTCTTCTGAGCATGGTCCTTGGCGGGTTTAACGAGCTGATGATCCCGGGGGGACTGGGGCAGTTTGATCCCAAACTTTTGTGCCTTTGCCTGAAGGGCTGAACGTTGGATCTCTCTCTGCCTACGGCCATCCTTTGTGTTCGTGGGTCTTGCCAGTCCAGGTCCTGCCTGTGGTGGGGAGCCCTGCCCTGCCCGGTTTGCCTTGCAGCATGTAGAAACCCCAAAAAGTCTTCATCTTCTCATGAGTGCTGAGAACAGAAGTGTTTGTGCCTATTTCAGGTCCCTCTGCAGAAGCCGTATTATCATAATTAGCCAAAATGTTTCTCCATTAGCATATTTTTTCTCTTCTTCCATCACATCAGCCTGCATGAAACAGTCACTTATTCTCCTTGTCGTTGTGTTGAGATGTACCAGGCTGCGGGCAGGACCTGCTGCTCGTCCCCAGCCCGGCCTCAATAGCACGGCTTGTTCTCTGCACAAGGGGCAACGATGCGGCGGCAGCTAATGTAAATCCCGGGGATGATGCTGAGAGCAGCCCCGATTGCCGCTCCGTGGGAAGGTCTGGCCACTGAAATACAATAACATCAGTGCCCCAAGCATCTACAACAGGCTGCAAGGAGAGAGATGGCAGGAGGCTGGAAGATCCCAACAGCCTGCCCTGTGATGTCGAATTGTCGCTCTCTCCGAGGCACTTTTATAGCAAATTAATTTCTTACTCCACAGTCAGTGCCAAGCAAGTGCACAACGTGGCCAGGGAGCCACAGGAAAGGGATACAGACGGCTTTGAGCTTGGCTGAAGATGTGGAGACATGGGAGACATATTCCCACCCTAGTCCAGACCTTTTGTGCGATTTTGGGTGAAAAGTGTAGCCAGTGCAATCTGTGTATTACAGAGTAGGCAGCAAACCTCTGCTCTACCAGTTTATGGCTCCGGCTTGGTTGAGTGTCTGGGTGGTTGGTTAGTTTTGGAAGCACATTCCCAGGGAGATGGGCCTTTGGTCAGAGATGGCTCTTATGTTCTTATGGCACAGACCGGCAGGGTACAGCATCTCCTAAAGAGTGCCCTGGCTCTTCTCCAACAGTTCAGCCTAATAGTTAGACCCTTCCAAAGTGAAGGGAGTCCCTTCCAACCCTTCCTTTTTCATTTCCAAGGTACTGGGGCATCCAAATCACTTCCAAAGAGCTAACTCCCTCTGGTGCAAACAGGCACCTGAGTAATACAGTTCCAATTTCTTCTGTCCCACCGTGGAAGGCCATGGTCAGGCCAGGAGGCACGCAGAGGGCACGTGCCCAGAGGACAGCCACCATGCTGGGTAGCACTGGCCATCGTGGGCAGCTCTGGGCACGGTTTTGTCCCTATCCTGGGACCCACAAGCTGGGGGGTGGTGGATGAGACCCAGCGCTGTTTAAGCACACAGCGTTTGCAAACCCTGAAGAAATGCTCCCGCCGGGATCAGGCATCTGTAGGGTTCGACCCGCTTCTTGGAGCCCGCACCCAGCCCTCGAGGAGGGTCCAGCTCGTGAACTGGCACCCCCACCCCTTGCAGGGAACTCCCCAGGTTTCCCATCCATCCCACAGGGCTTGTGCTGACACCCTCAGCCAGCACGGCGGGCAGCCGCACCCGGCGCAGGCCGATCCCCGGCCGGTCAGCCCGCCAGCACCGCCGGGACAAAGGTCTGCCAGGTCTCCCCAGCCCGGGGCGCTGGGTACCGGCCCTCCCGCCTCCCTCCCCGGCGCGCAGCTGGGCGCTCCCCCGCTGCCCAAGCGCCCGGTCCAGCCCCGGGCGAGGCTCCGCGGCGGTGGGGAGGGCCGGGGGACCCCCACTCGCGGGCGTGAAGCGGGGACTACATGCCCCACAGTGCCGGGGCGGTGCGTCCCGGCCCGCCCCGCCCCGCCGCGCTGAGTGGGCCCCGCGGCGCGGCGCGGAGCGGCGGGGCGGGACGGGGCGGGGCGGGACGGGACGGCCGAGCCCGGCGAGACAGCGGCGGAAAGTGCCACGACTCCACACGGCCGCGGCGGCGAGGAGGGACCGCGACCCGGCACGGGTGGGTAGGCGGCGGCCGTCAGCCTCCCTCTCCCCTTCCCCTTGCCCTTCCGCTTCCACGCGGGGGCGTCGCCCCGTGGGACCCCCCCCCACCGCCTGCCCCACGCTGCGAGGGGGACCCCCCCCCACTCGCCCCGGCGTTCCCCCCGCGGCTGTCAGCAGACGTGGAGCGGGGTGGGGACACCCACACGCGTCCCCGCCGCCTCGCCCCGCCGCTCCCACGCGCGGAAGGGTGTCCCG
>JASVER010000043.1:7273446-7316504 GCA_030449065.1 Oceanodroma leucorhoa
CGGGCATCGCCGCCCGCCCCGTAGCGCTCCAACCCATTCCCCTGCCTGAGCGCCGGCCTAATGAAATTCATTAATCTGATTAAGCGCGGTTACAAAAGGTCACAGCTCTCAGGCGGTTGTGCCTTATTTATTTTTTTTTTCCTTAATTAAGCCCCCCCCAAAAATCCCTCCCAGCACTGGGAGACCCCCCGGAAGCGCAGGGTCCGGTGATGCCCGAAGCGTTTGGAGAGAGGCGGTGACCCCACAAGCAGAGACCCCCCCACCCTGGGGTCTTTCCAAACTGGATGTTGCCAGCTTTCCCGCGGGTGTGCCGGCGGGACGCCCCGCTCCTCGCCCCGCCGGGGAAGCGGTCCAGCGGGGAGAGCGTGCGCCTGCACACGTGGCCGGGCGCGACGGATGAACCTCCCCGCCTGAAGTGTCAGTTTTTCTCTTCGTAGAAGCGATGGCAGCGGCCTCCCCCCGCCCGCATCGCCGGGAGATGGCTGGAAGGAGTTCGGCGAGGCGGGTGCTACCTGGGGTGAGAACCCCAAGCAGAAGCTGACAAGGGCCAGCGGTGAAACGCCGCTTCGGGCCGGGGAGGGGAGAGAAAATTTGTAATAGCCGCTGCAGAGATTAGTCAAGCTGCAGCTGTGTTACGGTGCTATTACGCTCTTCTCATGTATTATATGTTTTTTCTGCCTTTTTTTTTTTTTTTTTTTTTTTTTTACTCCAAGGTTTAGGAAGGGAGCTGGCAGCACTGCCAAGGGCCGCGGCTGCTGCTGCCGCACTGCAAGAGCTAATGGAGCGCTAAGACATGTTCAATTAAGTCGAGCTATAACTGTTGACGATCGGTGCGGCGGCTTCTCCGGAGTTGCTGCGTGGAGTAACACATGCTGCCGGGAGGCTGGAAATGCACAGTCACTTACGCAGAAAATGTATTTAAACGGAGGCTGCCAGGGACGCGGGCAGGACCCACTCGCTGCGCACGAGCTCTTCTCATTTGTTTTTAATTTTTGTCTCTCTCTCTATCGCAACAGGGCGGAGAGAGAAACTCCAGGAGAAGTATCTGGTGATTGTCTTTTATCTGCTAGCGGTGCTGCCGCCTTGTCCCGCTGCCGGGCTGCCCTGCTGTCGGCAGGATCAGGCCTCCCAGTTCCCTCGCCCTCTCGCTCCCTTGTGCTGGAGGAACACTGTCCCTGGCCATATGTCTCTGCCCTCGTGCCACCTTTTGGCGAGGGAAGCTGCAGACCAGGGGCAGGGAAGGAGACGAGACCTTATTTCTTTGAACCAGAGGCCAGACAGTGCCCTCCTGAAACAGCGGCCGGTCCCTTAGGTGCTGCCTGCTTCTCGCCCTGATGGCCCAGGAGATAATTTTGTGCTTTGGAGGAAGCCGAAATCTCAGCCTGGAAACTTGTATGTTGGGTCAGCGAACTTCGACTGACTTGTGTGTGCATGTTTAGGGATGGGAGAGCTTTTTATTTGTTTTTTGTTTTGTTTTTTTTTTTTAACCTGCTGGGAGATGCTGTAGAGGAAAGGGAGCTGCAGGTGCTTTGTAGGCAGGCATTGCTGCGGGCTATGCAGAGCTGGGCTGCATCAACCCAGTTCTCTCTTTCTCTGCACTCCAACACCCCATCACCTCTTCTTCTGCATTGCTCTAACCTGAGATGCCACCTTGACACCATGGCAAAGTGCCAGCCTTGGATTGCAGGGGGAACGGTTGCAAAGAGCGTCTTTTCCCACCTGCAGACCAGGGGGAGGTAGCAGATGTCTTTTCCTTTGGCTGTGTGAAGAAATAAGGTTTCTGTAACTCTTGCACAACCTGTCTCTTCCTTTGCTCCTGCCCACCTGATGCTTGACCTGGCTGGTTTAAACCAGGGTCGGTGGAGGGCTGAGTCGCAAAGGTATCGAATTCCCGTGGATTCTGTGGAAGCAGTTGCACAGGGGAGGAAAGGCTGGACAAAAACCAGGCTCTAGCCTGGTTTTTGACTCTTAGCTGTCTCTGGCAAATGCGACCGCAAGGCTCTGAGGGTGGCCCTGGTGCCGTTGCGCTGCTTGTCTGTGGGTTGGTTAGTCCTGGAAATTGTTCGGTGCTRAAAACCCAGCAAGGCTGAATGCTTTACTGCTTTTGCTCCCTTACGGTGAGTTGGACTTTTGCTCAGGGCAAACAGAGGTGACTGCACGTGCAGGGTGGTGAGGGAGGTCAGGTCTCCTGGGCTGTCATCTGGGATGTTGGGAAGTTTGATGGATAATGACAAGAAGCCACAGGGACGGAAGCGTCGGAGCACAGCATTTCAGCTGGCTCCTTCACATGAGAMGGCAAAGTGAAATACCAGTTGTCTGTCTTGTTCCTGTTCTGGTGGTGGTGAAAAGCTTTATCTGAAAAAGGTATTTTGGGRAAGGAGTTTGCATAAGGAGATGTTTGATGATTTCCACTGTTTTGGCTGGGTGATGAGTAGGGGATGATCCTGCTCAAGAAACTTCATGCAGATAAGCGTGCTCAGCGTCGGACATGAACTTGATTTTTTTGAACGTGGACTCTGATAGCTGGTGGTGTCCCTGCACCCCTAAGGCACACAACCCTCTCCCAAAGCAGCCTGGGCATCAGATTGAAAAACACCATTGTAGGGAGAAAATCCCATGCCCCAATCCTCCGGCTTGCCTCTAAGGACCAGGAGAAGGTACAGMGGGGAGGATGCTCAAGTCTTCAAGCCTCTTCAAAGCCTGGCTGTCAAGCCAAACCTATAGATGTGAAACTATCCTCTAGGCATCTGCGAGCAGACAAGCAGTGGTACCTTTGGTGCCCTATTTTTCTGTGTCCTGGCTAAGGCTTGGCGCAGGTGGGAAGCGTGGAGGGCTTTCCTGTTGAAGGGCAAGGCACGCACGCTCCTGCCACTGTGCTCGCGAGGGGGACTGCATCTTGCTGTGCAAATCCAGGAGCAAACTTTCAGCCCTCTGAAGGGAGAAGGCGACGAGGTCAGCAAATGCCGAAGCAGAGCTTCGCTCCTGATGCTAACGCTGTGGCGCGTTGCTTTTTGTATTTATGCATCAGGAGGTTCCCAGAGGAAGACTTTTCCTTATCCCCCAAATGCCAAAGCCTGCGTGGTAGTATACAGCCTGCCGCCGTCTTTGTGCCATCGGAGCGATAGGCTCTTCCCTGAACGAGTTGTTGGGCTGGTCTGTGCCAAGTCTCGACCACAGGAGGAACTCTACTGGTAGAACTTGCTCCTTGGAGTCAGCGTTGGGTCTGCCAAGATTGGCCCCGCGCCGTGGGCTGCGGGGCACAAGCGTTGAGACAGGACCAAAGTTYCCCTTTGCTGTGATAGTGCTGCTGGGAGTAATTGCTGCCCGGTTGGTACCTCTCACTCTTCATTTCGGATTTTGTCCTGGCACGCCTGACCTTGGGAACAGCGCAGGGTTTCTCTGGTCCAGCGGTGGGAGCTTGYGAATGGCCGGTGCGAGCATCTCAGCTGCTTTCACGACCTCTGGCTGCTGAGACGGCTCTTCCAGCAGGTCCACAGCTCCTCTAGGTTAGTGCTCTGGGCTGCTCTTTTCTTGCGTTGGTTTGGTTTCGGAGGGGGTTGTTGGGTTTTTTCTGTTTAGCTAGGAAGGACTTTAACGCTAATCTGCATCATTATCTCACCCTGGCTGTAAAGCCTGAGAGGAGGCAAGGTACAGGCGGCTTTTACTGCAGCGGGGCTGGGTGAGGCTGCCTGCGGGGAGAGGGAGCGTGGGGCTCAGACACCCTGCCTGTAAGGGCTTCGAGGGGGGACAGAGCATGGGGTGAGATGCAGGGCAGGCAGAGGGCTCCGGCACCGTGGTGCCGTGACCGGTCCGGCACCGCCATTTCACCCACCTCACCGCCCCGGTTTCTGCGTAATAACGCTGTCCTCTCTCATCCATCCTCTGCGTGCTGGATGCCTCTGTAGCAGAGGTTTGGTTTTTCCCTCCCATCCTCTGTGGGCTCCATCCAGCTGTTTTCTGAGGTGGCAGTAGCAGCTGGTGGGGTTGGAGTGCATTTGCCAGCGCTTGATGATGCCCTTGCCCTAAGCTGGAGCGGCAAATTTTTATCTAAATACGAAGCTGTGGTGGGATGAGGTCAGGAAGGGTTTATTTTTACCGATGTGTTGGGGTTGCTGGTCAAGGAACACAGGTCGCCTTGTTCTGCCCCTAAAACAGCTCCTGGGTGCTGCAGTGTAGCCCTAAAACCAGCACAAGGTCATGGGTATGTGTTCACCAGCCCTACTTTTTATTTACTGCCAGGGAGAGGAAATCCAACGCTTTTCACCCTGCAGGAATAATCTGTCTGTGCTGGTAGGGACCATCCCAAAGCGGTGCTACCTAGTCAGAAGAGAGTGACTTGGCACCAGATGTGCCGGGATAGAGCGGGCTGAGGCCATTTAAATCCGAAACGGCTGGGGCGGACRTGAAATAGCGATGCCTGTTGTATCAGCTGGGATCTCGAGCAGTGCCCCAGGGTAGAAAGTTGGCCCTGCCAGGGGAGGCTGGTTCCAGCTGGCGTTGGTATCCCTCCTGCCTGCCAGCTCGCTCCTGCTTCGCCTGGGATGCTTGGAGAGGCGGGCAGGGAGAGCTGGGCTGCTGGTGAGAACATCCTTCCCCAGGCAGGTGGGTATCTCTGGTCGGAGACGGCTGCTTTGCAGCTCCTTCCAGCTCTGCACCCCCTGCTTGGGTGTTGGAGGAGAGTTTTTCATTGCACTGTCACCCCCTCGCTGCACGAGCAGCTTTGAGCTGCAGATTTGGCTGCGAGTTCATTGCTCCGGCTGTTAGAAAGGAAAAGGCTCCGAGGTCTCTCCCTGCGAGCACCGAGGTTTTGAAAAGATGCTGATCTCCTTAGTTTTATTCTTATTTTTGCCTCCTCCCCTTCCAGCCCCTCCCTCCCTGCTCAACCCACAACCTCTTAAAGAGGAAATTTGATAATGTTTACAGTTAAGCGTGGGGATGGGAAATTCTGATAGCTGAGGACTTTCTGCATTTTCCTGATTATGTTTTGAGGCACAATGACRAAAAACCGCAGCCTGGCACCTCCTGGAAAGTGCCCCTTCTCAGATTAACTGCCTGACTTCAGCATCGGATGGTTCGTGAGCCACCTCGGAGCCATGTGGAGGTGATGCCTCAATGGGAGAAACACGTGAGTGGGATGGCAGAGAAGAGGTTGGCTTTGAAACCAGGGACAGGGTTCAATTAGCAATTAAGAAGAGATAGCAGCATCTTTCTCCGTGTGTGGCTGCACCCTGTCTGCCAGATCTCAGACCAGGCAGTGCGGTCTCTGTTGCTGCTCCATGTGTTAGGATGGAGAAACTGAGGCCGGAGAGGAGGGTGGGAAGGACCCTGTGCCCGGTTTGCCCGCCGGCTAATAGCAGAGGTGGAAAGAGAAGTGCCACATTCAGCGCTCCCTCTGCAAGCCTCACTTCTTCCTGCGGGCATCTGTTGGGGAGATGAGATAATTAATGACCATGGTTTTGTTTGGGTTTTTTTTTTTTAGCTTGAACTTCTGACATTTATTGGTATTTGCATCTCAAGGAAACGGTTGTGATTTGGTTCTCTGTGTGGCGTCTGTGCACGCGGCATCGTTGTTGGGGAGCAGCTACCCAGTGGGATGCGGTCACCGCGCGTCCTCCCTGCCAGGCTGGGCAGAAGCCAGCAGTGCCACAGGGTGCAGGTTGCAAAGGGAGAAGGCCAGAGCTGCTGCAAAGCTGGGGAAAGCTCACCTGTGCATGCTTTCTCCTTCCAAGGGGATGTTTTATTCCGAAGTTGAGCTCTGGATGTGCGTCTGGGTGCAATGGAAAGGTGCCAGGTGGAGCAATGGAAATGGAGCCAGGTGCTCCAGGGAGAGCCCAGATCTTGGCCAGCCTGCACCAAACAGTCTGAAAATGGTCTCTCTTACTGCTGGCAGGGCTGCAGGTATTGCCTAGGGTCATGCAAAACCATCCCATCGGACATGTAGTGGGTAGTTGCTCATGGCTGTCTCTGATTGCATCCCTGTTTTTTTCTTCCTCCTCTTTGGTTCTTCTGGAGATTGCTGCAGCCAGTGAAATTAGTCGCTGCAGTRTGACTGGACCACTGTGCATAGGCAGCGTAGCAGAGGAGCACAAACTTGGGGGTGTGTAGGCAGGTCGCCCTCACCAGAGTTGTGTGAATCTTGAGCTTTTGTCTTTTCRGTGCATGTTGCCTTTTGGAGACACAGATGTCCATATGAAACTCCCTACTCAGAGGGGCCGTTGCATCTCTTTTTTTTTGCCCCCACTAACTGTTGTTCTGGTGTCTTGCAGGSACAGAAGAATAAGGCAGGATGGATGTGTATGACCCTCAGACGCTGGGTGTTATGGTCTTTGGAGGTTTTATGGTGATATCAGCCATCGGGATCTTCCTGGTGTCCACCTTCTCCATGAAGGAGACGTCTTACGAGGAAGCCTTGGCCAAGCAACGCAAAGAGCTTGAGAAGACCCAGCAGCAGAAAATAGAGAAAAAGAAGAAAGAGAAACCTGTTGAGAAAAAAGGAAAAGCAAAGAAAAAGGAAGAGAAACCTAATGGAAAGATCCCGGAGCAGCAGCTGACTCAGGAAGTGACGGACTCTCCCAAGGATGTGGTTCTTGAGCCTGCTGTGGTGCCTGAGCCTGTAACTGTTGAGTCTCCGATCGCAGCGGCGTCAGTGGCCCCCCAGGAAAAGGAGAAACCTGCTCCGTCACCTAAGGAGAAGAGGAAGAGGGAGAAGAAGGTAGCAAAGGTAGAGCCTGCTCCTAGCCCGGTGTTGACTTCGCCTCCTGTCAGTGTCCCCAAAAGTTCTCCTGTCTTGGAGGTGACCCCTAAGGAGGTGCCTGTTGTGGCCGTGCAGCCAGTTGGCACGCAGCAAAGTGCTCCGGTCGTCAGCTCYGTTGCCGTCAAGAAAACCGATGCTCTTCCGACCCATGAGGAGCAGAAGCATGATGGACCTGTCAAGAAGAAGGCTGCATCCAAGAAGAAGAGCGAGCCAGGTAAGGCCAAATTCCTCTGCATATAACCCCATCAAGTAAGCCAGCAGGGCATCTTGGTGCTGTTAAAACARAGCTATCCCATTCTGAGATCTTTTCGTTCTTCTTCAGTGTTGGAAACACGGCAGCTGTAGAAAGGCTGTCTCTGGTGAGATGGACCATGTGCGCCAAGGGGAAGGTGGGTTGAAAAAGCCTGTACTGGACTGTAGTTCTCTCTGGGGGGAAGTAGAGTTGAAGTCAAGAGTTTATTGACTTGTTCTCACTCTGTAATGTGTTGCCTCCTGCATCGGGTACCCCTGCYTGGTGCTTAGCTCCTTGGTCCAGCACACAGATGTTGGAGAATTACAGTTTCCTCTTGGACTTGCTGTTGCRTTGGGGGTCTCTGAGCAGATCTGCACACTGAGAATGAATGGGAGGTGCATGTACCTGTCCTGGGAGAGGGCGCAGCTGCCAAGGTGCTGGACATCTGGGTGGAAAGCCAAGAMCAGGTGTTTTCCCCTTCCACCCCTGATTATTGAAAGCACACAGGAGCTCTACCACTCTTCTTCTATGGGAAGGTGGGTTACTGCTAGAGTATCCTTCCTCTTCAGTGGAGGTGAAAAACACCTATTGGAGGAGAGAGGATTGAAGGGATTTTATACTGCAGGGGATTGATCATAGGATAGTAAGAGGGAAGTGACTTTGGATATGTCACAGGGAAGGGAAAACTTGCCTGTCATCATTCATGCCTCATTTGATTGACTTGGAGATGGAAGAGATTAAAGAAGGTGGTCCTGAACTCTCCAGGGTGTAAATAGGTGTAGGGAGAGGAGAAACAGCTCTGTAGCTGGATTCTTGCCTCTCACTGCACCAACGTGAACAATTTGGGGTTTATTTTTGGTTAAGTGATAATTACAGGCACTAAAAATTTGAGTGCTTTCAGACCTGTAGAAGTGTTCCCATATGGACACATCGGAGAATTCTCTCAGGTGTTCTCAAAGATGTGATGTGGTGTGCATAGGTTTCATTTCTTTATTTATTTACAAAAAAAAMCACAACCAAACAAAAAGACACCCCTACTTGCTAGCCTCCTCCAGCACATCCAAACCTAGGCTGCTGTGTAACCTGGCATTTCCACACCCATGTTTTGGAAGAGGACCTGCTACTCAGCCGGACATTTTGCAGCTGCTGGTCTCCAAGGTTGGGTTAAAACCCTTGTATCTGCTCATCTGAGGAAAGGATTTTACCAAAGGCTATCTCTACATAGTGATGAGGTTTGAAACAGTTTGAGCAGCCGCAGCGATGGTGTTGGCAAAACTGGAGGTGGCTGGTTTGGCATGTGCATGCAGGGATGCACGTCTCTAACACTGAAAAACATGGCCCTAAATCGAAGCTGTGACAGCCAAGGGAATGTGGATGGGGGATGAACTTTTAGCACTTGTTCAGTTGGGAGTTTTTTTGGCTGCTCTGAACATCCACTCCTTTGGGTATGAACTGCTGATCCTGCATGTCTTAAAAGCCAAGAGTGATGTCTTAGCAGCTCTTGTGGGATTTTTCAAAGGAAAGCTCTCGGCAGTATTTGYGCCACGAAGCTGGCTGCAGTTTGACCAAGGTATTGTGGGCAGCCTTTCGGCAGYTGTGGTCTCTCCTCCTCAAAGGCAGAAGCAACAAATTATCCCGTGGCAGATAAAAATGGGTGTTCAAAGTGTTCAAAGACACGTGCTCAGCACTGAAACAGGTGGCAAACCTGACAAGAGCRGCTTGGGGTATTTTTCTCTTGTGTGGTTCATTTTTCGCCTCCTGCATCACACAAAAACTTGCTTGCAAGTGGTTAGTGTATACTCGGATCCCAGGTCATTATCTGTGATAACAGGAGCCACGCTATCCCATGAAGCACGTGTGGGTACCCAATCTGGGCTGCAGCCTCCCGGGTGTGGGGCTCCACGCAAGGGCCGTCCGTGTCTCCTGTGTCCCCTTGGGTTAGAGAAGCGGCTCTTCAGACCCCTTGTCCCTGCTGTGCTTTCCCATGGCAGCTTTGCCGCACGGCTGCTTCTTGTTTCGCCGCTTCCTTCGGTGAGGCGYGAGGTTTCCGACTCTGCAAATGGGCTCGGCGGCAGCATAGGCTTCCTTTTGCCGTGGCTTGGCAGGCTGCCGCGGCTCCGGTTGCCAGCTGCAAGGTGCGGTTTGCGTCGTGCCCGCCTTGTGCAAGGCTCACTTGCGCAATGCCGCCAGGAGATGGGCAAAATTTCGCTTGGTGGGTCCCTCCGCCCAGCGGGACAAGGCCAGGGGATGTGATGTGTTGTCCTGCATCTGCACTGTTGCCAGCATGAGTAAAGTGTGAGCCAAGCTCTTGGGCCCTGGTTGCACAAGACTGTGGAGCTGCCCCGGCTGCGCTGCTGGGAAGTGGCTGCTGCTGGTGAGACAGACTCTGCTGCTGCCAGGGCTTAGCGCTGCTATCCCAAATGGATCTACCAGAAGTCAGGAGCAAACAGTGCATGCTGGAGCTGCTAGGTGTTCCTGGGCTTTGCTGCTGTCTTGCTGTGGTGGGTTGACTATGGCTGGCTGCCAGACGCCCACCCAGCTGCTCTTGCACTCCCCCTCCTCAACAGGATGGGGGAGAAGATAAGGTGGGGAAGCTCGTGGGTTGAGATAGAGGCAGGGCGATCACTTAGCAATTACTATCACAGGCAAAACAGACTAAACTTGGGGAAAACTAATTTAATTTATTGCCAATTAAAATAGATGAGAAACAGAGACAAAACTAAAACAACACCTTTCCCCCCTGCCCTTCTTCCCAGGCTCAACTTAACTCCTTCCCTCCCAACTCCTCTACCTCCTCTCCCTGAGCGGTGCAGGGGGATGGGGACTGTGGTCAGTCCATAACAGCTCTTCTCTGCTGCTCCTTCCTCCTCACACCTTTCCCCTGCTCCAGCATGGGGCCTTCCATGGACTGCGGTCCTTCAGGATGAACCTGCTCCAGCACGGGCTCCTCTCCAGGGGCTGCAGGGGAATCTCTGCTCCGACGCCTGCAGCACCTCCTCCCCCTTATTCTCTGACTTTGCTGCTTGGGGGGTCTGAGCTCTGCGTTCAAGAGACCCTGCTGTTAACGGCTTTAGAGGCTCTGGAGCTACTGGAGTCCAAACTGCATTTTCTTCTGGGATTTTTTAGGAGAATAAGCCCACTGGGCCATAGATACTGCGCAGGAGCTCCTAAACCACTGCCCACCACCCTCTGTATATCATGACCATGTGCACTGTGGTCCTACACCACCATCATGGTCCCTGATGCTACTTAGCTTTCCCAGGTTTGCAGAGGGTTAGGGGAAGGGTTGGAGTCATGTCGTTCCCTTAGCAAAGAGCTGGAACAAACCTGCCTGGTGAAAGGCGGGAGATGACCTTGCTGCGCTCTGTATCACTGGCACCGCTGCGTGGGGTGATGTCCCCCAGCAAGGTTGTATCGTGGTGCCATCCGGTCCAGCTTCTGATGCCCAACACATCTCTGCTCCCTGGCATTGGCAAAGCATGCCCAGCTCCTGCTGGGAATCACTCAGCTTGATGGAGGATGGTGGCAGGGTGGTGGGACCAGTAGTAGAGCCAGGCAGAGGTGACAGCTGGCTCAAGAAGTACACATGTGTGGTGAGTGTCATCTCCAGCACTTCTCATATTGCTTTCAGTTAGAGAGGTGTCAAACTTGACTGTGGAAATCTGGGTGGATGCTGGTTTGAAATGGCAATGGTGGGGTTGAAGCCAACTGAGATGATGCTACTGAGCTCTGCCATCGGCTTGAGCGGTCCCAATCCTTCCTCTCTCCTCCCTAGCACCTGCAGACTCGGATGGACCCCTCTATCTGCCCTACAAGACGCTCGTATCCACCGTTAGCAGCATGGTGTTCAGCGAGGGGGAGGCCCAGCAGCTCATCGAGATCCTGACGGAGAAAGCGGGCATCGTCCAGGACACCTGGCACACGGTAGGGCTGCCAGCACCGGCATGGCCGCCCACCACTGGGGCTCTGCCGAGCCTTGGGAGGTGCGGAGGGGAGGGAAGGTGGCATGTTTTCAGGCGGACTGGCTCCAAGGGTCAGTCCTGGAGAATGGAGCTGAATTTTCACCTGGAGCAGAGGGCAGGATCTCGTGTGTGTGGGGTGATGGGTCTGGAGGTGGTGGTCCCCACTGATGTGCCACCCCGCTGGCAGGCCACGCAGAAGGGTGACCCTGTTGCTGTCCTGAAGCGCCAGCTGGAAGAGAAGGAGAAGCAGCTCACCGCCGAGCAGGAGGATGCGGCTGCTGCCAGAAACAAGCTGCGGGAGCTGAGCAAGGTAAGAACCGCGTGGCCCTCCCGGCATCCCCGGCGTGGGCTCTGCTCATCGTGGTCACGCTGGTGTGCCTCCTGCTCCCCGCATCTCATCCCCTTTGGAGGTGAAGCCTGGGGGCTTTCTGGGTCCTTCACCGGTTTGCTGTTTTCTCCCCAAAAAGGGGAGAAGATCCCTGCCTGACCTCTTCTCCCGGGCCTGATCCAGCCCGGGGAGGCACCAGCCCGAAGAACCACAGGGTAGTGCCTGTTGGCAGCCAAAGGAGAAGCAGGGGAAAGCCCTTCCCGTAAGAGATTGCAGCCTTCTGCTGCTTTAGGGAGGAAAAGATCCCTTCTCATCTCTGCCCGGATTCCCTGAGCTGAGAAGGAGCTGATCGGTCCCTTTTTAAGGAGCTTGATCCTATTTATACCATCTGTCCCCAACTCAGTCCCCTGCCTCCATCTCGTTTTGGGTGTTGAAGTCAGAACAGACCCCCAGCCACGCTGGGCTCGGGCACCTTCTGCCTTTCAGCCGGCAGGACCCGGCAGCGGAGAGTCCATCTGCCTGCAGGCAGGAGAGGAGAGGGCAAAGCCACCCCACGCTTGGGCGCTGTGCTAAACCCCTGCTTGTGCCGACTGCCCGGGGCAATGGCACGGSGCTGCCCAGCCGGCCAACAGAGCATCCCTGCCTCGGCGGGGGGCAGAGGATGTTTATTTTATTATTTTTTTTTTTTAAATTTTCCTGCTTTGCCCCAAACTTTATGTGATGCTGTTGATCCTAGGCGGGGAAAAATAAAATTCCAGGCTGTTTTACTCCTTTCTCTTAGCTGGTCCAATGTGGAACAACAGTGGCATCCAGTGGCCACAGAGCCCAAAACAAAATGCAGGAGGAAATGTAAGTGCTAAACATTGCAGCTGGGCACGKGGGCAGCTCCGAAAGGGCTGAACTTTTAAGTCTTCTGAGCTAGGAGGCCACCAGTTTTGCGTCCCCTTAAAGCGGGGAAACTCGTATGCTGAGGACTAACCGCGTGACTTCTCTCCTTGAAGGAACTGGTGGCCGAGCGGGCCAAGGCAGCAGCCGTGGAGGGCAAGCTGAAGGAGCAGCTGCTCACCCGCGAGCGGGAGATTGCGGCGGTGCAGGCACGCATGCAGGCCAGCTATCAGGACCACGTCAGCGAAACGCAGCAGCTCCAGGGCAAGGTGAGTCCCACGCTGTGCTCTGCAGCTTCCTCCTCTGGCTGCTGGGTGGCTTTTGGTGGCAGATGCGTGGTCTTTTGGAGAAGACTTGAGATGTGCGAGGGGACCAGAGCCTCTGGGAGGGGTGAGACACCACGATGCTCCTGGACCATGGTGCTCGAGGGAGAAGAGGCATGTGGGAGCATCCTCATGGGATGTTGCATCCCTGGGAGCTGTCAGCATCAGTTGACACCCCCCCRTGTTGCCAGTCCCTCTTGCTCATCGCGTGGGCTTCACAGGGAGAGCAAAGGGGCTGACACCAGCATTAACCCCTGTTGGGCTCCTCTAGATCCGGACCCTGCAGGAGCAGCTGGAGAACGGCCCCAACACGCAGCTGGCTCGCCTGCAGCAGGAGAACTCTATCCTGAGGGATGCCCTCAACCAGGCCACCAGCCAGACCGAGAGCAAGTAAGTCCGGGGCAGGGCGCAGAGCCTGGGGCTGCCCTCTGGCAAATGCTGGGGTTGGCTGTCCATTGGGCTTGGCCACCCCCTTTCTTGAAGGTGCTTCTACAGACACCCCAACTAGCTGGAGGCAGAGGAGAGAGCGAGGAAGAGCTTGCCAAATGGCTTTTCGGGGGCTGGCAGGGGAAACAAGGATGTTCTTCCCAAGTGGAAGGGCAGAGGAAACCTTCTCTGCTTTGGGGTCATCTGTGCTGATGCTAGAACCAACAGGCAGCGGAGGGGGGAGAGGGGACCAGAGGGTGCTGTGGCACTTTCCCCCTTAGGGGAGCTCATACTCTCAAACTTCAGAAGAAATGCAGCTGGCTCTTTGATGGGAGTGATGCTGCAGAGAACTGAGACCTGCCTGGTGCATGCAGAACAAATAGGAGCTAGGTAGAAGAATTTCACACTCCTTTTTATAGAAARTCTGAAATGGCTGGTGATTAACAGCGGTCAAATAATTACAGAGCGGACTTCAGTTGCTTAGAGTGTTTCCTCTTGTGTCTGGGAACACAGATCCTCACGTCCTCTACTTCATGAGAAAGGAATGTCTCCTGTGATTGAAACGCGGCTTTTCAAAAGTGATTTGTCAACTCTTCCCACCCACTCCCTGAAGGACCAGGCGTGTCCTAGAAACAGGCTAACGCAACCATTGAGATGTTTCAAGTCCTGTATCAGGCTCTCAGGAGGATGTGTTCCCCCTTAGGTAACATCAGAGATAGCTTGACTCCTTGGCTAAAATAACCCTGCTTCTGTTGGTGCAGGCAAAACGCTGAGCTGGCCAARTTACGGCAAGAGTGCAACAAGCTGATGAAAGAGCTGTCTGAGAAATCGGAGGTGCTGCAGCAAGAGGAGCAGCAGAAGAAGAGCTGGGAGATCAAAGCGGTGGCCTCGGAGAAGCAGATCGAGCAGCTGCAGGTCAGGCAGGTGCTGGCAAACCTGCTCCGCTCGCAGAGATGGGGCGGGTGGCTAAATTGCATGGGAGCTGTGGGCTTGGCCGTGGGAAGAGCTTGGAGGGAGGTGAGCGTTCACGGTTGGAAAGCAAGCTGCCTTGCGGACCTCTTAATTGCCCCCTCTCCCCGTTAGTTTGTCACATGCAATGCGCTCTTTGTGCAGCATCACCAGCAGAGCCCAGGGAGCACGATGCCCTGGTTGAAGCCATTCTTCTCGCTCACCGGTGAAGCTCATGAGCCTGGTGTGAAGGTGGGGGGGAAGCCTAGATGGTGCACGCTGCTGGGTGGTACCCTAAGGCGAGAGAGGAAACCCACTGGCCCCCGCCAGCCTGTGCTCACAGGGATGTGGGTGCTCTGTCTCAACTCAGCTGTTTTTAAGACCGTTGCTCTCCCTCCTCGGTGCAGGAGGTAGAGCTTGTGGCTTTTTTGTTGTCATCAGGGTGTGGCTGGGTTTGGGGTTTTTAGGGGTGTTTAAAGGACACCTCCCAAGTAGAGCCTCTGAGCACTCTGTTGGTGGAGGAGCAGCGGTGCGTTGCCAGCAGGCAGGCTGTACCCACGCAGGGAAGAGCATCTTCTGGGGGGGTGGCAGTGTTCCCGTTGGGATTCGGCTAAGCCGGGGGCTGGGAGCATTGATCCCAGGTACCCCTGACCCAGGAGCTTGCACTTTTTTCCCCCAGGGATGGCAGACAGGGTGAGGGATGTGATGTGTCCCTCCTGCACATGCTGTGGTCTCTGAATTGCTCTGGCCTCTTTACGAAGGGGCTGTGGTGGTGGAGACCTTTATCTGCGCATGCCAAAATGGTTTTGTAGAGGTGCTCCTGGAGCAAGGGGCCTTCAATATCCTTGCTCTGAATTTTTTGGGTGCCCTTTTGGTGGGCTGGTTTTGGCCCCTGCTGCTTTTGCAGGCGAGGAACAAGGGGGGTGATGTGGGCATGCAGCCGGCGTGAAGGCAGAAGCCGCCTTCCTGGCTCGAAACACCAGCTTCTAGGCATGCTTTTAGGAGAACTTCTCCAAGGCTGTCAGCTTGCTGCACACCTTAATACTAATTAAATAAATCATACTAGCTGGAAGACTTTAAAGCCAGCGATGTGTTTAAGGTGCTAGGGAGAATGTGCTCCACAGTAACACCTGGAGCTCTGAGCTGAGGGTACAGGGTCAAATCCTCAAAAAATGGAGAAGTCCTGCTTTCTTGGTGGTTCTGGAAGCATCACTCAGACAGAGACGGGGCTGCTGGTTTACCTTCTTCTGTCCCCTCCATGCAAAGCAACTTTTCTCCATCTGCAAGGGTGCGACTCGTACCCGTAGAGCTTCTGGTTTGCAGCACGCTCCTCGTCCTCCTCCTCTGCCTTCCCCCTCGARGTGCCTGCCTTGACCAGGCCTCTTCTTCGCCGCTTTCTAAGATGGAAAAAAAAAGTCTTCCCTGGCCCAAACCGCACAGAAAATTCCTCCGTGTGTGGAAACACGTGGCTGGGTCTCCGTCCTGCTAAGCACCRTGGCAGTACCTCTCCCTGCTGGGCTGGGGCTGTGCGTTAGGACCAGGGCTTTAAGAGGTTTTTCAGAGCCTAGCTCTCCAGAGGGGAGGATAGCCGTGGTCTTGGCCCAGAACCGAGACGTTCGAGTGTTGTCTGCTTCCCACTCGAGGGCTGGCAAACGATAAAACACGAGCGCGAGGCAAGATGCTTCATGCACAGGGGGAGCGTGGGGGAAGGATGACTTAAACCCCCCAAAGCACAGCTTAAAAATAACATTATGCGACACACGGAGCTTTGCTTCAAATTGGCTGGGGTGCCTGGCACGCTACGGAAAGCCTTCTCTTCCTGCCGTGCAGGCTTCCCAAAGGGAGGTGGAGGCGACGCTGCAGAAGAGGCTGGACGAAGTAAGCGACGAGCTCCGTAAAACCCAGACCAGCTACAAAAGCTTGTTAGCAGATGCAGAAAAGGCCAAAGGACAGCAGCAGAGCATTGCTGGTGAGGACCTTGGATCGGCGCAGGGAGAGCTGTGGGGCAGACTTGGAGCTTTCAGGGCTGGGTGCTTGGTGGGGGGTTCGTCAGGGCAGGACAAGTAGACCCAGGGATGAGTTAGGCTGCCTGGTGTTGGTGTGAGCAAGATGTGGGACTGGTCCATGGTCCTATCCTGGGATGCCACTCCAATGCTTCTCTCCTGTGCTGTCCTGCATCCCTGCCTGCCCTTTTTGTGCCTCCTGAAAGCATCCACGGCCAAGGTTTCTTTGGCCAAGAGTCCTGCTTGGGCAGGGCAGGGTGGAGAGTCCCCAAATTTATTTGCACCTACCTTACCGTGTTTCTCACCGCTTCCTCCAACAGAACTGCAGGCCAAGCTGCTAGGCTCCGAAGCGGAGGTTAAAAGCAAGTTGCTGGAGCTGGACAACATGAAGGGGAAACTTCAGGATGCCAGCTCAGAGAATATGAAGCTCCTGGAGAGGATCAAATCCATCGAAGCTCTGCTGGAGGCAGGCCAGATGAGGGAGGCAAAAAAAGACAGAGACTTGCAGGTCACGTGCTCGTTTAATTGGGGTGGGAGGAGGAGAGGGGGTTACACCGCTCAAGCAGGTGGTTTTGGACTGTGTTAACACAGTACCTCTTTATCTTTGCTCTGGGATCCCCTCTGGGGTGCCGGAGAAAGGACTGACCTGCATCATATGCCTAGGACAGGTAACAAAAGTGCTTTCTCTCTTCCAGGCAGCCAATGAAGCAGAAGTGAAGCAGCTGCGGTCAAGGTGGGTCTAGGTGCACATGGAGATTGCTAAGGCACCTCCAGCTTGCTGTCCGTGTGTCCCAGGCTTCCCTGGGCGCTGAGCCCTGTGGGTGAGGGCTTCCCGCCCTCTCCGTTAGGCAGGCTTGGGAAGACAAGGTCAATCCTGGCCAACACAGCTGTTTTAAAATATTAATTGGCTCCAGTGCTGGCCCCAAATAACAGCCAATCCATTCTGAAGTGAGACTGTAATTGCTGGCAGGCACATGGAGGCTGACGGGTCCTGCAGAATAGGCAGTTCTGGTGGTGTTGGTGCTGGGGGTGGGATGTCTCTGATCCAAGCCCCTGCTCAAAGCTGGGCCAACCAGAGGAGGCTTTTGGGGGATGTTTCCAGGTACCTCCAAGGATGGAGATTCACCACCTCTCTGGGTCCCCGTTCCAGTGTTTGACAACCTCTTTCCCCCTGGTGCAGAAAGGTTTGCTGGCATTTAAGTGGAGTTTCCCATGCCACGACTTGTGCCTGTTGCCCCTTGTCCATGTGCTGGGCACCTCCAAGAAGGCTCAGGCTCTGCGCGGGGGGAGGATTTCTCAGATGCCCCCACTGCCAGCGAGCGTCCAGCATTCCTCTAAAGGAGGGCAGCTGTTCAGTTGTCCTGGGAACCCGAGAGACTTGGGTGGCTCTTGTCAAGGACCTGAACCTTCCTTGGTCTGCGCAAGCCGAGGCTCCCTTCAGGGCAGATGGTGGATCTGAGGGTGTGGAGGGAAGCTGCAGGCTCTTGGGCATCTAGTCGGCAGCCCTGATTTATGGTTATTCAAGACAGTAGGATGATGCATTCAGAATGCAGAGCTGTGGGCTATCTCAGCCTAGCAAGCCGTGGACGGGAGTGTGTTGGGAGCAGTCCCAGTTGTGTAAGCCAGAATTTCTGGCCTGTGGATCAGGTTACTTCTTCCTCTTGTCCTGGGTGTACAGCCAGCCAGCTACTCGCTTGCTTGTTATTGCTGATAAGCCGGTAGAAAACTAGATCCCACTCCAGCATTGCCACGGCTGTGGTTTTTAGTCCCACTTTCTCCTCCTCCTGCTGTGTGTAGATCCCGGAGCAGACCGGGATAGGAAGGGCTGTGGTCCCCTTCTCGACAGCTCGCTACCCGGGGGGGAGATGGATGCTGAGACTCACTCCTGCATCCTGCCCTTCCAGGCTCCAGGAGAAGACGGACCAGCTCTCGTCCTTGGAAAGGGAAGCTACAGAGCTGCGAGAGGCGGTGGAGCAACAGAAGATGAAAAACAACGTACGTGAGTAAACCAGGCTCAGCTTTTGCTGCACACAATTTTTTCCTCCAAAACCCAGATCTCTGTGGTGTGAATGACAACCCATCATAAGTTGGCTACCGATGTCTCTGTGGTGTGGCCAGAGGCTCTTCCAGCCCTGCAGAGCACTGGAGGCATTGCCTTGTCTGCTGGAGATCCCCCCAGCAGGCTGCGCAGCTCAAGCTGATGGGCTGCAGCAGGCGGTGGACTGCCTGGGTGGAGGTGTCTGTCCCCTCTTCTCTTGGGAGGTTTAGGACCTGGTAAGCCAGGGACATCCTACCCCGGCAGGGTCAAGGCAATCCCTGAGCAGAGGTCCCCCGCACCTCATTGCTCCTCTGCTCCTTATCCCTCTACTACAAGGTGGTATCAGTTGTGTGGAGGCAACCTTGCAGCCCTCCACTTGGCCTGTGTCCTCTCCAGGCAGGTGTTTGCATCCTGAGGGCTGCTTCTGGAGCTCCTGCCTCCATCCAGCCCTGCTCTGCTCCCTCAAGACCATCGCCTGAGCGATGCGGTGCGTTGGGCCACTGCAAGGATGGAGGGGAAGGGRGCACATGTGGGCAGTGGGATGGAAGACCTTTGACAAAAGCGATGGGCTGTTGCCTGTTTTCCTGAGCCGGAGGCTTTGAAATCCTCCGCAGTGCCAACAAGCAGCTTGGTGGCCTTCGGCGTGATGTGTGGCTTATTGCCCTCTGTGTGTGGTCTCGGCAGGACCTTCGTGAGAAGAACTGGAAAGCAATGGAAGCGTTGACCACGGTGGAGAAGGCGTGCGAGGAAAAACTACTTGCTGCTACAAAAGCAAAGGTGAGCCCGGCATTTCTCTCTAGCGGTGATGCTGGTGGTGTAAGGGAAACATTCAGCCTCCCCGAGCCACCAGAGATGCTTGCCCTGGGTTGCCTGCCTCCCCTTAGGAGCAGTGCTGGCCCAACCCTTCTGCCAGCTTCTCCAAAGTTTGTCTTGAGGGCCACGTATCCCCAGTACAGCTCATGGTCAGGGAACTGGGAAGATGAGTGAACTGGAAGGGGCATTTTCGTGGTTCTCAGCGGCAGCAGTTTTCTCTGTTGGCTGGTTTCCCCGTGTCGGCTCACCCCTGTCGGCACAGAAAAGCAGGACCGGTATCGGCAGCCTGGCCGGCAGGCACCCAAAACCTCCATCCCATGCCAGTTTGTCCCTCTTACAGGAAGAGCTGGCCCAACAGCTGGACGCGCTCCAGACGCGAACTAAGCAGACGCTGCTCTCTGCCCTCCCCGGAGTCGCCGTGTCCTCGCAGCAGGTGGGCACGGGCCTTCTCAGAGCCCCGCAGAGCCTCGGCCGCGCRGAAGGACAGACGTCTAAGCGTCCTTTTTCTTCCTTGTCCTCTTTTTTTCAAACTCAGGATTATGACACGTGGTTACAAGAGTTTAAGGAGAAGACCGTGGGTGCACTAAAGCAGCAGACGATTACAACAGAGCCCCCGGTAAGYGAAGGGGCTGGAAAGTGGAGGGGCGAGGGAGTGCCTGAGGGTCACTCATTTCTTTTCCTCACCTCTCTCTCCATCCCTTCCCTCTCTTATCAGGATTCAGCACTTAAATTAAGAGAGGCAGAGGAAGCGCAAAGCACTTTACAAGCAGAATGTGAGCAGTATAGAGCTATCCTTGCAGAGACGGTAAGTTGCAGCCCTTTGCGCTGAGTTGGTCTCCCACTAGAAATACCTCTTGAGAGGTCTCTTGGCAACCCAGGCTGCCCGTGGGCTCATGGGGGACATTCCTCAGTATGTTGGGGGGCTGCTGTGTGGAAGACTATTTGCCAGTGAGTCAGGGGAGTAGGAGAAACCTGAATTTCTAGAGCTCTTCTTCAGCCTGATTGTGTTGGAAACCTTCCTGGTGGTGGTGGGATGTGGCACAGCAAGGGCTCTGATGAGCAGGGTGGTTGAGCCASCCTAGGAACTGGGAGCCCCTAGCCCCACCTGGGTCACCTAATTCTGTCACCCGTTCTTTGGCCCAAATCCTTGGAGAGGMGTTGGGTATGCCAGGGCTTCCAGCCCTGACGCTGCTGGGCTTGGGAGGGCTGGAGGAGGTTTGGGCTCAGCTGAGGCTTTGCCAACAGGAAGGGATGCTGCGGGACCTGCAGAAGAGCGTGGAGGAGGAGGAGCAGGTGTGGAAAGCAAAGCTTATGGCATCTGAAGAGGAACTCCAAAAGGTATGTAGTTGGGGCACACCTGGGTTTGTCTCTCGTGGAGCTGGACTTACAGGAACAGAGGGGCTGTGGGCTATAGATCAGATGGTGACCCTAACTCTTCCTGCCACCCTTGAACTCTGAGACACGGGGACTTTCTCTTCTCCCCAAATCCACCCCTCCTGTCACCAAACCAGTAGACAAGAAGCCCACCTCACATAGGAGCTAAGCCTCTCTTCCTCCTGGATCCCACCTCCCTGCATGGTGTATGCCTAGACCCTGCCAGTGGAGCTGAAGGAATGGTTGCAGCTCCCYGGGTCAGGCATGGTAGTTGGGAAACCACGTCACCGCTTCAGTAATCCAAACTCCGATGCTTGGAAATTGGGCTGAGCCCTCCTGGTGGGTGCTGGCTTGATGGGAGGAGAGCACGTGCAGGGCTGTTGGACTCCCATTTTCAGAAGAACTTGGCTTGCTCTCAAAACTGGGGTTGACCTTGGCATTTGTTGAGCCTTCAGAAAGGAGCTGAAAGCCACGTACTGCACATAGTTCTGGGTCCAGCTGTCCGTCTAGCCTTGGGTTCTTCCTAGTTAAAAAGCCAGCCGGCAGCTTCCAGAGAGCTGTTGTTGCCCAGGAGTTTGGTGGGGAGCGTGTTTTGTGAGCTCTCGTGACTTAGCTGGAGTCTAGGAGAACTTGGCTGGCCGTACCTTTTCTGCAAAGCAGACTTAAGTTATCTCCTCCCTCCTGAATCCAGAACTGAGATGAAGCTACTTTCCACAGTCTGGCGGCTCCCCGTCCATCACACGGGGTTTTGAAGTTAACTGGGGCTGCAGGGAGGTGGGGGAGTTCTTGTACAAGAGATCTTTGATTTCTCAGCCCGTTGCTGGCTCCTGCAGCGCCAGCGCTGCTGAGGGCTGGTGTAGGATTGCACGGGGATGACGTGGCTGCTGGTGGTGTGCTGGCAGCAGGGTGTGCGTGATGGGATGAACGTCTGGTGGCCYGGGCAGGTCCCAGAGCAGTCCTGCCTCTCTGTGGAGAAGAGGTGAATTCCTCCTTTCCAAAAAATTCAGCAACCGTGGAGTCCTCTTCAAAAATCAGTCCAGGTTTAAATAAAAACCCCATGCTTTTTCTGATAGCTTGGCTTCTCTTAATAGCAAAGCCCATGACACCTCATTGGAAAGTCTGCCTCGCTGCTTCCAAACCAAAGGCGCTTTCAGTAGGAAACTTGCACCGAGTCTGGTGCCAGTTTCTCGGGTGTTGAAAGCTGACTGCAGCCAGCTGAAGTCCTGCAGGCAAAAGCTGTTACCTTGCTCTACAATTTATGGCCTGGGCTTGTTGGACTCGTCCTCCCTGGGAAGAGGAGCTCCTGCCCTGCAGGCTGTGGAGCTCCGCTTTGGTGTCAGGTCTCTCCCGCACTTGGGTACAGGATGAAGTGGGAGAGGTGGGAGTGAAACACTGGCCAGTTTTTGATTGAACGAACGATGCTCAGTGTCCCATGTGAGATGCTGTTCACTGACTTTCTCTGATCCTTTCTGGCTTAGTCGCAACTCCAACTGAAATCCCTTGAAGACATGGTGGAGAAGTTGAAAGCAGATCTGCAGAGCACAGATCAGGTAAGGTTTTTTGGGTATGGGAGAAGGTCCCTGCGCAGGTGCCAGACGGATGCATGCTGTGCTTGGGCTGAGTCGAGACCCATCTCCTGACTTGCCCTGAGGAAGGCAGGCTTGGACCATGGGGTGTTTGGGATGTGTTGGACCTCAAACAATCAACCCCCTCCTGCTTTCCTCCCTTTTAATCCAGCTAAAGGAATACACCTCTCTTCTGGAAACGCAACTGGAAAATCACTTGGAGACAGCCAGCTCCGAACGCCAAAACTACACAAAAGAAGTTGAAGTCGTAAGTGTGGCGGCCGTTACCTTCTTAAACACTTCTTTCTTCTAAGCCTGACTCACCACCCATCCACGTTTCAGGGATTTGGGGWGTGGCCTGGGGATCTGCAGCTTTGCAAAGTGGGAGAAAACAGGTGGAGTTGTTTGCTCCGGTCTGGGTTGTAGACACCTGAAGTCAGGAGATCCATTGGCAAGGTGATGGGACAGGGAGATCTGTACGGAGATGCTGTCCATTGCTCCTGGGTGGCCTGTGGGATTTCTGTGGCTCAGGTGAGACAGAGCTGTCTCACGGCCGTCTCTCTGAGCAGGCGTCAGCGGGCAGGTTAGCAAGTGATGCCATCATGGCCTCTTTGAGAAGATGTTGCATCATAAAAATGTTTCCTTGGGCCAAAGGGCTCCAAAACCAAGTGTATAAATGGAYTTCTTTTTCCCTTTCTGTTCCCCCTCAACAGTTGAGGCAGCTCTTGTCAGAGTCSCAGGAGCAGCTGGAGGCAGCGAAGAAGGAAACGCAGAAGCAGAGCAAGGAGCTGGCCCTGGTAAGGGGGGGCCCCTGGAGCTGCCCTGCTGGGACCTCGCTGCTCTGCCTGGGGCTGGTTTGCRAACCCGGCTGTGGGGCCGGCATCCTCCCTGCGGGCTCGGGGAGGGGAGGAAGGCACAGCCAGCGCACGGGGAAACCCGGTGCTGCCAGGCACCAGGCTGATCCGGCTTTCAGAGGGGATGTTTGAGACCCAGGAGGAGATTTTTATTCGCCTGCCTTTCCTCTCGTGATGGGGGTGGGAAGGAAGGGAGAGCAGCAAGGCTTGTGCAAGCTGGCGTGTAGCAGAAAAACCCAGCTGTCCCACCACGGGACACTGGTTACCCCATCACCACCCTGAGGGAGGGGTTTGGGTKCCTTAAGCATCCATCCAACCTCCGGGTGGGAGGACTGAGGCTGTGCAGCCCGTGTGCAGGGGTCGCGTGGGGAGCTGAAGGATGGGGCTAGGCTTCTGCAGGTAAGGACTGGGATATAGGGCCAGGAGAGCTAACAGACCTACCAAAACCATGAGGGCTTTTGTTTTTAAATCCTTACTTTGCTTGTGAGAGGCTCGGGAGATTGTTTTTAAAATCCTCGGTGGTACCACTGGCTTGCAGAGCCGCTCAGAGCGGAGCGAGCCGGGAGTACGGTTTCCCTTGGGTGCCGTGACTCTTCCCAGCCTTGCAGCCGCTACCGTCCAGCTCGCTCAGTGAGCTGATGCAACCCCTTGGCTCTCGAGGGAATGTGGCGCAGGGTCGTCATTAGCCTTTATCTCATTAGATGGGCAGGCAGTTGTAAGTGTGGAACACATTTGTGTTCATCTAGCGACCTTCCCTTTCTTCTGGCCAAGGCATGCTGTTAGCTTGCAGCTTGACTGCCAGTGCTGCTGGGATGCAGGATGGAGCTCTGGTAGATGGAGTGGGGGGGTTTTAATTAGGGGGGCGGGCGGTGTCCAAGTAACTGCCTCCCCAGCCATCCCAGCTGTGATCGATGCCAAAAAGGGACCTGCCATCCTGCCCCGATTGCTTTATTTAACACCTCAACTAAGTTAGTGCAAACCCTCAGCAGTGGCTGTAAACCAAGGTGCCGAGTGATCAAAGGCGAGCAGACGAGGTGCAAGCATGTGCTCTGCACCCCTAGGAGCTGTCGTGCCTCAGGCTGCCCAGGTTAGGCACCACCGTCCTGCGTCCAGCAGAAACCGAGGTGGTTTTCCAAACATTTCAGCTCGTATGCAAGCAAAAAAGCCAGCAAACTTTATCTATAGGTGCTTGTGGGTCTTGTAATGGCTGCGGAGCGGGGATGTGTAACTGAGCCAGGCTTGCTGGTCCTCCTTCCAGGTCAGGCAGCAGTTGAGTGAGATGAAGAGCCATGTACAGGATGGAGAAGTAGTGGGGTTACAAGCTGACCCAAGCGAGCCTGCGCCCCTCGAGGTTAGGGTGGTGAGACCGCTGCCCGTGGAGGCGCTGACCCTTAACCATGTCCCTTGTCCTGTCTCACCGTCTCTAACCGCATGGAGAACTGCACGTGGCTTTGCTCAGGGCTGTCGCGGCTGTGTCGTCTCCCGTCCTGTGTGTTGGGGTGAAGCCGGCCTCCCGTCCCTTCAACCATGCATCCTGTTCCCACTGGGAACACGTTGCCAGCTGGCTTTTGCCAGGCTGCTCCCCTTGGGAGCCCTCTGTCATGACATCAGGCTGGCAGGATTTTGGGGGAGGCGGGCAGGGGATGCTGCAAGCCCTCGGGCCAACATTGTCACCCAGCAGTGCCCCATTAGGTTCAGGGCTTGGATCTCCTCGGAGGAAGGGGAAACCCCAACAGAGCTGCAGCGGGGTGCCTTCCCAGCCGGTGGGGATTAGGATTACAGAGGCTCCGTAAATCTTGCTGGAGCYGGGCTGAGGGCATTAGCAGCGGCTGTTCCCGTTCGGGCTAACGCCTCTCGCCGGTGGCAGTGCTGCCACGAGCCGGGCTCTGTCTCTCTCCTTTAATCCCGTTAAGTGTAAAGCCTTCTCCCGGGCGTGGGGACCTGCCGGGCACGCCCTCCGCCACGGGGTGCCTCTCGTCCCAGCTGGCACTGCCTGAGGGGCAGGCAAAATTTGGCAATGGAAAGCCAAGCCCTGCGTTCGCCGTCAGCATCCTCCCGGCTTTTGTGCGGAGAGGAGGGGATGCCTTTAGTCCCCTGGGGAAAGCTTCAGTTTTCATTTCTTCTGTCTAGCCCAGCTTTCTTGGTGATGTCACTGCTAGCTCCTCTCTTTTTTTTTTTTTTTAATTTTATTTCTGGGTGTTTTCCCCTTTTCTCAACACAGTTGAAAACTCAGCTGGAGCAAAACGAAGCGCTGGTGGAGAAGGAGCAAGTGCTGCGGCAAAAGCTGGCGCTGGAGTTGGAGGAGGTAGGTGCGGGTGAGGAGGATACAAGGATTTGTAAAGTCTTTATGGGTTCTCAGCTGCTAATGAAGCCCAAGAATTAATTTCAAGAATTAATTTGAAGGTTTTTCCCTATCCCTGTCCGCATCTCAGACATCGCCRCATTCCCCCACACATCTCAAGAACTTCTTGTGGCAGCTGTGCTAAAGCCACAAGGCATTGCTGGCCCCTCAAATTGCCCCCCTCTGAGTCCCCCCATTTTTTTGCCAGCTCTTTCCCTTGAGGGTTAAGGTCTTTAGCTGGGTTTTATGCTGCTTCTGGTGAGAAATGCCATCTTCCTGATGGAAGCTGGATCAGCAAAAGCGATGCATTACATTTAGCATCCAACCGTCTTCACCAGAGACAGACCCACCGGGGACCAGGGGCTGTACGGGGCAGGATGCGGGAGGTGCCTGCTGCCGTTAGCTCATGTGCTAATTGAGTATGTGTCCCCCTTCCAGGCCCAGAGCTCAGCATGCAGTTTGCAAGCAGAGCTGGAAAAGCTGAGACTGGCTGAAAATACAGCAGCTTCAGACACGGAGGAGGCCCAGCATCTCAAGGTGATTTGGCTGCCCTGCTCTCTCGTGCTTGGTGTTGAGCAAAAACTGTGTCTGAGCGGGACTGCAGGGATGGTTTATCATTCTTGGGGATGGCAGGGCAAGGTAGATGGTTCCCTTGCAGGTAGCTGCCTGCTCCAGGGCTGGCTGTGAGCTCTGACGTGGCTGAACGACAGCACGGTGCAAGTCACAGCCCCTTCATCCAGATAAGGGTGATGCTTTGAGCAAACGCTCTCGCAGGCTGGGCTTTTCACGTATTGGGAAACCGTTCTGTTCCTGTGAGGTTGTCTCAGCCCATGGCATCTCCTGGGTTTGATGGGGAGCCAGAGTGAGCTGTAGGTGGTGGGGTGACGCCTGGCATCTCTGGCAAAGAGGGARCTGGGTGCTCCTCCAGCTCCTGACCATCGAGGTGGCTCAGTGCAGACCTGAGGTGACCAGAGGTGTTTTGGAGGGGGGAAGGTCACCAGATGGCAAAGGGAGGCTAAGGCAGATGCCTTCTTTTGACTTCCATGTAGGAAAGACTTGAAAAAGAAAAAAAATTAACAAAGGACCTGGGCCAGGCAGCAACCAAACTACAGGAGCTACTGAAGGTTACCCAGGACCAACTGGCCAAAGAGAGAGAAACGGTGAAGAAGTTGAAAGAACAGCTTCAGGAAACGGTACTTGTGGTGGCCACAGCCATCCCTCCCCTTGACACTGTCGGAGGCCGTGGGGAAGCGTGCATCAGGCGGTGGTTTAAAACGTGAGGCAAGGTGGCACCTGCTGCCAGAAACCATCTGRGTGGTTTTTGGGAAGCCCTGGGACTACCCGAGTTGGTGGTCACAGTTCTCCCTCCCCAGAAGGGAGSACCTGGCCCATCTCCGAAATGCTTTGATGCTTGAGCCACCATGAGAATAAGGTTGAGACCCACTTGAGTAACTCACCTCTGTTTTCCTTCTCCAGGGGGAAGAGGACAGTTCGAAGGAAGGGACTTCAGTTTGACAAGTCTGTGACCTAGACCTTACCGTTCAACTTACCAAAATGCCTTACACATTCCTAAAAATAAAAATATATGCTGAATTTACTGTAGATAAAAGATACAAGCCATTAGTGACCCAAAACCTAGTTTTGAAACTTTWAAAAAAAATACAAAAACCCAAAAAAACCCAACCAGTAAACACTGCAGGCATACGTTTGTAAGAAAATCTTCATACTGTTTTGTACAACCGTTCATTCCCCAGGGAGCCGCTCCAGCCGCGTTGGGGTGGGCGCCAGGGCTTCACCCCCTGTTGCGGCAGAACCCACGAATGTGTGAAAAGGGAAGACTGTGTTTGTACATCAACTGGTGCAATTATTATTATATTTTTTCTTTTTTTTTTTTTTTTTTTTTTTTTGTGAAAGAAGTGTGAAAGTAAGACCCACCGCGGAAGGAAGCCTCTCTTTGATGGGTGGCTCTTGGCACGTATTCTTTTGTGTATTTCTGGGTGTCGATGCGATTAAAATGATGACGTAGTGAAAAGAGCTTGTCCTTGCTTTAGTTTTCTGATTATTATTTAATATTCTTTTTTAAGTTTGCRGGCCAGGCAGGTCTTTGGCGTCACTGAAGAAGGACCCTGCTTTGGCCAGGAGCAGATCCTTTATTCTCCCCCTTCCTCGCTGTGCTGCAAAAGCCATCTCCTCTGTTTTTTCTCCAATATAAGCAAAGGAGAGGAACTTTTCCTTCCAGCGGCGTGCGTTTTCCGGCCGGCAGCGCGCCCCGGGCGGGGCCCGGCAGAGGGAGCGCCACAGGCGTCCCTGGGCCACGGTGGCAGCCGGGGCAGGGTGCTGCTGCCTCGCTGCTGTGGGGTCACGCCGAGCGTGGGGACAGGGCATGGCAGGGTGAGCCACGCCGGTGACGCCAGCCCCGCGGGGACCGTCCCTCCTTGCTTAAACCTCAGCGCTCCCCTGGAATTTTGCCCCTGCGGGTGCAGCGTGGTGGTGGTCCTCGGTTGCTGCCGGGCTCGCCAGCCCTCTGCTCTCCCCTTCTTGTGGCTTTTCTTTTTTATTCTCTCATCCCCGCCCCCCTCTTTTTTTTTTTTTCCCTTTTTTTTTTTTTTTTTTTTTAAGCTGGTTTCTTAGGAAATGGCAGAGGCCACGTGACGGCTCGGTGCCTGTCTCCCCACAATAAAGCTGCTGAGCCCGGCGCTGACATCAGCGGGATTTGAGAGAGGGGGGAAAGAGGCCCTGAAGTGCTCGGTCCCTCGGGGTGTGCGAAGAGCCAAGGCCGGGAAGGGGGATGAGGATCAGACCTGCCTCCATTTTGTTCCTGGGGAAGGCAGTGTGCGCTCAACCTCTATATTAGACATCAGAGACTCCACACAGTTTTGAGGCCGGCTCCAGGACTGTGATGGCGAAGGGGTGTGCAAGTCATGCTTTGGGGAGGGGTGGGTGGGTGTGTGGCCTATCTTTGACCAGGCAATAAAAGGGGGTCCTGCCGAATTCTGGCTGAGGAAGAGGCAAGCTGAGAGCCCCCTTCTCCCCCAAACCTCCCCCCATCCTTGTCCGAAGGCAGCCTTTTATCCGGCGCTCACTGGGGCTTTGCTGGTTGAGGCTGAGCRAGGGCTGCCGCACCCAGAAGTCGGGGCGCACGTCAGCGCTGCGCCCATCAACGCTCATTGCAGGAATGGGCTGAGCGCCTCTGGGGGGGCTGTGCTGAGCCGCAGGGAGGAGGGACACCCTCCAGATTTGGTGGGTGGCTYGGTGATGCTCCTCTGTCACTCACTGCCTGCCCCTGCCTGCAGGTCCTYGCAGGGTGGGAGGTGATGGAGCTCACGCACCTGGCTGGAGGGCTGCGTCTCCCTGCAGGGTGGTGGCCCCAGCCTTTTGCACGGCAGCTGAGACCCCACACGCTCATTACAAGCCCTGCTGCTGCTGCCCTGTTCTATGAGGGCTGTTGCAKGGGCATAGGTGGCAGATCCTGCAAGCGCCCCGGGCTCTGGCGGGTCCGTCTCCCCACGACGGAGGGAAAAACTCAGTAAGCAGACCTTTGTCCCACAGCCGTGATGAGCCTTTGGTTTCTCTTTCTAGACTTTGTGATGCRCAGGGAGGACCTCATGAGCCAAGGACCGCCGGTGACCTCAATGCTATCAGCATCGCCCCTGGTCTCAGAGCAGCATGCCTGCCTGGCCTGTTGCCTTTTAAGATCCCCAAAAGTGAGAGAATGCCTGGATTTTACCAGGATTGCAAAAGAACTACACAATCCATAGGCTGGACTAAGCTGTTGAGCACTTCAGGGTGGCCATCGCCCCCAGAGAGCCGTCAGCAGGAAGGGCCCCAGAGCAGCAGTGAAGTGATGCAATCCTTCAGTTTTTCATTTTTTTTGCTTTTGCAACAACGATTTCCTTTATTGTGAGAGCTTGCGCAAAACAGAGCAGCACCCAGGCATTAACACAGGAGCAGTAACAAAGCCCCCAGCCAACGCAAGGAGGGCAGCTGGCATCCCAAGCGGGCTACAGGGCAGGGGGGCTCTGATGGGGCTCCAAAAGCCACACCAGCAGATTCGGTGTCCCCAGCATGGGGGGACATGGTGGCCTCCCAGGATACACCATCMAGCTGGCTGTTCTAGGAAGAAAGAGCTGGGCTGATGTTGTTAAGTAAAGCTGAAAAAAGCATGTCTCTTCGGGGAAAGATGTTTAACTTAATTTTCAATACCTGGAGTKCTACCGTTGGGATTTTTTCTTCCCTCGGCACGTTGGTGGAAGGGGAAGGGCATCCTCAGGGGCTAGGAGAAACCTGAGCCTTGCCCACCAGCACGCAGGGCTGAGGACTGGCCAACCCTTGCTCTCCCAGGAACTGGTGGGATTTTGCAATGCGCCCACCCAATGGCATGGGCTTTGCCGAGGGTTCTATCTCCTCTCCTCAGGCAAGCCACGCTGTCGGCTTGTTACCTGTCAGCCTGTGACTCAGGGCAGGTACCATCGGCAGCTGGGYGCCAGGGTGCTGCAGGCAGGTACTTCATTTAAAGATCAAGCAATCGCCCAGCTGGGGTGATTTTGAATGGGAGCACTGAATCCTTCCGCTGATTTCAGCCAAGGCTGGAGTTACCTTTCAGCCTGGGTACTTGGGTTTATCAAGCCAGCTTAGACACTCAAGTTCACCTTTGCTGGAGCAGCTAAATTACGTTTACACTATCTGCTGCTCACACTCGGGCCTGAATTMCCAGTCTGCATCTCCTCTCCCCAGCGTAATGGACAAAAATGGCTTTTGGGAAGCCCTTGCCTGCACGTGGACTTGAAAAGGTTTCTAGCAGCTCTGCTCCTACTGCACCTGAGCTGTGCTACCTGGGCTGCGGTCCTCCTGAGCTTGCACAGCGCCAAGCCGTGTCTGTCATCTGAACCCCTTCAGCTTTTCTTCATCATGTAGTGCTGTTAGAAATTTCTCTCCCCAGCAATCGGCCAAGCTATAGGAAGCATCCCTCATGTTGTCTCTCCCTGCTTGCCTTGCCTTTTCAGAAGGTCTGGGTGATTTGGGAGAAACYGTAACTGAAAGGATTTGAAACAGTCACAAGAGGAAACATCTTCCTGTGCTTTTCATMCCCTCCAACTGCAGAAGGGCAAACAACCTTGGGAGGTGGTGAAGTCTGGCTGACCAATTCCATGATGTGGACAAGCCTGAAGCATTATAGCTCTGAAGGTTAAGTTACTGCCAGCGCTGGAGTGCAGGAGTACTCTTCCAGAGAGACCAGTATAATACCTCAGGGCTTGCTGAGAGGGTCCTGAAAGTGGCCAAAGCCTCTTTGATCAGCTGAAGCTGTGGGACCACATCTGACCACAGCCCAAAGTGCCACCTCAGACCTCTCATCCCTCAAAGTCCCAGGACTAAGGCACTTTGTACCCAAGTCCCTGATCCAAGGGCTTTCACGTTGTGGGAAGTGCCCTTCTACCTTCCAGGTCTGGCATCCTTCCACCTTTGCAGGGTCTCCTGCTCCATTTTCTAACCAAAGAAGGAAATCCCAGGCAGAAGTCCACCATGGCGTCACCTGGGCTGGATATCTCATCAAAGATGCCTGCAGTCTGGAGGCGCTGGTTATCAGCTGGATCTTGGCTGGGAGTTCCCTTTGTTTGTCAGGCAGCACCACTCCTGCTGTGTCACTCCGGTTTCCTTATCTCAACCTGGACTTTGGACAGAGACCAGTACTGCAGACACCTAGGCAAGGAGGAGCCRTTTATGGGGATCATTACCCACTTGGGCGAGCTCAGTTGACTGAAACACAGGCTAAAAGCACCCACAGAAACCAGGCCGGTGTGCTTTTCTTCAAATCAGAAAGCTTTGCCCYGGTGGATGTCTTCGCATCGGAAAACCTTGTGCTCCCAACCCTGTGACCGGCGCGGGTGCCAAGTTAGAGCAAGCAGTCAATGCCTGCCTTTAATTAAAGGTTTTAACCATGCAGCATGGCCAGAGAGGGCACATGCTGAGTTAGGTAATGGACCATTATTTCCCTGGCCCCGCAGATAAACCAGYGCAGCGCATTGCTGTGCCGAGGAGCTGCGGGGACAGTACGGCTTTCTGTCCCTGCACATCTGGCAAGAGCTTGCAGAGGAAGGGGCAGCCTGTAACGGCCTGGCCAGAGAAAGCTCCCTCAGTTCTTACAGGGAACACAGCACAAAGTGACTGACATTTGCAGGGTTTCTCCTGCTCAGACTGCAAATACCAGATGTTTCCCAGAAAGCTCCCCAACCCATGGAAATCAGTGTCCAAAGCCTAAAAGGAAGAGATCAGGTGCTGTTAAGGAGCTAGAGCCTGCAGCAGGCTGGCAGTCRCTCAGCGATGAGAGGGGTGCAGGGCCAAGGAGGGCAGCACACTTTRCAGACAGAGGAACCTGCCTTCCACCCCCCAACTCGTCCGCCTCCACCAGCTCCTCCTTCCAGCCTGTTTCCCCCATCCTCTCTCCCCCGCGAGCAGCACAGAGCAGCACAGGTCGGTAGCTGCAGGTGCAGCAGCTCCCTGAGCRCCCGGCTCACGCGGGGCACCCGGCGTGCTCAGCCAGCAGCACCGGCCCCGCTGCAGGACTCATCCAGAGGCTGGAGAGGAATCAGTCACTGACCCAGGGGAGGGAAACCCCATTTATTTAGGCTATTTGAATGTGGCACGCACAGAACATATCACAGTAATGCACTGGAGGCTAAGGGTTTTGGTTTTTTTTTTTTTGTTTTTCTCTACAGACATACAGGAAAACTCTATGCAACTCCCATGTACACATTACACAAAGGAAACAGCTTTAATCAACCACTGGTGAAACATGGAAGCTTTTAAGATCTCTGTAGCTGGCACAGGAATGTTCTCTACCCCCCCCATACAAAAGGCATTTCAGGTCAAACTTTCTAGTAGGTGATATTTCCATGCATTTCTACAGAATTAAAGAAGCTAACAGACAAAAAGCCCAGATCAAGCCGTATTAGTCAGGCTGACTGGTTCTACTAAGTTAAATCAATAGTAATTATGGACAAATGGACCAAGTGACCAAAGACTGGGGCTGAGAATACCACTTTTTAAGATGTGGTTCCTTCTCATTGTACTACCCTTAACTCTGATACAAGAATCTGCATTTTTAAAAGCCTCAGAAGCATCCGATCCACTAGTAAGTGTGTATTAGTGAAACTAAGGTAGTTCTAAATTAAACTATGTCAACAGAAAAGCAATTTTTATAGAATCACTCAGGCTGGAAGAGACCTCAAGACACTTCATAACAAGAAAATTGAACCTGCAGAACAAGTGAACCTTTAAATATTATTACTGCACAGTGAGTTTAAAAAAGAATGGATTAGGACTATTTCTCCAGAAAAGTGTGTCTATTTCATCTCTATTTAACTTCAGAATTAGCCTTTATTAGTACTGCTCTGCAACTGCAAGCACGAAGAATTTAACCCAGTTTTGGTGTCAACAGGTTGCTTTAGCCTAACTTTAACTACAGGTTTTAAGTTTTGCATTAAACTGTTACAGGGARAAAGTTTTTGAGTTTGGCAATTTGGCCAGTAGCCTCAAAAAGACTGACTGAATTTTGCTTGTTACAATTTAGAAAAGTAAGAACAGGAACCAGATTGTTCTCACCTCCCCCCCTTTCATCCCATAATACACTGCTGCATTGGACCAAAATTTTTGGAGACCTTTAGTGTTAATCCATCAGGGACAGTATTGGGCTGGAAAACCAATGCAAATATTAATACACCAAGATAAATCCTTAGATTTGATTTATTTAGGGTCATTTGTACATACAAGCTACATCTCCAAAATCTACTGTATTCTACAAGACAGCTTCCCTACAGTTAGTGAAACCCTTGCCTAGAATGGTTGCTTTACATAACTGATATATTAAAACATGGAATGCTTGTAGAGTTGTGGCACTGTATGACATCTACACGGGACTTCCTTCAAAAGCTACGACTAGGGAGCCTCCTAGCTTCTCAGCAATGCAAGCTCGGTTGAGGTCCTCTGGCCCATTTGCTTGGCATTCATGCTTTATGCCTAAAAAAAGAGGCAAAACACGCAATAACGCAGTATTTCAACATGCTGGTAATCAAAGAAACATACTTGGTAGTAATATTAGAAGAGGCAATCTGATCACTCAAGCAGGTAAGTCCTGCTTTAGCTTAGGAATTTGGACATTTTTCCCCTGAYATGTCACAGGAGACATCTGGCTACACACCAAATGTCAACGTAGAAATATCAGGGAGGAAGTTTTCACTAGATCAGTGCTCAGACTGTCAGCCTTTTCATTGCAGGCTATCTTACGAGTGAATCTCTTGTTTCTAGTGCTACCCTGGATATGGCAGCTGAGGATGCTACTAAGATGGCTGACTCAGCTCCCGCTGGCTCTGGAGAGGTGGGTGAAAGAATCAGTGGTAATATGAGATGTAGAGACTAGAAAGACTTGAAAGACTTTGCTGGTCTAAGGAATTAACAGTGTTCTTTTTTTTGGAGGGCGGGGAGCCCAACCCAAGCCTGTCTTATGTGGCAAAAAGCAGAAAATACACAGGATTTCTTTTTTTCTTTTTTAAACTTCCACATGTGCAGCACACAACAGCCTCCCTGGCTAGTTCCAATCCACTGGCAAGTTGTCCTGTGAGGGCTGGTACGGCTGCACAATGATCCTGTCAGTCTTGCACACTGCAAGACTGCGGCCCAGCGCAGCACGAGGAACTGAAGGGGTGGGCAGGGCTATCTGGCTATGAGCCATCGTAATGACTGAATTAGCATGCAATTTATGAATGCTGCAGCAAGGTGTTTACTTCTTGGTTAACGGTGCCTGACAGGCTGAACAGAACTTAGTTTCTCCACCTGGAGATGCAATGCTTTTTGCAATGAGTAATCACAACTGCATCTCTAAATCAAGTGAATTGTTAATTACTACTACTACAGCACAGTAAGTTTATGAGATTGTGTATTTCAACAGACACAGGGCTGAAAGTCCTCTGCCACAGAGGCAGCTCTGCACAAAATCCACCTCAGTGTTATGAATCTAATGGTTTCTAGCCTGTACGTGCTGTATTTCTAGCCTGTATTTCTAGTATATACGTGCTGCTCTGTACAGTACAGCTACTGTGTCACACATTGCAAAGCCTGCTCTTGTCCTGAGCACAAGTTCTAGTGCCTCAAATTCAGAATCAGACAGTGTAAGTTTTAGCCAGAGCTCATTTTAGCTCTGTCACACTTCTGGCATTTGGTTAACTTGTAACAGGTTGATAAGACTTGAAGATTAAAAAAGAAAAAAAAAAAAAAAAAAAAGCCAATTAGCCAACCGTTAAGCCTTGCTGTGTAAGCATTCTAGGGACATAGCACAGCTAGGAGCGTTAGCTGTATTACGTACCTTGAAACTTCTTTTTGATTGCATCCTTGGAGCTTGCGTAGATCATCTTACTTTTGAGAGGTGCTTGTTCTGGTGCCCTAGTGGGATACAAAAAAAGTGCAATTAGTGACATTTATTATCCAGCATAGACAGAAGCAGTGTCCTACCAATTACAAACAAGTGAAACGTCTCACGGCTCAGAATACAGGCATCAAGCTGTCTGGCTCACTTTAAGCCTGCCATCTTGCCAGCCTGGGCAATACAAATGCTCAGAGACCTCACCCACACTGCTTGGACTGCGTGTTAGGAATGAGTTGGGAAGATGGCTTACCACAAGAAAAACATCAGCTCTTCTTTTTTGGATTCCTTGGTCTCGAAGCTTGCATCATACAAGGCATAACGGCAATCCTTCTCAGGAAGCATCTGCACAAAGTGCTTGAAAGGGTCGGTAACTGTCACACCGACATCTCCCACCAGAATTTCTTTGCCTTCTTCCACAATAATGCACTTTTTGTCTGGACTGAGGCAGAAGATGACAGCCTTCTTCCTCTTCTTAATTTCCTCAGGCGTAGAGCACTTCCGCACTTTCATGTCATAGAAGATACGGCATACCTCATCGGCAACTTGTACTCCAGATGCCTGCAAAGACAAGAGCAAAGACCTTTAGGGCTACCTCTGCAAATTTTCAGAACTGCATTACCGCACTGCCTTAAATCTGAGGCTAGAAGGCAACTGATACTGGCAATAGTCACCAGTGGCCTGAAAGTCTTGTCAGAAAAGGCTGCAGGCCCTCTTTTTCCAAGCCAAGTAAAGAATCTGGAGTCTCAATGCTGCCCACAGCCAGCTGCCAAACCAAAACTATTCTGAACAAGGCACAATCCTACTTATATTAGAACATTGTTTTGGGGTAGTTTTACACGCATGTCCACCCCTTGTCCTCCGAGATTCAATTGTGGTAGATCCTTTGGCATTAGAGCAGCTTAATTTTGTTACCCACTTCAGGCTGGCTAGACAATCAAGTCCACAAGGATCTTCTGTTCAAAGCTTCCTAGCCATTTCTAGCATGCTTGCTAGCAGCTTTAGGAACAGAGGTAAAACATGGCCAAATTCCATGCTTGTCACATGGATTTGGTTTAGAGATCAAGACAGATGTAGTGGGGTACTGGGACTGTAGTGGTACAGTTTTTAGCTGAACAAGCCAACTTTCAGAAGCTGCTTTGAATTCAGTGTTTTAAAGGGAGAACTTGCAAGTCTAACGGTTAAAGTGTCTACTTCCCAGCAGTTCCTCCATCAGTTTTTAAAGCAAGCTGCCTTTTCAACTTTCCCCCACCCCCTCAAAGTCTGATAGGAAATTCTAGTTACTTAGTTGTATCCCCCTGTGCTAGCTRTAATAGGAGGTGCAGATGCAGCATTACCAATCTAATGTTAAAGGCAACTGCACAGAATAAAGAGGACAAGACCTAGCAAGAATGACAAGACGCTGAACTGCATTTTCAGTCTGCTGCTTTTTTGGGAACAAGGAAAAAAAAAAAAAAGAAAAAAAAGAGAGGTGGCAGGGTAGAAGCATTTGTATCCGAGTTTTGTTCTCAGACTGCAGCAAAGTTGGAGAGCTTAAAAGCAGCTGTGCAATAGCGAATACTGCAAATATGGGGAGCCATACTGGCCAGCAGACACTGATGGAAGGACATCGTGGTCAGAGCAGTAAAGACCAAATTGAAATCTGTCCAACACTCATCTATCTGTTCAAAATGCTGCATGCAGCATAAACAGTGAGATTCCTTTCTAATGCTGTCTATTCCCCTGCTGGTTTTTGGTCTTCCAAATTCAAATGACATTATCCTCAGATATGGCAATTCATATCTCAAAAGGAAAATCGCCCTCCTCCCTCTGTGTAAACTGCCACACGTCACTGTTACAAGCACAGTCAGCMGTACTAAACAGTCAGGTAAAGCATCATGTGAGATGCACCAACTGAAAAAGACTAAAGGTTGAAAAAGACTAAAGACTGTTCTTCATTTTGTTTTTCCTTAAGCTCAGCCCCAAAACATGTGCTTGATGGATTCATTTTCTGGGGGACATTGTACTTTGTCAGAGTGGAAATGTTCTAAAGATACAGCAGAGTTCAGCTGCAAAACCAGGGAAATCAGTGGTGATGGGGGAACTGCTTAGTGCTAACTTTCAAACAAGCTGTCCTTGAGAGATGTTTATTGGTTGGACAACTACTTAATGTGTATTTTTTTTAAAGCCTTCAGCAATGCCTACCACACAGGACCTCAGATAAGCCCAGATTCTCCTTTTTCTACCAATATCTCTCCTTCTGTAACTTCTAGCAGCTGGCATAGCTTTGCTAACCCAGTGAAGAGAGGTGGCACAGCTGGYAGAATCTATTACCATGGAGTCTGGCATCTAGATCTCCCAAGTGCTGGTCATGCAAAACCAGGGCAATCTCATACAGCAGTCAATTTGAGACAGAAGTGTTTCTCTAGCATGGAGAACAGTGTTCTTTAGGGGTTTACTCAAAYACAATGGGATCTCCCTCAAGATTTACAATGCATGGCTTGTCTGTTAGGGGTAATCCATCCAGAATCCCTTGCACTTACTTTGGGATAGGAGAACAAGGAGTAAGTCACCATGCCTCAGCTGCCTGGCAGGCAGCCACTCTTCTGCATATCTTCAATAAGGCAAGGAAACTAAGTGGAGAAAGCCTATTCCAGGATAAATTTGAGCAAAAGTGCAAACCGACTCAAAGTGACTCATTCCTATCTCACCTCCTCCATATGGAGAGACTGCACTTTGTCAGAGTRTGATGGAGAACTAATGAGGAATAAAGGTCTTTCTCCTCCCATCCCTGTGGTTGGTGTAGGCAAGAGCTCTCTGGGAAGACTCTAAATAATACAAGGTTGCCCTAATAAAGCAAACAGCACAACGACTAGAACTATCGCATCATTCACTAAGGACAAATCCACAATGAACTCAAGACWACTGTTTTTTCCCCTGAGGTTTGTCTTCTAACTAATGGCACCTCAGTAGCTGACGACAGGTGTTAAGACTCAGTTTTTAGTCACAAAAACCTCAAGTAGAAAGTACTCAAGTACTAAGTAGAAAATGCTTAGARAACCTGAACTAGCATGGGAATGAGTCTAGTAATCACATAAAAGCAGCTCATGTCACCTAGCTCTACCTTTGTCAATTCTTGATCTTTGCTCCAAGACCACAACAACTAATTCCCCTGCACGAATTCGTGTTGCCGAGAAGTTAACTTGGACAGAAGAGGTTAATGCTCATCAGAAAGCCAGAAGCAAGCAGCAGCAATGGAGCTGCAGGTTGATGCAAACTGTGCAGTCAAGAGCATGTGTTTGTGCTACTGCACAGCCAGAAACATGTCTCCAAGTTGGGAGACAAGTTGTTTCCTTATAAAGAAACTGAGCACTGCTGGCAAGTCAGTTCAGATTCCAAAAACGTTGACAGTATTCAGTCTGGAAACTCAGAATTCACTGTTAATCTGCAGCTGATAACCGGGACTGACCAGAAGCTGAAGGGACAACAGTAAGAACTGGATTTTTTAACTTTCCAAAGCAAAAGGCTGTTAGTAGCTGGTGCTACTCCTTTTCACAGCTGCTGTACAACCCCTGGATTCATCATACAGGCTGACATTAGCAGCCATTGTATTGCTAGGGACAAGGCAGATTTGGTCCATCTAAGAAAACCCTATAGCCATGTCACAGTCTGGGTTGAAATGAACCCATAAACTCCCAGTGCAACTAATTGCTTCCAAAAAGAGGATCTACTTTTGTAACTATAGGACTCCCTCTTCAACCCTGGGCTTGTACCAGCCACAACTGGCTTCGTAAACATACTTAAAAAGGAAAAAAAACCCCAAACCCTAGGCAGCTTTTGTTGTAAGTTGGTTGCAACCATTCTGCGTAGGGCAGCAACAGGATGACTGTTAAGAGCTCTGGAACAAGCAGAAATGCCGCACTCGTAAATACATGTCCTCAATCGACATTTTAACCGTGTCTCTGCTGATTTGTCCAGAAGAATAGCTGGTGAGAAGCCTCCAACCCGCCAATAATGACAGAATAAATGTTTGTTAGTCTGGATTTTCTCTCTTTGGCCCAATATTGCTCTGCTCAGAGGATTCAATACAGCACATTCATTATTATTTTGTGCATTCTGGCTTGAACGCTGCAGGGCTACGACAGCTAGCCTGGTTCTGTTCCTTTTTTAGTATGAAAGCAGTTATCCAACTCTGGACTAGTACATGGGTGGCTGTTCACTGAGCAGTACATGTTGCAGGTACTTGTGGGATACGTGACCATTAACCAGATGACATTTTGTTGTCGGGGACAGATAAACCCCGTAACACAGGCAACATCAACTTAAAACCATTCTCAGGACACAACTGCAGAGAAAAGACTACATTCAAGCTGCCAGCCTGTTTCTATAGGTGTCGAGGACCTTAACTGCAGGGCCTGTTAACCTCGCTGAAACAAGGCAGCAGTGAGGAGGCAAGCCACCTAATCATCAGATGGGAAAATGATGCCAGTACAGCATATTCAGGGAGACATTCAGGCAAGAATGGACAGAGTAAGTTTCTCTGAGGAAATTAGCAAAAATGAATTCTCCCCCAGTACCTCCAAGCAACTATTGCAAAAGTGGCRTGTCTTGAGGCCAGCATTGCCTTGTACATTATTCTGGAGCACTTGTACCAGTATCCCCATTGTATTTTCCTATAGACTGCTGTAGGCACATGAGGTAATGGTTGCATTAAATGCCTTGTCAGCGTGCGCTGCAGTAACACAGTGGCTCTTATTCCCTACACAAAGCCATCGTGCCTGCCTTAAGTGCAAAGCACTGCAGAAGTCTTGTGAGAGCAGAATGCCATCCCTACACAGGGCAGCCCAAAGAGAGAGCCTTCTGTCTAGCAGGCTTCCAACTGCAAGAGCCGTCCCCAGCTGCCTCCACTAATAGCTTCCAGCATTTTGCCTCCATCACCAAGTACTCTACAACTGAAAATTAATCTAAATGGGGGAAGACTGAAGAATAATCCAAAGCTTTCTCAAGAAAATCCCTGTATACAGAAAGCCATTTTAGGAGTGAGACACATGCCAGATGCCTGATAAACTGGATTTGTAGCAAACCTGCATTGAAACAACTTTGACACAATGAAATTTGCCTTCTCTTTTGTTAGGAAGCACTGTGAACTCCAATATTTTCCTTGAATATTTAAAATATTTTACCTAAGAAAAGTCTTCATTCCCTCCTCAACTGTAAGACAGCCAAGAAGACTTTAAACCAATGACTAGTTCGCCTCAAGACAAGTTTGAAGGACTAAATTTGTTTTTAAGTGTTGACAATTTTACAGCGTGGGTTTTCTTTCCCATGATCAGAACCTAAGAGCCCTCCATAGTGGTGCCTGTGTTATCTATAGAGACATTTCAAGAACCAGTTCTTGACTTGTTACGTTTGGGAACCATGCACACAGATTGTATATACCAGCGTGGACTATCCACAGCTACTGAAGTGGAAACTTTTGCTTCTTGGAAAAGCATCATCAATTTTTCCACAATTTGACACCAAGAACTTATTAAAGTATGCCTTGTTTAATTGCAAAGGCAGAGGTTCGAGAACACTGTGCTCCCATGTTTGCTAGTCACACTACTGCCATATATTTGGTTCTCAGTTTCTTCAGCAAACACCTTGTTTCCCCTATGCTTGGCATACCATCCCTCCTATCTACCTTCAAAATCCCCTGCCACTGCCAGAACTGCCTGTGTAACCATGTGGCATTTCCATCTGACTCAGTAATGTGTCATAGTACATCTCTGCGACAAATATTTTTTCAATTAAACCTATTACGACCTGACTGTTCTGGGACAGCAGCCTTCACAAAGCTGTGCCTTACATTGCCATGCAATACCCTAGGACATCATCAGCACCAAGACCTTGAAGGGAAAGCTAAGTCAAGTTAGTTGTGAGAGCACCTAGCAGACAGGGAGGGTCACACAGCGTGGCTGCAGCTAACAGGCTGGGAGAAGATTTTGCCAAATCAGGCCTCTGAAAAGGTGTCAGCTATGGCCAACAAGCCAACTGAAAATGTGGGTGGTTAAAAATACAAGGATCTTAAATGCTGCTTTGCTTTTAATCTGTTATTTGAGCACTCAAGAAAACGCATCTGATATTACCACCCCCACTTTACTGAGTAGGAAAGGAGGCAACACATGGAGTGACTAGTTTACCTTCAGCCCAAAGACCAGCACCAGTGTGGGAACACCAATGACTTCAAGTCCCAATAGGCCCGTGTCCTCTGCTACCTACAGCCGGACAGAGACCTCCGTTTACAACAGGCAGCCTATGCATCTGAAAGTCCAAAGCTTCAATTCAGATCTGAATCATGATAGGAAACATAACTAACTGCCTTTTTACTGCTGTTGTGTAAGAGGCCATTATTTGCACACCATAAACCAGCAAGAAGTACAGAGTTATTTGCATATTACTCGTAGGCAGATCTTGCCAGCTAGACTCGAGTTTTTTATTTTGCATTATTTGGTCTTTTTTTGGGGGGGGGAAGGCGTGGGAGAAGGAATCAAAAATCTATTCAGCTTTTTTTCCCTGCCAATAAGAAAGGTTATCGACTAGATGAGGAGAGATGAGTTAAGAAAACAATTACAAAAAAAAAAAGGCAGAAAAAAAAAGTCTCCCCTGAATTCCTGGAGGTCATTTCCTCAGCTTTCAGCCAATCATCACCCTCTCCGAGCTACCATGAAGTTCACTCCTGATATAATTATCAAGGTAGGTAGAACAAGCAATACCCACAAAAGGCAATCCCAGCAACATTGCTGAAAAACAGGAACCGTGGTAGCCGGTAGCAGGGCAGAATTTTTGAGTAGTACCCATTCCTGTGTTGAAACACATGTTGTTAAGGTAATGCGGGTGTAAGCTGGTACGCAACAGGACTCTTCCAGGAAAGCAAAGCTTCTTAGAAACACATTCAGCACAAAAATCAGCTATTATGAACCCAAGTGTCTGTAAGAATTTTCTTGTGGCCCTCCAGGCAGCTACGGCAACCTAAAGCTTAAACCTCACCCTTAAAAACAGGCTTTGAAGGCCTGCTTCGGGCATCCCAGTGCTCATTACAGAGACATCCTTCCTGGAGATCGCTGTGAATACTGAACAGACAGGCGAGCGAAAGGCTCTGAACAGCTTTACATGCAAGTTCTGGCTGTCTGCAGGTTCTCCCGCATGAGATTGCTTAGGTCAGCCCTTGCTCCCAGCAGGAGCCTCTTGATAGTGATATTCTGACAAGGCAAGTAGGAACATGCCAGACACCCACACTATCAATTGTCAGGAGGCTGTCATCTTGTATATGAGGCATATATACCTTGTAATTACATAGATTTGGGAACAGTATTGACTAACAACCAAGAAAAATAATTTGCACGGTCCTCCAAAGACCATGGACTAATTTAATGCAGTAGCAAAGAAACTGAACCTTGTGGCAACACACAAATGCAGAAAATCCAATGCTCTTTTGATACCAAAAGATGCCCTCCTGCTAGCATTACTGTACTTTGCCAGAAGACCTACACTCTTCGCCCAAAAGCAAGTGCATTTGCAGCAACTGGAAAGCATCTTAAAAAAACCCAACCCAGACCCTGTTCCAAAAAGGAGATCACTATGAGAAATACTAGTTTTGACTGACTGGGGAATTCTCTGGTTCTGAAGCAAGATGAAGCCTGACACACTGAGTAGTTATTCTAAACTAGGTTTGCGTACTGCAGAGGTGGTAGCTAGCTTGTTCAGACAAGCCTATTTTAAACAAGAGCTGCAAGTCTCGTCAGACTTTTAGCAGCTTCATCTGCAACTCCCATTAGCTCTGCTCCACACTGCAGACCAGCCATCGATGCTTCAACTCGGGTGTTCTAGGAAGCAGGGAGATTAGTAGCACATCCTGTCTGCCAGGTCTATACAGACTAAAAGTTTATTTACTGGATATACCACATGTTCAAGAAACTAATGGTAAATACCATAGGAAGTCCTCAATATGTAACCCCTCTACTAAAGGCAAATAACCCAGGCAAGYGTGTCAAAACACACAAATGTTTGTTGCTGGACAAGTGTTTGTGCATGACTCAAGCAAAAATGGGACAGCAGTTAAAACTGTATGAGTGAGTAATTCAAGTGAATTTGTCAGTCTCAGTAGGCTGGGTTAAACAGGGATGCAAAGTTTTAGCATAGGCAAACCAGCAGAAGATGAGCCACCATGAAGCATAATAGCTGTTCGGTCTATTCCACCCCATTTATGAAAGGAGTCCCCTGGCATTTTTTTGAAAGCCAGAGAAAACAGGCAAGTCAGTGTGTACCTTTAAAACATTTCTATGTTTCCTCTGTTTCCACCATTACAGCTTAGATATAATGTTTCCAGCATTGTAGCTCCTCTGTGCAGAGAAGCAAGACAAAAATCTCCCAAGTCCTTGCGGCAAGTACCTTAAAATTTAAGCTTCTTCGAGCAGTAGCTGCAAAAACGTGTTTGTTACAACCAGCGTTTTCCTTCCGCCTGTTTTGCTTCCCCCTCCTTTTGTCTGCTACCAGGACTGCTGACTCCAGCCGGGCCTGATTAAGGGCGGCCGAGCCCCGAGAGGCTGCGCACCGGGGCCCTGGCTGGCGGGAGGATGGGTGCTGGTCTCCGCCGAGGAGCCGCCGCCGTTTTCTAGGCCAGGCCCGAAACCCCTCGGCTTTGGGGAAGATGGCTCCCGCCCGGGGCCGGCCGTCGGGGCGGATGCGGCTGAGGCAGCGCTTCCTCCCGAGTGGGGCAGCTCCCCGGCCCCCGGGGCGGGCTCCCCCCACCCCCCGTGGCCTTTCTGCCAGGCTGCGACCC
>JASVER010000043.1:7317854-7412373 GCA_030449065.1 Oceanodroma leucorhoa
TGAGGGTTTTTTTTAATACCTACTTTGGTGCGATCTCAGTCAGGCACTCCTGATTGGCTGAGGCCGGCCGCGCTCGCTGTGTGCTGCAGGAAACCCTGTGCATTGCTTCCCGGCGGCGGCGGCGGCAGCAGCACTAACAGCAGCTGCAGCAGCAGCAGCAGCAGCAGCGTCCCCGCATGAATCAGAGCGGCATCTATTTCAGGTGGCTGAAACAATGAACGGTTTGTCCTCGGGACAAAGCTGACCGCTGGGAAAACGCTGCTGCTAAGACCGGGGGGCCCGGAGGAGCTGCTGTTCCGTGTTTATTGCAGTACTGCTCACTCTGAAATGCTACGAAAATATTATTTCCGTAATGTTTCTGGGCAATGAAGCTCGGGCTTTTTGTAATCAGATTACAGAATCACCTGCTAATGTTAAAAAATGTATAGACAGTTAGGTTTCATTACTGGATCCTGACTGCAGTGGTGTTCCCGGCTAGAATTGATGAGCAAAGAGCCCCAGGCATCAAGCTTTTTTGTTCAGTCTCTGTGCCTGCTTGTAAGCAGAAAACAAAACCAAGACTCGATTGCATTTTTTCAGGGCTGGGGTATGAGGCAGCAATACTTCATAGCAGTATTGGCTAGCATACGGCTGGCATAACGCTGCAATAATAAAGGTGTGAGCCATACCTTACGGTTTTCATCCACATTGCTGGGTTCTAATTAAGGGTGTTACATTTTGATTTTTTTCCCCTCCTTGTTGCATACCCCAGTAGATGCCCTTTTTAGATGCTGTGATGCCTGTTCACATTAGATAGAAGTTGCTGAAAAAACCCATATTGGGGATGCATGTATTGGAAAAGCGGTCCTATTGTGTTAGGCTCTTTTGCTGAGTGGCTTACGCTGGCCAGGGATCCCTTTTGCAAAAGCATTTCCATCAGATTTATGGTGAAACTAGCAAAAGACCTGACCTATCAGTATGACTTAGACTTAAATTGGGGTGGGTGGGTAGTTCCTCCTTAGGATCTTTTCTGATGTATTTAATGAAGGAATGCTTAAATTTGGGCCAAAGTCTTAACTGACTTTGGAAGTAATAACAAGAATTGAGTAGAAACATGTTTGGTTTTCTGTTTTTGTTTTTTTTTTTAAACATACAGTTCTAAAACAAGTCAGCTGAAATGTCTCTGTAATAGTAAAGCTTCAGTCCTACAAATATGTTTCTCTGGACAACTGGTTCTGGTCCTGTCTTCCTGCTGTGACTGTTAGCCTGGTGGCAGTGCATGCTGCGTGGCTGGGAGAAAAAATCAAGGCAGGCACTGTTTGGCAATGCACAGTGCCATAGCAGACCTCCATCTCTGGTGGCACATAACGGAGACCTGGGGCAGCTGTGCTTTTTAGTCTTAATTGATGTGGGTAATTTGCCTGTTATTGTTCCAAGTTTGCTCTTCATAGATCAGTTTCGTTATGATAGAGGGGTACAAAAGTAAGACATCCTGGGGAGGAGGGGAAGGGATGATGTAAGGCCATGAGAACAGGGCTGGGGCTGTTGCATGTTGTATGCTTACAAGGGAAAATGAGTTGGAACCGGCCTGTTGGCTCAGTCTGTTTTAAGAGGTATTGTTACATTTTTGGAAACACTGCAGTGGCTTGAGAAGGTATCTGACTAGTTGAAGGAACCTCAGCAGGGACAGGAACTCCTTCACCAGCAGAGTAAGGGAGCTCTCTCACTTGTTTCTGCCTCATGGGAGAGATGTGCTTGCTCTGGGAAGGGCACTTAGTGAGAACCACAATGGCTTTTTGAAAGGTTTCATTCCCCAAAAGACAAAACAGCAGAGCCGGGTGAGGCATAGACACAGTGGCTGTGGTGCTCTGAAGAAGCTAGAGGCAGGAGCTGTGCGCCAAGATGCAGACAAGTGCGTGGCTTATGGTGGTACCAGCCTGCCTTAGCACAGAGCTCCACAAATTCTGCATGCTGTACCAGCATGGGCACTGGGAGCTCCAGCTCAGCACCGGGAGCTGCCTGCTGGTGATTAGCAGGACATATGTCACAGTTTGGGAACCCCTACTGTAGGTAAATCCTGTGCTGCTGCTTCTGCGGGGGAAAGGGAGTTGTTTTCCAGTCCTGTGCTGCTCCCCTGACTTGACAGCCCATTCCTCACGTGCCTGTGACCTTAAGCATCACCCCAACTGTTTGCAGTGCTGCGGTTTCCCTCGGAGAAGGCTTGCAGCAGGGTCCTCGTGCRGCAGCTATGTAGCTGGTGTCTCAGTGCCTGAACCGAGGGGAAGCTCCCTGTTCTGGGGACGGCGGAAAGGAATTTTGGTGCTGCTTTCTACTAGCTCCCTTTTCATCAGTCCTGCCCTTTTGATGGGACAGGGACGTGGGGCAGAGGTGAGGAAATTGTGCCTTGTGGCTTATTGCCACACTGACACTAACCCTCTTGTGGCTTACTGCTCCACTAATGCACACCCTGTTACGGCCAGCTGCTGTGGTGGTGTACAAGTGAGAAAGGTTAAGGCTTCCAGGAGCTGAGACTCACCCCTTTGCCCCCACGGTTTCAGTGCAATACAAGGTTGTTATGAAGAAAAAAAATGAAAGCTGTAGATTGCTACCGCATCGTGGAGATGGAGGTTTTTTACTAGCTTTGCTGCTTTTCAACACTGAATAAGCTTTGTCCTTTTTTCCTAGTGTTAGAGCTATAAACAAGCTAGGCTGAAAGCTCAAGCTGGATATTTGGACAAACCATCTCGAAAGGTGAACCCCCCTCCCTCTCTTAAGGCAAATGGCATTTGCAATTAACCTGAAACTTCCCTCCAGAAAATCCACCTCCCAGCCGTGGGGGAGCCCAAGAAATTTCAGTAGTCCTGGAGCTGGTGGTGACCGCTTTGGCTCCAGTTTGAAATACCGGTGTGAATAGCAGCTGACAAGCATCTGTCCAGTGAAGGACCGCTTCAAAACCCTGCATAGTCAATATAAAAAGTCACCCATGGACTCCCACTAGTGAATGAGACCCTGCATCAACAGAAACCAAGGATCAATACATCCACCTCACTGACTTTCTAGCGTTTGAGATGGTGACTACTTGCTTACTTTATATGCCTCAGCTATTTGAACTCCCCCTCCCGTCCTCCAAGCTACTGACTCATTTCCTCCTCTAAAACCTTCCTTTTTTAGCCTTTCGTTCTGAAGTATTTGGTGGCTGTTTTGAGCCGCCTGCTCCATGCCTTACTTAGGCAAACTACATGACAGCCCTGCAAGCCTTGCTTTTGTACCATGGAAATGGTTTTTTTTTCCCTGATACTTTCAGTTCTGAGGAGCAGTTTTAGCTACTGACTATGCTCTTAGGCAAATTGTTTCTTTGCTGTTGGAAATCAGGGAGGCAGACAATTGGCAAAGCAGCTGGTGAGCTGAGACTGCCACTGCTTATGCTAATTGCTGTTGTCTCCCTGTTAGCCCCCGCTTCCCCCATCTGTCTGTATCCACCTGCTGTCTTTTCATACCCTTTCACCCTGATCTCACAGTTTGAGTAGGGATCACAGAGACTCCTCTTTGGCTGGACAACCACCCCGCAACCGCAGAGCACCCGGACGGCAGGGTCAGGCCCTGACTTTATGTGCTGTCTCATGCAGCAAAGAAACAGGCGATGTCCCCTTGTGCGAGGTGTGACGTGGTGGTGGCCCTGAGCTTTGGTCATGGCTGATGGATGCTACTGTAACCACACTAGCTGAATGTGCCTGAAATGCAGTCCGTTTTTCTCAGGGCTTATGGAATATTGGCTCTATGCTCTTGGCGTCGCAAGGCTCAGCAAAGATAATTTTAGACAGGAACAGAAAGTCTCTGTAAACCTTACAGTCATAGCTATTTCACTGGCAGAAACAAAGCACTGAGAAGCCCATTGCTGTGCATTGCTGAAACATTCTGCTTAGCAGATGCATCAGAATCAAAATTTAAAGGGAAATTTTGGGGGAGGAGGAGAACCTAAAGGTGATTTCCAGAAACTCCATTCCTTTTCCAAGGAGGTGGTGTGGCACAGCAGGCAGCGTGCAGGAACCAAGAGCCCGGAGTCTGGCCCAAACCCCTGCCCTAGCCTGTGGGGTGAGGCTGAGCAAGCTGGTTTTCCCCTTTGCCTTAGTTGCTCATTTGCGAAGTGTTAATGTTGCTACTGCCTTTTCTACAATGCAATTTGAGATTTGGTGAAGATCGGAGCTGGATATTGCTTATAAATACGTGCTATTTTTACAGTAATGAAAAGGCTGTCCTAAATTGCTGAGGATGAATGCCAGAACTCATATTCCTTTTAATTTGCTTTCAACTTCCACAATTGCTGCAGGTTGCAGTCCTTTTAATTTCCGTATGGTAAAAACTCTGCAGGCTATGAACAACTGGATCAAAATCTGGCCCTGCTTACTGCTGTAAAACCTGGCTAATTGTATCAGCCTCGTCAGAACCATTTTGGATTGAGTGAGATGGGGAAGGTAGCCGGATGTTTCATTACCTCTGGGGCATTTTCACCACTAGAAGGATGTAGGAGGGAATAACACAAGAACGTAGCTCAGGAATGGAACAGCCCCATGTTAATTTAAATATGCAAGAATGTCACCAAGCTACTCTCCTACCTGGCTTGTTTATTTTTTTTTTTTCCTTTTTTTTCCGCTTTTGTTGACACTAAAGTGCCTGTCCATAGTACTTTGTATGATGAGAATGTAATGCATCCTGCCCCAGAATCAGCTCAGGGACTTGCCACTCCTCAACTCTCGCTTAAATCCTCAAAATAGGCAACAAGCAAAACTTACAATGATGTGTTGGTTTCCCTGCATGCCATCCATGAACTGGATCTCAAATCCCCCTCAGTCTGAGAAGGGAGGCTCATGTTGAGAACACCGAGGCCTTGACCTCCTCTTAACCAGCAGGTAAAGCTTTAAGTAGCATCTCTGGCTGTATTACCCAAATGCTTTGCAGCGTTTAGTGTGGTTACGCTCCTGAGCTTTTGCTGTGAGACAGGGCTGTATGCGCAGCCCCTTTTATAGAGGGGGAGGGCTGAGCCGAGAGAGGCTGCATGACTCTCCCAGCCTCGGGCAGGAAGTCTGTGGTAAGTCTGATGAAGTCTCCGCTGCCTTTACAGGGTAACACCCTAACCTTTAGGCCATCTCTCCTCTGCGCATGTAAGATGATAATGCTACTACATCGAATGCGGCATGGCTGCATTAATTTCTTAGAGAATAAGCACTTGTGGCTTATGTGGGCTTTGTTCCAGGTGTGGAGGTGGTTGCTGCTGAGATCTATCTGCAGTGCCATTAGTAATTTTTTATTTCCTGACTAAATTAACCCCCACTCCTCTCACACTGTGACCCAGACAGAAGGTTGTTGTAGCAGTTTTTTTTTTTATGATAGGGTTTGCGCTTAGCTGCATCAGAATAACGAAGAAACCTCTTGGTGGTGTATTGCTTCTGCAGGACGGCTCTTTCTTCTGGCTTGGGAACTCTAGGCCTGTTTGTGTTTGTTGGGGCTGTGACCACTGTCTAAGTTTAGCTCTCAGGAATAGGGGGGAGCTTGGCTCTTGTTACTGGGATGGTTAAAATTGGGAGTTCATTATAAGGAGGGTTTCTGAGGGTAAGATTAGATGGCATGTAAATTAGCCCTATCACACGTATCACCAATCATGCAAGGTGCTATACAGGCATAGACTGGAAAATCCCCACCCTAATCTGCTTACTCTCTAACCATAAGATAAGAAACGCATGGGGTAATGAAAAAGGAAGCAATGAGACCATATTAGTCAGCATGATGGGTGTTCATCAACAGCAGCCTGATAGCTGGGAAGGATTTGCTGGAGGATAGATAAAGGCCCTTCAAAACTGTCCAAAGATAATGAAGTAGCACTGAATGTAATTTCTGGGAATGCGGTGTTGTACCAGGGGGGTGCTCTGAGAATTTAGCGTGGTTACTGGAGGCCTGAGTTGTAGAGTCAGGTATGGAGAGGTCAGTGCTCCTTCCCAAAGGACAGTCCTGGCTACTGTGACACTGGCGAGAAGCCACAGCACTGCCAGTGCCTGTGGAGCACAACTGGGGCAGTCAGCGGGACAAATCTCCTGCCCACACCCTGGGACTGGATGGGTCTAAGAGCTACGAGAGCTGGCTGTGCCAGCGGCATTATGGGTGGGTGCTAGGGAAAGCAAGGACACCAGGTTGCGCTCACTTATTTTTTTGCCTTCCAATATATCAGGTATTCTAAAAAAGGGTGTTGCTTTCCTGGTGAACCTGCCTCACACATAGGTAGACAACACTCCTACCGCTTCTGCCACTTGGACTGTGCGAGGTGAGGTAGAGGAGCAGGATATTGCAGAGAGAGAAACTGGAAAAGAGGAGGGTCTCGCTGTGTTTCCTGCAAGTGTGCAGGCAGACAGCACAGAGCCATGGATGGGAACCTCTGACGATATCCCTGACCCCTCTCCTAACTGTGTTGTGGGTGCGATTGCAGCACGATGTGGTCTTTATGTGTAGATCAAGAATGCGGTCAAGAGTGGCTTGATAGCTATAGCTCTGCTAGCCATCTGGGCTGATAGCTGGGCCATGGTGAGCGATACATTCCTGTTGCGGTCGGTCTTGTCTAATGAGGTGGCTGTGGGGAAGTCTCCACTGACAAACAGGTTAATGTGAGTGAGGCAACCCTTTCCCACTGCCCTCTTTAGATCTGTTCTGTGCCTGGATATGTGATGGTGGCCTGTGCTTGGTGTGCTGGCTCTCCTCTGGCACACTGGGTGTAGAAAGGCTAGCTGGTCTGGTGGGATGAACCAGCTTGGTGAGCTCATGTTGTTTCCAGTCTTCAGCAACCAGTGGTATCTTTCTGAGCCATTGCATTGCCTGAGTACCACTGCTCAAACCTCTTGATGGCTAGTCACCCAACAAGCCGTACGTGGGTGCTGGCAAGGAACATGACTGCAGCTGCATTTCTGAAGGAGGCCAGGAAGCACGGGTTGCCAGTCAATGGTGTATGGACTAAATCYGGCCTGGCAGAGCAACTTCTTCCTTGTGCAGGCTACCCTGCAATCCTTCCACAGGGCTYTGACACTTCTGCTGGTTCAAAAAGACTTGAATGTAACCAAAACACAACTCCTGGATTGTGCTTCCCCCATCAGATCCGCTGTCACAGAAGTCTTTCTCCCAGCAGATGAGGCTTTGCTCTCGCAGTGCTCAAGAAGGTACTTCTGACCTTTGCTCCAGCTCCAGGGGCCTCACCTCCGGGCAGGCGGTTGATTTATCCTCCTCTCCTGGTTCCTGAGTCTCTCGGTCCTGGATTCAAAGTCAGCCTCACCCTGGTTCAGGGTGGAGGTGGCCCTGCAGCCGTGAGATGTCCTGCGAGGGAGGCCAGGCCCTGGGGCAAAGCAAGGCTGATGTTTCCCTCTCCCTGCAGTTTTGAGGACAGTGCCCATCAAACGCAGGTGGAGCGGGAGAGCGGAGGGCTGTTGTCCCCTGCCAGGCCAGCTGCCTGCTGGTGGCTGAAGGCAGGGCACCATCTGGTGGCATGAAAGGAATTTGTCCGCAYGTCTGTCAGAGAGCAGTGCTGACTTTCTCAGCCAGATACAAAYTAGTAGTTTCCAACTATGTTTTGYTTGTTTTTTTTCTTTTTGTTTCTCTTCCGTGGCATTAAGCCCCCTCTKTGGCTTTCCCTACCTGCATGATGCACTTGTTTCTACCCATCTGCTGTGACCAGCTCTTGCAGAGGCTTAAGCTGACAAACTTGGCCAGCTCCAGGTTGTTCCTGGAGCATGGTACAGTTTTTCAGACTGGAAGGAGTGTTACAGAGCTGCAGAGGGAATTGCCCAAGGACAGGCTCTGCTAGGGCCTGAGATGTGACAGCTCCTCTCCCATTAGAGCTGTCCTAGGTCAGATCAGAGGTCTGTCTAGCCTAKTATCCTCTTCCTGACAGTAGATGCCTGGGGAAAGACGAATGAAGGCAGTGAGCTGGCAGCAGATCAGCTAGATGGTCTGCCAGCCTCCAATGTGCAGGCAGGAACATCCTGAGTTTGACATCGTGCCTTTATTTTGAATAACCTTCTGTGGATTTCATCCTTCCTGATTTTGACTCGTCACTGCTTGAACCCGTGAGGGCTCCTAGTGTTCACTACACCTTGTGGAGGGGCAGCTGGGCCAGGAGGTGGGAACAGCWGTCCGAGGTTGCATAGGCATCGTTCATCTGCATGCTGGGGCTTGTGGCTCAGAGCATGTGCCAGAAAAGGTTGGTGGCATGTCACTGGCRTCTCTCTTTTCCCTTGGAGGACCAGATATGCCAGGTGTGTCCAGATTACGGATCTACTGATCTTCAAGCAGAGAGGAGCAGTGGCACACAGCTGAGAACCAGTTGTCAAGGTGGGTCTTAAGGAGTGAGCCTTGTATGTGAGCTGTCTGTGTGAAATGGGGTGGTTTGGCTCCTCCAGATCCCCTGAGACCCCAAGTGTTTGAGGGCTACTGGACACTTGAGCTTGACTGTTCCATAAGAAGGCAGTGCCAAAAATCAAGTAGAGAAAAGTGRAGGCCTGTTGTTTTGTGAAAAACATGGCAGTCCAAGCTCTTTCTCACCCAAATTCTCCTGGTTTTTGGCTGGGTCTTGCTTCTGTTGTGGAGTTTTGTGAAACCTGGATGGTGAGGACTGAGGTGTTTCTCCCCTTGGCTGGCAAGTTACACAGCTGCTGATGTTTCTCTAAGCAGAGCAATTTCATGCACTTCCCTTTCATTTTGCTGTTGGTTTCCTATGAGACATCCCATCAGCTTTCCTGTTCTCTCACTAGCATCCCAGATTCCTGGAGCAGTGCTATTCCCCGTTTTCTTTGGACTGGAGCCACAGCAACCCCTAGAAAACACTCATCTGGCTAGTTGCTGTTGCTTTTGTCATCTAACCAAATGCAGGTACCTCCTGGGCCGTGAACATGTGTCCCAGCACAGCTTGCCTGCCTGGGGTGGAGAAAGGGCTGCAGAGTTGTGAGGAGAAGGCTGCGAGCTAGGAGTTGTGCCAGGCTCTGAAACAGGCACCCCTGCACTGAAAAACATCTTGTCCAGYGTTTAGGTCTGACTGCTCTAGGAGAGGGCAGCACAGGACTGGTTTTCTGTTATGCTCTTGTGCCTTCCACGTGAGCAGGGAAAAGCAGTGGGGCCACTGAAAGCGAAATCTTTGCAAATTCACATTTTGCCACCAGGGAGCTCCCATCCTTCACACCAGTCCAAGGGTGAGGAAATAGTGGCCAACACGGCAAAAAAGTCCCTCAGTCTCCACCACATCCCAGTTCTCATAGTAAGGGCCAGACTCTGTGGTGCTTGCTCTGCCTTTTAAAAAAAATATTATTATTTTAGTGCTCGCATGAGTTTTGCCCCTTCATTGCAAGCTTCTTATAAAAGCGGGAATATTGAGGCTGGCTAATGAGAGAAAACACAGTGAGTGGGTGGAAATTTGGTGGCAGCAATGCAGTTTTCCTCTCTCTGGTGGTTTGGACAGTCTTGCTGATGGAATAGCAGGGCTTGAGAGGGTCTGCCTGAAGCACTAGCCTCGCTGCTAGTAGTCCTACAGAAGAACGTGCACTTCTGCTTGCATCTGTGACTTATGGTTCTAGAAACAGTGTTGACACATGCAGTAGGTTTAGTCTTGTACTAATTTGAGTTTGTAATCACCAGTGATATCACTTTCCTTGTTTAATTACAGGGTTGAAGCATTAACTCCCCCGAACAATGTAATTCTGGCCTTTTCCATCCACTCTCCTCCCTTCCAATGCCTGGCTCCTTTCCCCACTCTTACCTGGCACTTTCACAAACACATATTCCATCCTCCCACATTTCTGCTTTGCTGAAGAGACAAGTCTTCCACACGTGGAGGAAAAGATGGGTAATTGGTTTAGTTCATTGAATATGTGAAACTGATAACTGAAAAATCAGTCCTGGATGAGCAGTCTGAATGCTACAGTGAGTTTGGAAAAATGACTGCACTTCATTTTTTGGGAGCCAATGTGATGTCTTGCCTTCCTTCTGCGCCTCTCCTCTCTGCCCCTTACCCGTACTGAGAGCCTGAGGAAGCCCTGGCTCACCTGGAGCCTGTGAGACGTCAGCCAAGGAGCAGTTCTTCCCTTTGTGGCCACCCCCATGGCATCTTGGCGGAGATGAATCTGCAAACTAATGGTCTCAGCTCCCTGCTCCAGCAGAGATTGAAGGGCCCATCCTTGCAACTGCTCTCAATTTGCTCAATCTCCTCCATTTTTGTTCACACACCCCTTTCCTGTGGTGCCGTATACCTGACAGAAATCCCAAAGGAACTGAGGGTTGGGGAGCATAAGGCACTAGAGGTCAAAACAGTAACATCTCATCAGATCTAGTCTCTCTTGTCCTGCTTTAGAGCCACTTCAACAAAGGACCTATCTGCCAGCGGTACCTAAAGTCCATACCTCAAAAAAGCAGCAATAGCCTGATATTTAAAAAAGCCCTTACCTGTGGAGCCTCAGACCAGTGGGTGTTAGTTGTGCGACTGTGCCCCAAAGACTGGCTCCTTCCTCTCCTCACCTTGTTGTCTGGAGATGATGAGTGAGGGCCATGCTTGGCTGTAGCTGTGGCCAAGAAGCAATCCTGTTCAAAGCCAGAGTGTTCTCTTGGAGAAGACGGTGCAGAATCATCAGGCTCCCTGCTTCCTGGAGTGGCACATTGTGCCACAGCTTAGTGTTGTGGGAGTTTTTACTGCGACTTATTGTGCTCTGAAAATGGTCTGGTGAAGACCTAGGCCTGTTTTTCACCGCTCATCTTGCTTCTTCCTTGGAGTCCTGCAGGTTTCATTACGCTGAGCACTGATGTGCAGTCACAGGATAGGGGAAATGGGGACCATAGGTAAAGGTAAAAGCTCATGGTAGTCTAGAAAGTATGATCTTCAAGGGAAGACAGAGGGAATTGGAAGGTTGCTTAGTTTAAGGAAGAGAGGACTTCAGAGGTTATAGCAATCTCCAAACATATGTGAGGTCAGGTGTGGAAGAGTAATGTGTTCTTTGTGTTCATGCTAGCTGAAGACAAGCTGTATTAGTCTTAGGTCATAGCAGGGGACATCAGCATTTGGAATCACAAAAATGTTTTCAAGGGTGAGGATAGCAAACCAGTGGACTAGGTTACTTGGGAAAGAAATGAATGTCCTTTCCTGGAGGTTCTTAAAAAGCAGCATCAAGAACGGTGTAACTTCCATGCATGTCCTCAGCTGGTCTGTCAGAGCAAAGGACCTCCTCAGCAAAAGTTTCTGCCTGGCAAGTCCCCTCTTCTTAGGCCTAGGATCTTTTCCAAGATGGATCCACAAAGGTTGTGTGCGGTGTCTGTTGGAAATTGAGTCACATAGTGCCAGGGAAGAGAAGGAAGTTCTTCAAAATCCAGGTGGTTACCAGGAGAATAATTTTACCCTAGGCAACTCAGGAGACATTTGCGGTACTTTTCAGTCCAGTGTGGCTTCCTTCTGACCTTAGCTGGAGTTAGCAGTCCAGAAACATTATCCCAGCCTGGGGATACAAGCCTGTTCTGCAACACTATCCTTTCTCTGGTCACAAGCAGCTCTGGCTGCACTGGGCAGTAGCATTACATCAAACAAGATCGCCCCAAGCTAGAAATAGAAGCTTGTAGCAATCCTAAGTACAGATCGGCCATGTATGTCCCTGTTTGCAACAAGAGCCTGCAGCAACTCAAGGTAGTTTGCAAGAGGCCCCCGGGGCATTGGTTTCATTCTTGGGAGTGCGGGGTTAGGCAGAATTGCCAAGGCAAGCCAGAAGCTCTGCTTGCGCTCTCTGACATACGCGGTGAGCTCCGACTCACTGAGAAGCAAACCAGTAGGACTGAACAGCTGGCTTGGAAAGGGAGATCTCATCCGCCAAACACTCTCTCCGTCTTGCTGAGCTCCCTGCTCTGGCGGGTGCAGAGCCTGTACCTCACTCCAGCATGCAGGGATTTTAAATGGGGTGTGAATTAATGCTGGTGCCATATGAAGTATTCTGTCTTTCTCCTGAGCAGCGTAAAGGATCTTTAGCATGAATGAGAATTGGCTCCAATGCTGCAGCAGCTGCGAAATGAGTTCCACTTTTAGCTGAAATAGGTTGCATTTTGACTGAAGCATTTTTGCTATCCAGATTTTCACTAGAAACTTATATCTAAAGAATGTATATCTTCAGTGATCATCACAACAGCTTCTTAGCCCTGAGGAATCCTGCTTTTGCAACAGAGCTGCAACACAACTGCGTCACAGCACCAAAACCCTGGATGGAGATATGCATCCTGGAAGGCTGTCTGACCTGTAAGGGTGCTTCAGAGCAGCAAGACTCCTGCAGTTGTAAACCTGGTGCAGGTCAGGGGAAATGTTTCAAAAGTTAGGGTGAGTATGGGAGCATACATTTTGAAAGATCAGCATACGCTAGCGTGCATCTGTGTGTGAGTATCCACAGGCAAAAAAGAGCCAGGGCTCTTCTAGAGTGGGAGAACTTGCTTCATAATTTATTTACATGCTCCAACACTTGCATTTTCATGAGGCTTAGATATTTCATGCATTTGCCAGAACAAACACAGCACAGGACTCTCCTAAGCTGTTGATGAAATCATTAAAGGGCTCCGTGTCTACTTGTGATTTTCCACTTCTTTGAGTTTACTCTGAGATGTGAACATAAAATCTGGCACTCACAGGCACCACGTGGATTTGTGATGGTCTTGGGAGCACTGCTTCTCCATAAAACAATGTCTTGATCACATCCAAGCACAGATGTTGTTTGTTTGCCTGTGACAGGTGTAGCATCAGTGGTATTTGCTTGTTGAACCAAGCATGAGCCAAGTCATGCTTTAATGGAAATTCTTTAAAGAAGTTACAAATACTTCATTTTAGTACACTGGTTCTGTAAACACTGCAGTAAACCTTAGAAAGAGAGACTGAATTATACAAATAAAAAGAGTTATGTGTGGAGGGGAAATGGACAGCCTTTTTTTTAATGGCATATTGCAGTGGTTACCAAGCCTTATGGTTTTGTCAGTGGTCTCAGACGTTGTATATTTTTTTTTTTCTTAACATTCCAGCTGCTGGAAGGAAGATATTGCATAAGAGTCTCCATTTTTTCATTTAAAAAAAGTGAGTCTCTAACCCTCATGGTTGCTTAGAAAAACATGAAAACATGAGCTGAATGTTCCAGATAAGATGTTGAAATCAAAACCAAACACAATGGAAAACTTGGTTCATAGCTTTAAAATCCAGATGGCAAATAAACAGCCTTAGATTGGCTTAGAAATTCTGCAGTTTGGAAGTGTATCAATATCTGAATTTTGGGACCTGACTGCTGGCATAAGGGCACATGTGATTTTGGAATCAGAGTTTAGTCCCTTTTTGGTTAGGCAATACTAATTTTTATAAAAAGTAAATACTTCTGTAAAATAAAATATTTTTTGAATACTTCTCTGGTGAGAACACCTCTTTTTCAAAACTTTCTTTAGCATTGCTTCAGTCTCATTTTGTTTTGTTTCTCAACTAATTTTGTTTTGTTCTGAGTTGAGAATTTCATCCTGAGTCTCTTTTGGTTCATGCTTCTTTCCTTCTTGACTTTAATGTTTCTGTCTGGAGATTTCCATTTGGTTTGGTTTTGATGTCAGCGTCGGATTTGGTGTTTTCTTCCTTTCCTCATTTTGGCTTCTTCATCTTGTTCTTTGCTTTCCAGCTTTGTTTTGAGCTGGTGCTGGAAAATTCCACCTTGGGTGGTTGGTGATGTTGCACCTGGGTATTGCCTTTCATCGGCTGAGCACGTGATGTTTCCAAGTGGCTCAGTGCAGCCACTCAAAGTCACATTTGAGCTCATCTTCTCGTGACAGGGGAAGTTGTTGGCTTGTTTTGTTTTTCCAGAGGAGATGACAGAATTTTTGGTGAAAGACATGCACAATGCAGGAATTCATGGAGAGGGAATTTCAGTTCTCCCAGCAGAACTGGCTCTGAGGGTCTGTAGTGGCAAACTTTGTGGCCGATCTGCTGGTGAAGCCGTTGGGTGGTGTGAGAGAAGTTGGAAGATAAAAAACAGAGATCCTTCTCTCTCCTATCCCCCACTTGTGTGACATGGGAATGATGACTGTGTATCTTCATCCATGCTGCAGCCTTCAGACCAGGTTGTTCTTGCACTCCACTCCTGGAGCTAACAGGCAAATTCAAGCTCAGATGGCTTGGCCCAAACTGTTGTGCTTTCTGAAAGTTGGAGGACGGAGGTCTAAACACACTTACTGTGGGCCTAAGATCTTGCTCTTAGGAGCTGGCTGGATTTGGCACAGCCCCATCCACAGCAGCTAACCTGAGATTAGTCCTTCCAGCATGAATATTTAGAGCTGAAGCTACAGCCATCTTAGCAGCCAGCTATGAGAACAGAAACGTTTTTGTATCCCAGGGCTTAACCCTGCCCTTTGTCTTGCAGAAGAGGTCCCTTTTCTGACCCTCCTGACTGACTCCAGGTTTTACGTGGTGAACTGCATCCTATTTGCAGAATGAAAATAAAGGGTCTGCAAAGCCCTGGTTGTTGGAGTCCCAAAGAACGGAAATGGGATGAGTATGACCTACATGGGAAGCTTATGGCAGGAGTATGTGTTGGGGAAGTCCTGGCCCGGGGAAGGTGAGGAACCAGCATATAGCACTGTCCAAGGCTGACAAGATCCAAGAGGATCCTGAGGTACATGTGACAGGTGTGGGTGCATGAAGAAAGGCATGATGGTGTGAAGTTAGTGTATCTCTGCATAGCCCAGCTTTGGAGCTAGTATCTTTGGAGCCAGTACAGCTATGTATCTACAGTATCTTTGGAGACAGTACAGTCATCCTGCTCTAAACCTGTCCTGGACTGTTCTGGAAAGGGTATGGTTTCTCTCCTATATTGTGGGAGGCAGATTGCTTCCCATGCGTCTGCATTTAGGGGAGAAACCACGGGTGGGCGTTAGTGCTTCCATGCAGTATTGAACTCTGCAACAGCCCTTGCTGACTGCCATGTCTCAGCTTCTCCTGCAGTCGGGCTCCCAGCATTTAGGCCCATTTCTCCCTTGGGGAAATTTCACCCAGGTGAAATGATGTTTTTAGACCTGGACTATCCAGTGTTTAGGATGTACTGTCCCTAGTGTGATTTTTCTTTTCCAGATGTCTTTTGTTATTTTGTTAAGGTTAGAAATCCACAGAATAAGATCTGCAGCTCTGAGCATCATATGTATGCGATAGAAATGTCTTAAGCATAGACAGGCTTGCTAGAGTTTATTTGTCAGAGTCCTTGTCTTCAGACTGTAAGTGTTTGTATCTATCATCCTGTAGTAGACCCATGGCTGTCCAGGACTTTGAGGCCATATGGATAATTAGCAGTCAGCTTTTCTATTCCATCTAATTCAGGCCTTTCTCAGTATTATTAACATCAAATGTCCCGTATGTGCTGGGTGCTGGGTGCAAGGCAAGGGCCAATCCATGCATTAAGCAGTGTATACAACAGGCTTCAAGAAGGTGGGGGCAGGAGTAGCTTTACTCCCAGTTTAAACCAAAAAGAGAGGTGCCTCCAAGGTTTAACTGCCATAGACTGGACAAGACTCGAGCTGGATGTGCTTTGAGCAGGGAGCTGGACTTAATGATGTCCAGAAATCTCTTCCAACCTATGTTACTCTATGATAAATCCAGCAGTATTATATTGTAGGGTACTTGGTAGAGACCACATAGAAAATCTGTAACAGAACCAGTGCATCTGGTAACAGACCCTGCATCCTGCCACCGAGTGAGGCTGCCGCAAGCCCTAAGGTAGGCTGAGCTATCCCAGCTCTAATAAATAAAAGCAAGAGTGGCATATCTGGGGAGAGAGAGAATTGGGGAGAGGCATTCCTTTGAGCCACAAGTCAAGTCATGCCTCCTAGTACGGACTGACTTATCTGTGTTTGCCAGCCTTTAATAAGGTGGTGTGTGTGCACATTTTACACGAAGCTGCTGGATGGCATATAGTGATTAGAAACACTTGAGCAGGCAGGGAGAGATGTAGAATATTAGAGGTGGCATGGCCAGGTCTATGAAGATACTGTGGCACTGCTGGTCTCCAGAGTAACCGGTTATGCACCTCTCAAAACACTTATTTCTGAACTGCTACTTAAAATTCCTAAGCGAGGACTTTGCAGAAAGCATGACCCTAGAATGGGGCTGGCAGTACTCGGCATGCTTGCTGAAGCAAGATGCAGTAGCAGAACGAGTGAAAAATCCCAATTTTTATTTTTCTTTACAGGCTTTCTCAGCTTCTCCTCAAACTCCAAAGTGTGTGGGAGTTTGACCATCAGAGCCCAAATCTGAGCTGTGGTAGATCTGAGAGAAGTGGTTTCTGACAGATCTGATGCCTTCAGAGCTTATATCTCCTTCCTTCTTGCCCAGCCAGGGTGTTGTTGCAAGGTGTCTGTGATGTTTCTCAGCAGTGTTTTTGATATTTGCCAGTAATGCCCATGCCTCATTGCTGGTTTTGTTTGGGAGCGGATGCTGGAATACTCTTATCTGAGAAACGTCTCCTGTGGAATATTTGTCCTCTGTGAGGAGTTTGGTTTTTCCTTTTCTTTTAAAACCAGGTATGCAGCTTAAAAGCATGCAGAAAATCTGTATTTTGGCCATGTTCTGTAATATTTGCTTGAAATTGGCTGGTCCTGTAAATATTCTTGCCAATAAACTTGAGAGTATCAAGGGAGAGAGCAAAGCTCTGTCCTGTGGTATAGTAAGAAACTTTCTCAGCATTGGGGTATAAGGGATCTACTAAAATGTCTAGTTTCTTGTTAGAATATGGGTAGGACAGAAAAGATTAAATACAACAACTGGAAATCAGAGGTGGCCATTTTGTCCATTTCCTAGTCTACATGCAGGGTTAACCCGAGTAAAACTTCCTGATGGCTCTTTGACTGTCCAGTGGCATGAAGTCCGTCCCTTCTGGCAAAATGCTCCACATCTGAACAGGATAAACTAGGTGTACCTATCCCTGTGGTGTTTGTGGGGAATCTGGATCTGTTGTTTCATTGCATCTAGGCCTCTGGAGGCTGCTGAAAGGCATGAATTCGTTCCAGAATAAACTGAGCATGCATCTGATTTATTTGTGTGCATATTTGTGTTTCAAACCTTTGCTTGAGTGATTGCCTCATGGTGCTGCCCTCCTCTCTCTGCGTTCCCAGAATTTTTGGTCTGTAAGCAATTGTTCTTTGAGGCACTACATCTCTGTTCTAGTGAGCTGGAGGAAAGTTTGTCTGACCTGGGAATGTGATAAGAGCTGCAGAATATTCTTGGAGGGTTACTGAGTTGTTTGGCAGGGTGTTTTTACTGCAAAGATACTCAGGTGAAAGTCTGCTAAATGAGATGTAATGCAATGATTTTTGCATTCCAGGGCATTTCTGTTGCCTTTTGGTTTGCATCAGTGGATATGAAGATTGTTCTGAATCTTCTGAAGTCTGAGGAGCCTGAGAAAAACAGGCAGATGGTTTGATTTGTAGCAGGAAAGAAAAAAATGGGGAAAACGTTAACTGTTCGAAATCTATTTCCACCCCTCACTTCAATAAAACTCTTTGGGGTAATATGCAGAAGGTGTAGGTTTGGAAGGAAAGGAATCTACCTTTGCATGCATCCTGGGATCCCTGTGAACTCAATAGCTGAAGTGGATGGAGCCAAGTAGGACCACAGGAACAGTGCTGAACTTTGGGCCAGGGGATGTGTCAGGCCAGATGGGAAGGAAGCTTGGAAAGAGCAGATGGCTCCCTGGCTTTTATATCTCCTGGTAGCCCCCAGTGCACATGTATTTTTGGAGGTATATCCCTGAAGCATCCAGAATAGTCAAGGAGATACTCCCCAGATGAAGGAGAATGGGCTCGGCTTCCCTCCTCAGCTCTGTCTCAGACACCAGCTGGACGTGACCTGTCAGCATCTGGGGAACTTCCAGGCTAGGCCTCTGCCTTTGGCAAAGTGTRTATGTGTTGTGGTTTAACCCTGGCCAGCAACTAAGCCCCACACAGCCACACGCTCACTCCCTGCCAGTAGGAGGGGGAGAGAATCAGAAGAGTAAAAGTGAGAAAACTCATGGGTTGAGATAAAGACAGTTTAATAGGTAAAGCAAAAGCCGCGCATGCAAGCAACACAAAACAAGGAATTCATTCACTACTTCCCACCGGMAGGCARGTGTTCAGCCATCTCCAGGAAAGCAGGGCTCCATATGCGTAACRGTTACTTGGGAAGACGAGCACCATCACTCCAAACGTCCCCCCCTTCTTTCTTCTTCCCCCAGCTTTATATGCTTAGCATGATGTCAYATGGTATGGGACATCCCTTTGGTCAGTTGGGGTCAGCTGTCCCGGCTGTGTCCCCTCCCARCTTCTTGTGCACCCCCAGCCTCCTCGCTGGTGGGGTGGKGTGAGAAGCAGAAAAGGCCTTGGCTCTGTGTAAGCACTGCTCAGCAGKAACTAAAACATGCCTGTATTATCAACACTGTTTCCAGCACAAATCCAAAACATAGCCCCRTACTAGCTTCTATGAAGAAAATTAACTCTACCCCAGCCAAAACCAGCACAATATGGCACATGATGATAAAAGCTTACTATTTAAGAGTGTGTGTGTGTGGGTGCTGGTGGTGAAGACCCTTCTTTTATAAACCAGGGCCTTTGATTAAACAGGCAGTGGGTTCCTGCAATCGAGATTAGTTGAGTAGTGCTCTGGCATCCACACTGGCTGGATTGTTTACTTGCCGTGGGATGTGCTGTTGAAGCATCCTCACGCCTGGACTTCTGCTGTAGGGTRATCATGTGGGTCTTATGTTCCCTTGTTTTCCCACAAGTGTCGAGGAGAGACTTAGAAAACGTTGGCCTTGGCACAGCTGCCAAGGACTGTGGTTGTGGGGGTTTGCAAGCAATGCGATCTCACCCATGACCCCAGATGCCTTTACAGAATCTGGCATCTGACAGCCAGCATGACTTCACCAAGGGCAAGTCCTGCCTGACCAACCTAGTGGCCTTCTGCGATGGAGTGACTACACCAGTGGACATGGGAAGAGCTACAGATGTCATCTACCTGGACCTCTGTAAGGCCTTTGACACAGTCCCCCACAGCATCCTTCTCTCTAAACTGGAGAGGTACAGATTTGGTGGGTGGACTGTCCGGTGGATGAGGAATTGGTCGGATGGTCACATCCAGAGGGTAGTGGTCAACGGCTCAATGTCCAGATGGAGATTGGTGACAAGTGGTGTTCCGCAGGGGTCTGTATCGGGACCAGTACTGTTTAATATCTTCATCAATGACACAGACAGTGGGATCGAGTGCACCCTCAGCAAGTTTGTAGACGACACCAAGCTGAGTGGTGCGGTTGACAAGCCTGAGGGACGGGATGTCATCCAGAGGGACCTGGACAAGCTTGAGAAGTGGGCCCATGTGAACCTCATGAGGTTCAACAAGGCCAAGTGCAGGGTCCTGCACATGGGGCAACCCCCAGTATCAGTACAGGCTGGGGGATGAAGGGATTGAGAGCAGCTCTGACGAGAAGGACTTGGGGGTACTGGTGGGTGAAAAGCTGGACATGAGCCAGCAATGTGCCCTCACAGCCCAGAAGGCCAACTGTATCCTGGGCTGCATCAAAAGAAGTGTGGCCAGCAGGTTGAGGGAGGTGATTCTGCCCCTCTACTCTGCTCTGGTGAGACTGAGTAGAGGGGAGAACTACAGAACTGCGTCCAGCTCCGGAGCCCTCAGCACAAGAAGGACACGGACCTGTTGGAGCGGGGCCAGAGGAGGGCCACAAAAATGATCAGGGGGATGGAACGCCTCTCCTATGAAGAAAGGCTGAGAGAGCTGGGGTTATTCAGCCTGGAGAAGAGAAGGCTTCGGGGAGACCTTATTGCATCCTATCAGTACTTAAAGGGGGCTTACAAGAAAGATGGGGACAGACTTTTTAGCAGGGCCCGTTGTGACAGGACAAGGGGGAATGGTTTTAAACTAAAAGAGGGTAGATTTAGACTAGATACAAGGAAGACATTTTTTACAATGAGGGTGGTGAAACAGTAGAACAGGTTGCCCAGAGAGGTGGTAGATGCCCCATCCCTGGAAAAATTCAAGGTCAGGTTGGGCGGGGCTCTGAGCAGCCTGATCTAGTTGAAGATGTCCCTGCTCATGGCAGGGGCTTGGACTAGATGACCTTTAAAGGTCCCTTCCAATCCAAACTATTCTATGATCTCCCTGAACTACCACCCCTTCTGTGCCTGGTTCATCTTGACTCCTCTGTACTTGGCATTGGGGATGTTGTGTTGCAAAGGTATCTTGCTGGAGAACATTTCTGCACTTCCTCACAGTCATGCCTCAAGTCAAGGTGTGGCTGGTTCCCAGACCAGTTCCATGTTTCTTAGTTTGTGTTTGTTGCTGTAGATCCATTGCTGCCTTCTGGCATTGCTTCATGTCACACTCYTCACCATGGGCTTCCAGCCTCATAAACAGCAAACCTCCCTGGCACTGTCTGTCAGGTGGGCTTGCTCAGCCTCATCCCAGCTGAGGAGGTGCGCTGAGCTTGGCTGAGCCACAGGTCTTATGTATCATACCATACCTGGCCGCTTGGAACAGCAAGGAGGGTTGCCTGATGGCAAGGTGGGCAGGAAGGGAAAGAAGGCAATTTCTTGGCCATGCTGTGAATTTTAGAGAAAAGATGCATATGTGGGTTTTTGGGAAGGGGGGATGACAGGCTTCCATTCAGTGAGACACTTGGGCAGTGGAGTTCAAAGAGTCCTCCCTTGTCATACAGCCAGAGGAAGGGTAGGATTGGTGCCCGAGCACTGGGGTGAACAGAATTAAGGCAGTGATTGAACTGGGAGGTTGGCCAGTGTGTTTTCATGGCTTAGGAAAGAGAGGAAAAGGAGGGACTTGCCAGCTGGATTCGAGTATGTATACCTGCAAGCAAATGTGAAGTGTCTGCAAAGTTTTATAGGACTGGTCTGGTCCTATAGGTCTCACAGAGAAGCCAAAGAGTAAAGGTTATGAAATATATGTGTGGTTCTGTACACAGCCTCGCCCCTTCTGTTTTTATCCACTGAAAGTGCAGTAGTCCTACATATGAAGCACAGAGCTTGTGGTAGGTACTACTTTGTTTCAGTGGATTGATAGGTTTTCCTGACTGTCATGAGGGCAGTGGTTAGATTTGGACAATGTTCTTGAAGGGCCTTGTCATCCTTTGCAGGGTACTTTATGCCCCTTGGAAGTTACCGTTGTTGGTACCTGTGCTTTTGATGTCATTTTGCTGAATAATCACTGGCATTGCCTGCCTCTGAGTGCTCAATATATTATACAGCTACAATTTAATTTTTCCCTCTTAAAACTCCCACTGAGAGAATTGGTGTGGTTGGTGACCAGGGCAGGTATTCAGCTGTGTCAGTCTTCACAGGATGACTTCTCTACAAAATAACCAAAACCGTAATTACAGCTTAAGCCTCTTATTTCTTCTTTTAATTGTGTATGGCTGGCAGTGAGGATGTCAAATGAAAAAGCAGTGAGGTTTTTTTTAAAATTTATATTAATGGGAATAGACACATGGGGAGAGATACATGGGAACTACTTCCAGCCTAGAAGCAGCAGCTGCAGAAACAAGTGTTACTTGTTTATCAAGACCGTGGTACACCCAAGAGGAAGAAAATGCATGAGGCTGGGATTCAGCAGTTGGGTCCCAGGCCTCAGCCCTACTAATGGTTGCCTGAGAGCCCTAGGTAAATCACCTCACTTCTTTCTTCTTGTTCTCTCCACTCGCTTATACTGGGAGCTCTCTGAGCCCAGGATTGTCTTATAAAGTTCAGAGCTAGCCAACCACCCTCATCTTATGGGCCATGTCCCCAAATGCCTACATGGCCTGGGACTCCTCTCTGATCCTGAGACCAACTGCTGGTTTACTTCTGCTTGTTTTTTTCTTTCCAGAATCTCCAATCTCAACTGTTTGGCAACTGAATGACTCCTAGAGTGGCAGAACACTTTCACCACTTGAAATCCAGCAGCGTGGGCTTCACAACAGAGGATGGCTTATTGTGGGGACTGGTTGGGCTCTTGTACTCTTGAGCATGGGTAAGAGGGTTTCGGAGAAAGCGGCTTTCATGTGGAGTCAGGGTCAGAGAGGACTGCAGAGGCAATTACTCTAATATTCAGTGGGATCGCCCCCGCTTGCCACAGGCTTCAACTCGTCTCACCCCAGCAGTGAGTCACATGTTGTGACTGAGCTGGTTAGGCCCAGGCAGAAAGGGAGAACAGGAAGGGAACGGAGCTGGAGGCATCTCCAGACCCTGCCTGACCCCGAGGCTGGAGTCAGGAGGGGAGCAGAACAGGGGCAGCTTAGAGGTCCCTCACATTTGCTTTTACCCACGGCCACTCTCTCAGCCTCCTCTGTTCTGTGGATTCCCTGGAAACCCCAGCTTCTGCCTCGTGCAAAGGGATGTGCTTCCCCTGGTACTACTTCTCTCATGGTGAGAACCTTCTGTGCCCTTTCTTCCCCATACCCTCTGCTAGGGGATATCCAATTACACAGACACTGTCTTAAGGACAGCCTTTTGGCTTAATTTACTGATCATCCACATTGTTCCACCTGCCCTTGACATGATGTTCCCTCACCCATGTTGGCTATGGAAGCCCCCTTAGAAGGGCCCCAGTGTTGCTCATGAGGAAGCAGATGGGATTTCTAAGCAGACTGAATTGTCTCTTAATGGACTTGTAGCAGCAGATGTTGGAGCCCCTGGGTTTGAGGCAGCTGAGTTACTGTGTAAATGTTCGCTGTATCTTTTCTGCTATTATCTGTATCATGGTTAAGAGATCTGCAACCTTCTTTTTCCCTTCCACAGCAGCCTGCAAACTAACATTCATAATAGAAAAAAGTGAGGCTGTTTTAGTTTCTCCTGTGATTCTGGAAACTAGGGCCCTAGCAGGTGCCTTCATCTGGCCATGGGGAGAGGATGTCCTGGTTTTGACCTAAGTTAGAACCACCCATTTTCCTTGTTCAAGCCCCTTGTATAAGCAAAGGGGTGAATAACACCCAGAATGGAGACTGCTGGGGTGACCTTGAAATATGTGAACCTTTTACAGTCTAAATCCTTTGGGGTGGGGGTGATATTATTAAAGTGGACATTGTTAATTATGTGTGAAGGTGGATTACTGTGTGGCATGCAATGAGTCATTAATGTTAATCAATCAGAAGTACAATGAATATGCCTTTTTCTTTATTAACAATGACCTCCTGGAGGGACTTTCCCCTTATGGTTGAAAGCAAATATGCTGAGGGAAGAAAGAAAGAAATAATCATGAGAGGTATAATAATAAATGAGAAGTATTAAGGCATGTTTTCGATCTCCCTCTCCTGATTCTGGGCCTTGTTTCAAATCTCATTCAGTGTATTCAGCTATGTTGTGTGTTCTTGAGCAATAACCTTGCTTGTGCTGGTTTTGCAACTAGAAGTTCAATTAATAGCGGTATTGACAGCTCCCCAAATTCACAGTTTACTTCTCCAGGAAAGATCTGAAGAAAGATCTTCAAGAAAGATGGAGAAAGATCATACAGGACAGGTCTTCCCAGTGTAAGCTGACTTCAGTCCAGTGAACTCCAAATGATTTGTAGTATTGTGGCACTTAGGCACTGAACTCCTTGCTTGTGTCTGCAGGTGCTGTACCAGCCTAGGAGAAGGAGGCAGCTCTTACCACTCAGAGCTTCAAATTACCGTATAACATGAACAGCGAGATCTAGGCAGAGAGACACAGCTGCAAGCAGCAGAAGGCAGGGCTCTAATGCACTACCTTCCTGTCCACTGCTTTATTTTTTTTCTCATCAAAGCAAAGTTTTATCCTGGAATTTGAAGGAAAAAGAGAAGGTGGCTTTGGGAGTAGTTTAGATGAATACTTTTGGAGGAGAATTGAATTTTTCCTTGGGAAGCTAACAAAGGGTTCAGGAGACATGKCCTCATCTTTGAAAGTTAGAGATAGCCAAGGCATTAGTCCTGCTTCTGGTGTTTGCATCAAGAAGGCATTACCCCACCTGGCAGAGTGACATTATTTGGTTGCCTGTGTGTTTTCAAGCCCAGAACTGGAGTGCTGGACTGTAAACCCTCCAGGCTTCTTGCTTTGTACAGACTCAGCACAGTGGGACTGTGCTTGCTTGGTCAGCAAGCAGAAGTGGGACTTCTAGGTAGATAATGCTGCTTGATGCTGAAGTAGCATGAAGTGGCATACTTGTAATGACTGCCTCAGGGCATGCTCAGTTGCTCTCTATTTTTGTAGTGAAGTGCAGCCATGGTAAATAAGGCCTTTTTGTTGTTGAGTGATTTCCTACTTGGTAAAAAACTGTTCAGCTGGAGTCCTGAAGTTTAACCTCCAGTATCTAAGTGCCCAGTGGAATAYTTTGACCTGACACGAAATGATTCAGTGTAACTGGAAAGAAAATATCAAGTGTCAGTGTGGTTAATTAATTCCACATCCAGCTGCCTAACTTCTCTTTATTCTGTCCCTGTTGATTTTAGAGGTCCCTGGCATTTGAAAAGAGGAAGGGTTGAACGCATAATGTCCGTGCATTCTCCAAATGAGACTGCTTGCTTGATCRGGAAGTAACTGTTCAAACATCTGAGTGGCAATTTAGATTTTTAAAAACAGTGCTCTCTCAAGAATATAGGCTCATGCATCATTTTTATTCCCCTTGCTGCTCTCAGTTTTTCAGGTAGTTATTTTTTTTATTGGATAGGTGTCTGTGTGTGTGTGTTCGTATGTGCATGGTTTTACTAGTTTATTCTCAGTCTTGTAAGAAACATCTTTTGCCTAATAAATATCTCTGAGTACTACATATTGCTGCTGGGCTGGTGCAGTGATGTATCATCACAGCCTTGCTAACCCTTATGGATTYGGTTTCCTCTCAGAGATCTCACAATAATTTGCAGATTTTTTTTCAAGTTCCAGCCCCTGGACTCACCTGAACATATGCAAACCTTGTTATTCGTTATACTGCATTTGGTTTAAGCTGCCAGCTTGGCAGAGGAAAACTGGGAAATCTAACCCTGATTTATGACTGACATATTTAAAAAAGGAATCAAAAAGCAGATAAAAAAAGGCATTTAGATGGTATTGTTTTTGAGATATTTCAAAGTTAATGTCCTAGCTTTAAGGAGCATGATTACTCATTTTTCAACATCTGAGGTTTGCTATCTTGTTGCTTAGTGACGGCAAAAACTGTTGTCCCTCTTGCAGGTCTTGGTTTCTGTCCTGAGTGCCGTGCAGAGATTAGAGCTTTGCAGGCTGGCTTTCCAACCTGCAGGAACCAGCACGGGGCTGTGCTAAACGTAATTATCTTTAGACAAATGCAGGTAGCAGGCCTGGAGTGGAGGTACTTAGGTAATGTGCAAGGGACTGCAATAATGGTGATTTTTCTGAGAAGTGCAGCTAAACTCAAACTGTGCCCAGAGAATAGCTCTGCATACACGTTAGGAATTGCCAAAGCTGAGAACAGATGACAAAATCTCCTACACTTAAATATATTCTTTTCCAAAAAAACACATGCCCCTGTGTTTATTTTTATACTATGAAAGCAAACTTGGGAACGTCGCCCATAGCAGCACTACCTATTGATGTGTGCCATCATACTTTCACCCGCCATTTCTATTGTCCGTGTCTTTGTAAGCTTGATCCTACAAATCTTACCATTGAATTAAACTGGGGATTTTATCTTTCAGTCCCACTGAGACAGAGCTGCCCGTATAACTATCTAACTGGAAAACAGTCTGGCTGACTTTATTTCACAGGATTCTCTGTGCCCGTACAGATGGCAAGAGGCTTTGGCTGGAGGCTAAAGGACATTTATTTGAAGGATTTTCTGCAAATATGAACATTTTGTAAAAGCTAGACTTGTAAAAGCAAAGCTTTCACGTTTGAGAAATATATTTTTTGAGTGGTAGAGAATGAAGAAAATGTTACCTAATTTAATACTGAATGCTTGTGAAAGACTTAATACTCATAAAACCAGCAGCACGCCAGAGACAATGGAGGGGATCCTGCAGCGGGTCTCTGCACGTTTACTTGCAAAGCTATGCCAAAGCTCCTTAATCCTGATCTTAATTATTTCAGTGGAAGGCATTTGCTGAGCAAAGAACTGTGGCTGTGTCAAGTCTGTGCACTGAGGTTTGTGAGGAGGCCAAAATATCCAGCGAGTGTGGAGCTGGGGCCCACCAACACCATAGCATTGTGGCTGAGCTCTTAGGATTTTAAGTGAAAGGCCTGATCTGTGCTGCTCTTCCTACAGGAGTCGGGCACTTGACCCCCCAATAAATTACAATGAAACTGAAGCTTCCTTGTCCTTGCCCTGCTGTCATGTTCATGAAAGCCTAATATTCACACAATTTAATTCTTCCTGCTTAAATGAATGTTTGTAAGCTAGACAGCCAGCACGTTCCATCCCTTATTTATAGAAGTATGTGTTAACCCAGATTGCTGGGAAAAGGTGGTGCAAGTTTTTGTTTGTGAACAGCTTCACAGGTAAGTGTTGGCCTCCTAGGTACTGAGACCCATTCTTTGCTATTCCCTGCACCTTTCTAAAGTTCCTCTTTAAGCTTTGTGCTGGTGGCATTTTACAGCTCTGTGTCATCAGCTGCATTGCGTGCTGTGATTTGGCTTTCTGTCTCCCTGCTTGGATGACTGAAACTTTTGAACTGGAGTGAATCGGCTGCCAGCCACTGGATATGAAGCAGTCTTGCTCACTCACAAATAACCATATCCTTGTCTGAGTAAAAGTACTGCTCTGAAAGTGAGTCTCTGCTTGTATGCTTGAGCTTAGAAATCTGAAGAATGGCTAGCTGTAAACGTGGGGTGCAGCATGGCCTAAGGATTAACTGTGGGGATTTTCTATGTATTAGTTTATTAATGATAATAGATGCGGTACTCTTATTTATGTATATCAATATGTACTCTTCTGTAAGGCCCTTTGATGTTTTGGAGTGGGCTGGTCTTTTTGCTGAATGTACATGTGTAGAGCAACGTGTGAACAGCTGGCTGGGTGAATTTTGGGGTTATTCACAATTTCACGTCCCTCTTGAGGGAAAAATCTCAGCGGCCAAGTATCCCAGTTTGTCTGGTATGGGTGACTGGTTTTGTTTGCAAGCTACCTTGACTTCCTAAGTATTTCTCTCTTGCAGTCGTTAAACATAATAAACATCCGGGCCCTGTCCCAATGCTTCAAATCCAACAAGCACAATGTAGAAAAGGGCTTAAGTCCTTTCTAATGAGAAGCAGCCAGGAATCATGCTGGCAAGTCAACCCCTTGAGAACAGGCTGTTCTCTGCACTCAGATGTTTCATACACCAGAGTTTTGCTTCCCCATCCCACTCAGATGTTTCGTAGACCAGAGTTTTGCTTCCCCATCCCCAAAAAAGCCTTAACAAGGCAGAATTTGGTGGTCTGAAACGCTGAGCAGACAGAAACCGTAACCACTTCAAAACCTAGCACAGAGGTTGTACATATGTGGGGATTGTGAATACATCCAGGCTGTGCACCATTGGTTTGTCTTCCAACAAGAAATTAATGCAATCACTTGACAGCACAACAATTGTATCTTAAAAAAAAAAAACACCAACAAAAACCAGTTGTGACTGTTGTGTCTGTCTGCGCAGTGCCATGCAACCCAAAGCAGTCTGGCATCTGGCTGCCATCTGGCTTGGCTCTGCTGGGAACATAGCGGAGGAGCTCACTTCAACCGACAAAAACTTGAAGTTCTGATGGCCCTTTAATTGTGGGTTCTTGCAAGCATTAGGGATTTGTAGTCTTGCTCCCCACAAAGGGCCTTCATCATAAATACGTATATGTATAGTTAAGGGGTGATATCATGCTTACAGTGAATAAGCTTACACATAAGCTTACACATGCTTATCAGTGAATACCCAAATTTGTGCTTATATTCTAAAGCCCTTGGAYTTAGCAGTAGTGAAGTTATGGCTATGAGCTGTTGTCAAGGGAGGGCAGGAGTGATTCGATTTATAGAGAGGACAAAGTGGTGTGGCTAGTGAACCACCTTCTCCTGGGGAGCTTGGGGAAACTCTGCACAGACACCATGCTTCTGTAGAGGAAACTCCCCTCTGAGCTTCCTGGGACCTGTGAAGCCTCAGAGCATGAGCTCGTCTTTGCAGGCTTCTCTGCTACACTTTGTTTCTCTGCTGTGTGCAGACTGTGGCCCAAACTTGAAGAAATACTCCTTCTTTACGGCCTGGCTTTTCTTCTGCACTAAGCAAACTTCTGTTGAAACACCTGACTCCAACTTTTCATTCCAACTTTAGAGCTTGCTGCTGGAAGAGACAGGAATGGACAGTACCCCAGCAGGCTGCTGGAGGGCCAGTTTCAGCACAGCACACAAACATACACTTAATTTTAGGGTTATTTTTAGCTGTGTGAAGTCACTGGTATTCTTCAGAAGCTAAGCTTAAACATGCGCTTTATGCTTCTGATTGGATTGGAGACTGAGGACAGAACTCATTTTCTTGTCAGCTCTGAACCAAACAATTCCTGGGGAAGAAAAAAACACCTAGTAAGAACTAATGAATACAAATCTTAAGCAGTAAAGCTATTTGTCCTGCAAGCTGAGGCGAACAAACTTATAAGAAGAATAGAGAAGAAAAGGGAATGGCCGAATTATTCTTAGTAAATACAAGCTAATGCAGCAGTCAAAGGGACCAGATTGCATAAAATCTCTGGCGATAATTTTGAATATATGCTATCGCTGTGCCAGCATTTATGTTTCTCAGACTAAAAAAGGGTGCTGGTGTAGGGGTTTTTTTTGCTAACATCCCAAGTGCAGCAGAACTTCACTTAAATCAGCATTCACTGTCAATACCGTGGCTTCATTGCTTCAGTTGCACAATCTGACCATAACTGATTGCTTGCAGTTACTTGAAATGCAGCTTTTCTGCTGGCAATTACTTTATTTACTGCTTGTCTGTAAAACAATAATGCCTTCCCTTGTGGGCACAAAGGCAGATTAACATCAGTAATTACTAAAGCAGATGTTTGTATGTGAATGCCCATTTCTTAGAGGCAGATTATCTTCTGCATTGGCGTAAAGGAAAGGGATTCAAAGCAGGCGATGCTGTCATCCCACAAGTGATGGGAGCAGCATGGGACTCCGCAGAGAGTGCTGGTAGCTCCGCTCACCTCACCTCCATCTCTGTAGGGAGATAATCGTTGGCCTTATTGGGATCAGTCCTGCGAGTTGTTGGCATTTGATTCCTAAAAGTGACTGCCAGTGACTGAACAGGGCTCAGTGCTACTTGCACTTGCTTCCTATTTTTTTTTTCTTCTGTTCCCAAGAAATCTAGGCCTGTGCATTCAAGAGAGCTCAACACCTAGATTGAGGGCTTATGTTTCCTAATAGCTCTGTTCCCACTGAATTGCCTGAAAGGTGCTCTCAGCACTAAGTGCTAAGCTTATTTGAAGTAGACAGTCATTAGCTCCTTCCAGGCTACTGTRAAGAGCAAAGGAAGCATGGTTGTGTCTCGGAGGGACTGGAGGGAGGGTCTTTACTAATCCGGTTGTACTGCCAGGACTGAAATATGTTCAGAGCAGCCCTTTGGTGCTTTTGAAGCCTGTCCTGGCACATAGTGTTTTGCAGCTGAAGAGTCRCCTTGCAGTCTATCCAGAAAAGCCAGCCCTGGCTGCTTGTGGCGAGAGCTTGCCAGCATGTGAAGGCGTGTGTACATGCAGAAGAGATGTGGCCGTGGTCTTGGTTTCCTGGGGACTTTGGAATCAGCTGCCTAGATTTCAGAGACCCCCCTTTTAAAGCTGAGAGCAAAGATAGGGCCCTGATTTTCCTTGTGTGGACAAGTCATGGCATTACCTCCATTCCTCTCCTGAAAACAAATGCCTCCGCATGCCAGAGCAGGGAGTGGATGGAAGTGGCCATGGGTCTCGAAGGAAGGCAGAGGCTCCCTACTTCTCCCACCATCACTGAATATAAATTGGTATGGGATGGGTTCATTTCCATAAGCAGAGGGCACTCTTCAGCATCAGTGAAATGGCTTTGCCTTTGGTATTGAAGCACTCTCAGCCCCGTCTCATAAACTGCTGTCTTTCTCAAGAGGCTTTCAGCCTTCAAAAGCGATCCTTTTACGAAATGCCTCCCTTCCATCACCTTGTGTTAGTTACTGTCCTGGTTTCGGCCGCAATAGAGTTAAATTTCTTCCTAGTGCTATGTTTTGGATTTAGTATAAGAAGAATGTTGAAAACACACTGATGTTTTGAGTTGTTGCTAGGTAGTCTGCTACTCAAGGTCTTTTCAGCTTCCCATGCTCTGCCAGGCGCACAAGAGGCTGGGAGGGAACATAGCCGGGACAGCCAGCCCAGCTGGCCAATGGGGTATTCCATACCATATGACATCATGCCCAGTATATGAATGGGGGGGATCCAGAAAGTGGCTATCGCGTTTTTGGCCATTTTCTCGGCGGGTGGTGAGCAATTGCATTGTGCATCACTCATTTTGTATATTGTATTGTTATTACATTATTATAATTGTAATTATTATTATTATTATTTCCTTTTCTGTTCTATTAAACTGTCTTTATCTCAATCTGCAAATTTTTTTYTTTTTTCGATTCTCTCCCTGTCCCACTGTGGCAGGGGGGCGTGAGCGAGCGGCTGTGTGGCGTCTGGCTACCTACTGGGTTAAACTACAACAGTTACACAGTATGGTGGGAGAAGAAGGGGGAACCATGTCAGCACCCCACCCTTTGCTGCTCTAGATTCACATAGCGGGATGCAAAGCACTGACCCCAGCATAGATTTGGCCTGCTGTCCCTYGGTTGAGAGAAATTGAAACCAGATGTTTAGCGTTTGATCTTGCTTTTCCCATTGTTCCTGCCTCTATCACAGTAAGTACTCTCTCCAGAGGGTCATTCAGAGTTCAGCTCGGTAGAGAAACTGTTATTCTTGATTAAAGGACTAGCTGCTTTTTCAAGCATCTTTGTCTAATTGTACTTTGAAAGACATGTCACGGTATTCCAGAGCTTTTCAGTTAGCCACCGAGTAGAGACATCTATAATTGTTCCCTTGGATGTTAAAAGAGACATGAGAGATGTCAACAGCAAGGGCAAGGAATGTAGCAGTTATCTGGAGGAGTATGCCTGGTAACATAAAAAGCTCACCAGTCCTGAGTGAAATTGAAACGTAGACAAAAAGGTAGATGAAAATATATTGGATATTGCACAAATGCTGTTGAACCAACCGTGTAAGAAGACACTAAAACTCTTTTTTTCTGTCTATACTGATAGCACACAGTATTACCAACTTTTGCAATGTTATCATGAGTCTCCTGCTGCTTGGTATATTCCTTAAATTACTGGCTCCTTTGGTCATCTGGTTATTTGAGAATTTCTGTTTTGTTTATATTAAAAAAAAGGGCCTCTGATAGAGAAAAATGGTTGTGTCCTTCAAAAACAACAGGACAAAATGCAATTTCATGACTCAGGTTCCCTTCATTCATCGATTGTAGAGCATCATTTTTTTCCAAGCCTTTTTTCCTCAAAATTGCTTTGGTTAAAGTCCTGATTTTGTGAGGTTTGGACTGGCAATAGTCAAAAAATGCAGCTTGCTTCTGTTTTCATTGTGGGTGTGCAGGTTCCATCTGGCACTGCCCAAGGTGAAGAACCAGGAACTCCGAAGAGCAAGTTTCCCTTTGCAGCCATTCTGCACAGCAGAGTGAGGCATGAACTGTGTCAGAGAGGAACTCTGTCAGCCACCCTTTTGCAGAATAAATGTGGGTGCATCTGTTATGAAAGCCAAAGCCAAATCCTGGCACCAAAGAAACTCCAGGGTCTGACACTGCTGAGCATAGACCAGCTCTGCTTTCTGCAGTTATGTGCGCTCAACTGAGTGAAGTGTTGATGACCAAGGAAGAGGACATTGACCAACGTGCAACTCCTTTCAGACATTTAAAAAAGCTGTCAGGCATCCACCAGGTCTCTAGATATGTCTCTGTTTTCTGTGGGACGGAACAGGAATGCAGGACCAGGGGAGAGAACAGGGAATATTGATACTGATGCTTGAGGACCACGGTGCTCAGGACCTCTAGCACCTGACTAAATCACTTCACAGAAAGGGGCCAAGCTGACTTCTGAGCTGGAAATCCAGCACTCCTTTGCTTGGGTGGACTTGTACCTGGGGAGGAAACTCTAAGTGGGGATCTTGTAAGTGGGGATCACAGTGACCTTAAGTATCATGATGATATAATGTTAAAGTGCCCAGTGCACTTTTTTTGGGGAAAAAGCAGGGTGTGGCAGACTTGGCACTGCTGCTGCTACCGGCAATGGGATGGCTCTCCCCTCCCATGCAGTGCTTGTGGCCAGAGAGCTGCAGTCTTTGAGACCTCTCCCCCTCTCTCAAACTGAATGTAAACTTTGCCTCTAGGTTCAAAAGTTGGTGATGTGAGCAGGAGGGCAGACAGCGTTTCTGGAAAGCCTGTCTGCAGTGTGTGGGAAGGGGTAGGGAATTATTCTTGGAAAACGTTCCTTTGCCTCAGCTGCAGGATGAGGAGGAAACTTTTGGTTGAAACTCCATAGAGACAAGTCCCCACCTGTGAGGAGCCAGTACATAGGGCACTTCCCAGGGAGAGAAGAAAGTCAGGCTGAAGGCTCTGCTTCATAAAACTCAAGACAGAAACTTTTCCACATCTGTGCCCAGGTTGTTGCCTCTCTGGGGGCAAGATGGTCCCTGTTCTGGAGAGGATGGTCCCTCTCTGTGTTGAGCCCCTTCCATACTGTGTGAATGATTATCTGCCTAAGGAGGGAGATGAACCTTTTCCTCCCAAAAGGTGTCACTATGTCTCACATTACTGAAGCAAGTCTCCTCTGCTTCCTCAGTCTTTTCTGCTGGAGTGGCTTTGTGGCATCAATTATTCATTGGGCCAGTGACAGACTGGCATGTGAGAAGAAACTGAAACCCTGGGTTTCTGGGGCAGAACAGGGCTGGCTGAATGGGCATGCCGTGGCGTTGGAGCAGAAGTGAGAGGGAACGCAGCTGTATCCTCCTGTACCTCGCACGATGTCCGCTTGCAGAAATAACCATGAGATCACCAGGGCTGTACCAAGAGCTGACTTACTGCCTGCCACTGTGAGTTTAGCCACACTGGATACCTTAACTCCAATGAGGTGACCCAAGCAGAGCTAAGACTTTGCTTGCTTGTTTGCTTGCAAGGTCAAAGCTCCTTGAATCCCAAAGGCACTGGTTTTCCCTCTCACAATGCTTCCCTCATGTGGTAGTGTGAGGCACAGATCCCTGCATGTGCTGCATGGGGCTGGTGAGCATCTCCAGCAGTTGGAGCTGGGGCACTGCTCGATGCAGGCCTGAGCTGGCGCCTGAGCTGGCAGGGTCAGCACAGGGCGGTGGGAAGAGACCTGGCAGGTACGTTGGAGGTGCAGTGACTGATTTAGGCCAGAGCCGGCTGTTCCCGTTAGCAGCAGTCACTGACAGTGCAACAGAGAGCCTTTAAAGACACTAGGCGAGCTCTAACCTTGAGTTTTAAACTGATCCAGTCTGGATCCAAGGCCAATTAGGGAAAAGATAAATGGAGACAGACTCCTGCAGCCACTAGCAGCTCTGGCCCACCTCCCAATATCCATGTCCCGGTCCCCTCTCCAGTACTTTCGGTGGTCCTCATGCCTTTCTCTAGCTGTAAAAACTATCCCAACGCCCTGTTGTTGTTGAATTAGTTGCACAGCTTGTTGCCAACCGCAGGGATTTTTCCAGTGATAAACCTTATGCTGGATATTGCTAGCATGCAGGCAGCCTTTCCAGTCAGCGCACAAGCCCTTTTCATTATAAGGCGTGCTGCAGATATTCAGGCGCAAAACGTCGCCCCCTCTTAGCCTAACAACTCCACAAGGCCTTAAATCTCACTGGAGCTAGCTCCCTCATGCTATATTAGGTCCTTTCTTTCCAAACTTCGGGTTCCTGATGGGATGGGGGAGAAAGGCTTGTGGTTACGAGAGGAGACTGGAAGTTAAGCGATCTGTCTGGGAAGCCACCCCTGCCACAGATGCCCCTCTGACCTTTAGCGGAGCAATTAGTGTAGATGAGGTAACACCAGTGCTGTGGAGGCTGATACAGGAAATGACACATGGTGTTTTGTGCTGGGATCCACATTTGTCGCTTAAAATGCTCTGTGGTTTTTATTTTCCCTTCGCAGTAGAGGGAAATAAGTGTTACAATAACCCACGAGAAGGCAGAGCCTGGAAAGCCTCCAGCTTCCCAGACCTGTGCGGGAAAACATCCCGCTCCACCCGCACCCCTGCGGAGGGCGTAGGCAGCATAATGGCAGTGCCACGTCCTCACCTACCTGGGGTCCCCTCCCTGGGGGTCCGGGGACACAGGTGTGTCTCCACAAGCCAGATGGCTTTAGGGCACAGGCCCTTCCCCAGYGCAGAGAAATTTCAGGGGTTACTGAAACCCTCTCCTTCTCACAGCGCTGGCCGTTCTGAAGAGAAAAGAGCGCAGCACCGAGAGGGACTTGGGAGGGGGGCTCCTGGTCAGGCACCTTGCCTGACTCCAAAGCCTGTCCCAGGGCACCCCGAGTCCCCTCACGGGGAAGCCTCGCCTCAGGCAGCCTGGCCTGGCGCTTGGGCCGCTCCTCAGGCAGCCTGGCCGCGCACAGCCTGCTCTRGGGCCTAAAGACTGGCACTGCCCATCGCCAGGGCACGCTCCTGCCGATGGCGGGGGCGCAAGGCAGCGCGGTGGGGAGGGCTCCGTGCCGGCGGGAGAGGGCGGGACGGGGCGGTGTGTTTTGGGCCGAGGCCGGGGCCCGCCCCGCCCCGCCGGCCTTAAAATGGCGGCGGCTGCAGGGGGGGTGGCAGAGTGCGCAGCCATGGCGGGAGCTAGRGGGTGCCTGACGCTGCTGGCCGCGGCCCTGCTGTTCGCTGGCGCCGTGCTGGGCGGCGAGGACCGCCCGCTGCTCGTAGGGGGCCCGGTGGACATCGACAGCCCCAGCAATGATGAGGGCCTGCAACGGGCCCTGCAGTTCGCCATGGAAGAGTACAACAAAGCCAGCAACGACGTGTACTCCAGCCGGGTGGTGCGGATCATCAGCGCCAAGAGGCAGGTGGGTGCCGGGGCGGCGCGGCCCCTCACCGGGACCGGCTTGTAAAGGGCGGCGGCCGGGTGGGCCCCGGGGCGGGGGGGGGGGCGTTAGGGTCGGCCCTGGCGCCCTCCGGGGAGCAGCTGGTAATGAGGCCTGTGGGATTTCCTTGGAGAAGGAGCAGGCCTCAAGGTTGAGGGGTTGCTCAAGCTGCTTTTTTCCACAGAAAGTGAAGAAAAGCTTTTTTTTTTTTTTAGCTTCGGTCTTGTCAATCTGCCCTTGAGTGCTGTGTGTTATTGAAGAAGCTAGTAACTTCCTTATGCTGCTACTGAATTAACACATGTCTCTGTTTACTGACTAAGGAAGCTGCACTGTGAGACTTGTTTACTTGGATTTTGTTTCCTGTTTTTGAAAGGGTGCCAAGTGCCTCTTCACTGGAGGCTRCTGCACACAATCCCCTCTGTACTTTTGGAGTCTGGCTTCCACCATGTAACCAGAAAACTGTCTGCCTTTCCGCTAGGCTTCTCTCGTCAGAGAGCCCTTCTGTATGTGCTGCAAATAAAGCTGCTTCTGCCCACTTGTCTTTTTGCAGATTGTGTCTGGAGTCAAGTACATAATGAAAGTTGAGATTGGCCGGACAACTTGCCCAAAGCCAGCAACTGACCTCCAGAGCTGTGCTTTCCATGATGCACCGCAGATGGCTAAGGTAGGCTCCAGAGCGCAGTGTGCTGGCCTCTGGGTTTCCAACCCCTTCCCTCTGGCTGGTTTAGCACTGAGAGGTATGAGCAGTGTTCCCTGTCTGCCCCAGCCAAGATCAGAGACCTCATGCCTTTACACTTAACAAGATACTGCCCTTGAAGAACTTGTCTTGCCAGATGATGGTGACAGAGAAGGCAGGGCCTTTTAGCCTGTTTTGTAAGTGGGGATCTGAGGCTGTAGTGCGTGGAGGACTGTGTGTGCCTCAGTCCTCTTGCTTGTGGTCTGGATCACAAGGGCAGATGGAGGAAACTCTGCCAAGCCTACAAGTATCCTGGCTCTCAGTCCTGTGTCCTGAGTCCCCATACCATTCTCGGCTCCTCTTGTCCCATGGTGATGTAAACATGCTTCACTTGATGCGCTTTCCTGGGGGACTTATGTTACTATGAATAGCGCTTTGGGCTAGGCACTGATCAAAAGAGGCAGATGACCCCTGTTCTCTGTGCCCACCAAGCTGTTACACAGGAGTTTTGTCTAATAGCAATGCTCTTTAAGGACTACTTTAGCCTTTCAGATGAGAGCACCAAATACATCTGCCTTGATCTGGCCTGAGTAGTTCTTCCATAGTACTTCATTACTTCTRTTAATCACAGTGATAGGCTTAGCTTCTCTGTGCACATGCCTTTTCTGCCKGCATGTATGAGAAGTGTAACTGCACACAAGTAATCCATTAAGAACCTAGCTAAAGCTTGTGTGTACCATTATGACAGCTGCAATGATTTGATGCATGCACATACAGATTAGCTGTGCAGGTGTGCTACCTGTRCCTGAGAGCTTATGTTGGAAGCTGGAAGCTTTCCTGTGTGTGAATGGGTAAAGGAGGTAACCTGATTTTTCATAACTGCTGACTGCTCAGCTTCTCTGTTAGTGTTTATTTGAGAGAAATGATTCATCCTGAGCAGGTACTAACAAGAGAGGTRTTCCAGAGTACTTGTCAGGAGAGTGCAAATCTAGAGAGCTGCAGAAGTGGCATACGTCCTGGATCACGTGGGGTAGTAAATCAGTGTAGAATAATGGTCAATGACACTGTTTTATGCTCTTAATCTGATAACTGCTTTTTTCTTTCTCTCCTTAGCACACCATTTGCAACTTCGTAGTGTACACTATTCCTTGGCTAAACCAAATAAAACTACTGGACAGTAGCTGCAAATAAGCCTACCTTGATTCCAGCAGACCACCAACCAGTTGCTCAGATTTAAAATTAAAAAAAAGCAATAACACAAATTGAGATGGGCTTTATCAATACCTGTTAACTGAACTACTTAYGTATGCTTGTGCTATGCAAGTTAAACTATGTAACTTTCCTTCAAAGCAGAGTATGATCTCAACTTTGTTTTTCTTTGTAACTACATTTTAGAGCAGCTGTTTTGGTCTTCCTACAGCTTTCCCAATAAAGTAACTCCAACATCAGAATTCTGATTAAAAAAACCTTGGTATCCCTGTTAAGTGACTACTGTAAACATAAGAACTTAATTGCTGTGATATGTGGTTTTCCTTGAGCTTCTGCTGTCTTGGAGGGAGGGTTTGCTTTTATTTGTGACCTAGTCTATCATGCCCAAAGAATGGGGTGAGAAGGAATGTGGGGTCCTGATCACGGGGGAGATAAGCCATGCCTCCTTGTCCTTTAACCTGGCCTCTGGTTTTGAGTAAGAGATGGAAGTCCTTAGCTGTTTTCACTAAAGAAACACTCTGCTTTTGGAGACACTGCAGTATGCAACACTTGATCTTGGGAAGATTAGCYGAAGCTTGTACTGAGGCTGTGATCATTTCAGGTCCTGGCTGCTATATTGTTCTGTTGCAAGGCTGCATGTGTTTATGCAGCTGTGCTGTGTGGGAATTAACYCCTCTAGTGTCTTCCTGCACTGCCTTTGAGGTGTTTTAGGAACCCTTGCTTCCTATGGCATCTGGTCATTGCAGGTTGTATCCCTAGTTTTTTCTGAGCTAGAAGCTCTGAGTGGAAAGCCCCCCAGGGCTTTCCTTCCAGTCCAAGCAGTAGCATGGCTCACTTCATTTATAACCTAAGCTATGACTGGTGGAGCTGGAGGAACAGCTGCTTTGGCATGTGTGCCTGACCTCTGACAGCTTCTGTTTACAAGCAGGGATGGGTGCAGAAGTGCCTGGAGCGGATCAGTGACAAGCCTGTCTCAGGGGAGAGACTGAACTATATGCTTTCTGTGCATTAGCTGGGTGGAATTTGAATGATGTCTGATCTGGGCAAATAGCTTTAAATCAGCAGGCAGAGAGGATCAGCACCCAAGAACTCTTAAGAGAACTGGCTGAGGTGTTTCCTATTAAACTGTGATGAATTTGTATTGCAGGGAAATTGGGGATACTGTGCCTGCATGGGAAAGGACAGGTGACCCTGATACCCATCACCTRTTTAGCCTGAGGACAGCCTACTGCAAAAACAATGGGAAAGTTAGTAATTGGTGTTAAGTGGATAACTGATAAGAAAGTTATCATCAGCCAGTGTAGTTTTATAGCAAATGGGTATTGTCCACAAAACCTGGCTTTGTTCTGYGAGTGTGAATGTTCCCCAGAAGCAACCCTCTAAATCCAAGTGCATGTACAAGCCTGGTGGGGTCTTTCACTCAGTCAAGTGCATTGCTGCTAGTTTCAGTAAGTATGGCACCATGCTTGGGGTTGGTGTGAGCATCGCAGGGAAAGACAGCTCCAGATCTAGGAAAAAAAATGTAGCTTTTCAATGTCTTGTGATGTCCCAGAACCTAAGCAAAAGAGACAAGGAAGCTTCCCTGAGCAGAAGGCAAGCRAGACCGGAGCTTGGGATCATGAATAGGAGGGGTCTTTTGATTTTTACTCCTGGAGGAAGACGGGAAGGAAGGAGCAGGATCCCCCTGAAAGAAATTCCATCTTCAGGTAACAGGGGAGGGTGCCAAGTCAAGAGGAGTCTTGGGAGTGGGTGAAGGTGCTGAGGTGAACAACGGAGATGCTTCTTGTTTTGCGTAGTCCTAATAGTGCATTTTTTACTTTATCCTGTGTCTTTGCCTTTCCGTGTTTTGAAGTAAACATATTCCTTTTGGTGTAAATCTCACCCAGGGATAAAGTGAGTCCAGTGTTCTGTCATGGCCTATGTTAATCCTCAAGCCCAGGAGTCCGGTGTCCAGGTCTGGTGGTCCTGTTTTGAAAGGAAGGTGGGAGGGKTGCAGAGAAGAGCTGCAGAAGTGATCTGATGGCTGGAGAAAGCAGCTTGAGGTGAGAAKTGTAAGGATGCTGTTGTTATTTGCCTAAAAAATGATGATATCTCGACAACAGCTAACACAGCCACATCTTTGGGCATGGAGGGGCTTGGRTCTAATGGAGGAGAGCAAAACAAGAGTGACCAGAAAACAAGCTTCTGGTGGGAAATACAGCTCCCTAGGAGCGCATCTTCTGTGGGTTGCTCTTTCTCCCAAGGGAAATGCCACTTCCCATTATTGCTGGGGTTTGATGAGCTTGTGGTGAGCACAAGGACGGGTCTTGATTCACATTGTCAGGGTGATGAGCTGGGTGCCTGACACCAAGGATCTCCATCCTGGATGTGCTCAGATCCGATAGGAACTATTCCCCCTGCTTCCCCACCATCATTGCCYGATTCCCTCTGAGTGGTGTGCACGAAGATGGCCCGTTTCTCTTGCCAGCCAGGTCAGTGACTGTGCAGGTGGCCCTCTGCCCCGTCGTTGGTTCGGTAACCCTGCTGACCGAGGARATCCCGGTGCCAAGCTGCTCAGGTGCCCTCACTTGTCATTTTTTTAACGACTCCGTTCATTCGTACATGCTTATTCCCCATTTTCCAGTCTATCTATACAAGCACTAGGCAGTGGTGAAGGGGCTCCCTCATGCTTTTGCTGGGTTTGCCTGTGTTTCCCTTTTAGCATCTTGGCTSGAGGCCTGGATGGGTAATTGTACTGGTCTCCTTAGTGAGGAGACTAGGCAAGAAATGAGGATGCAGATGGACGTAAGCRGGCATTTCCACCACTTCAGCTGTATTTATTAGCCAGCAGCTCTGAACAGTATGTGGGAGAAAGAGTGGCTGTGCCAGAGAAAAAGAGAGTTTGAGTGTTAATGCGCTTCTGAATTCAAAGGTATTGCATTTTCATGTTGAAATGCTAATGACTAAGGGCATGGATGAATGGCACAGATTACCCCATCCTCACAAGCTGCTGAGTGTCAGCCTTGGTGATTGTCCCTACGTGCTCTCCACTCAGAGCAAATGCCAAAAAAGCCTGACCTAATTTAAGCACCKTCCACTGTGGGCTGTGTTACTTTGCATTTGCAAGAGGCTAAGAGCATTAGTGGAAGTTCCCCTGCCAAGAGCATTTTGCTTGGCAGGTCTTTCTGCTTGGCTGGCTAGCGGTAGTTCGGTCAGCTCAACACTGAGCCCTCGTTCTCAGCTGCATTCGCTGCCTGACTTTTTCAAATGTTGGTGACAGACGTGAATGAGTGACCAGGGAAGTGCTTATTTCATGTTGCTTCTTGTTATGCTTTGCTTGCATCTGACGGCTCAATTCTGGGGTCGTGCTTCCTTAAACTTAGGGGCGTCAGAGCTTTGTTCCTGCTACAGCTCATGAACCCAAAGCTTTTTGCGGGCTCTGGGACTCAGGGAGAGATTTAGGGCCAACCGGCTGAGAAGTGTAGCTCTCCTTAGCAGTGCCTGCACCTGCAGACCTGTACTCACATGGACTTGTAGCTCCCAGCTCTGCAAAGCACAGCTGAGACACAGAGCTGTGAAAGTCATGATGTTTTTGCAGCCTGTGGGCATTACTGGTGTGCCACAASTATGGCATGCTCAGTTGAAGACAGYRGGGCTATATCCTCATTAGCGTGATCAAACAGAAGTATTCATGCCACCTGACCAGGCTGGCAGCATTCAGCCTAGCTGGCTTTTTTGAAGGGCATCTTACGTGTGTGAGGGTCTGTGATAAAAAGCAGCTTTACCACGAGAACTGAAGAGCCCAGACAGTGTTGAGAAATGCGATACAGGTTGCCTTTGGCTTTTGTACCTTATCTGGGACCCTCACCCACATACCTCCTCTGCCCATGGTCCAAGACCTCATTTAAGCTTAAGCCTGGGTGCCCTGTCCCTGTCTGAGCTGCATTARATATGTCCTGATCTTTAGCYCTGGCTGCTGCATGGACCTTGGACCTGCCTTGTAGCTTTGCCTCCAGCCCCTTCTCCTGCTCCAGATTGGGCTCCTTGGAGGGACTTTGGTTCCGGTTCATCCCCTCGCTGTGTCTGGGGCTGTTGATGGACCCTGTCCTCCCTTGGCTCTACTGGCCATGCTGAGACCCCATGAGATTGTCCCCTGTTGGGGAGAGCATGGCCAGTGCTGGGGCCCCCTCAGCTCCTGGCTCACCCCCTCCTCGTGCTTCTCCCTGGGACGTGGCCCTGCAGGGTCTTTCTGAGATCCTTGAAGCTATACCAGCATTCCTGCCAGGTACAGACACTTCCCTCTGCACACAGCCTAAATTGCAATTTCCTGCAATTATGAAAGCAAATGACCATGTGAAGATCCAGGTCACCCTAGGGCTGGGCCGCCCAGTGCTGTTGCCAATGTGCGTGTGCTCRGGATGTACAATATTGCTTAGACTAAGGCATGGTGAGTGAGGGAAGATGCTACGTTGTTTGTATTAATCTTTAACGTGCAATGCCTTAGAATCACTGTAGTGTGGATCCTTCAGGAGATCAAATTTACTGATCAAACCCACGTCTCATTTTGAATCTTGGTACTTTATCTCTTGATGACGACACCAGAGAGGTAAGACTTCAGATCCCTTTCCTCGTGGGATGGAACAGTGATCTGGAGATTGTTTCTGCACAGTTGAGCAGGAAAGTGTCCTACGTTAGGTCACTGCTGACGATGCTGGGCTCCTCCATGACTCTCGTCACCCAGCTTTGGTGGTGGGCCGCTGGTGAGAAGGTGGGAGGGCAGGTGCCTGGTTCTCCTTTCCAGGCAGCATGGTCCCAGGCTTGGCAAGGAGGGGTGAGGAGGACTCTTGGTGCCCACCTGGCTTGAGTGAGAAGAGTAGCCAACCTGCAGGCTCCACAGTGCCAATCCCTCATGAGCGTCTCCCTGCTGTCCCTCTCTGATACGGGGCATGGCTCAGTATGGTGGTGGACCCTGGGCCAGGACCCGGGGCTCAAGGTGACACTTGCTAAAGCCTCTTTTCTGTGTCGCTCACTTGCATGGTATTGCTCAACCTCTGTGAGCTGGTAGRCTCCTACTGTAGGATTTTGCAACAGGGAAGAAAAGGAGAAGCTCAGCCGCTCATCTCCATGATAAGCCAGTGCATCAGTGTTGGGTGTGTGCTGGGTGCTATTTCTGATCCTTGCCGGAGGCGGGTGTGCRTATGTGTGTGCGTAGAACTGATGATGGGGAAACCTTTCTCTGCTTCCAGCTTGAGAAAAACCACCAGTGACTCATGATGCCCTCGTTGTATCGTGCCTTGCTGGGAGGCACCGTCCCCTCTTCCCACCAGCTGAGAAACGTCACACCTTGTGTCATGCCATCTCCACCCCTTTTCCTTTAAGCACCCTGGGGTGATCTGGCTGTAGTGGGGATGAGGCCATCATCAGCGAGTGAAGGCATCTCCTGGTACTTACCTCCTGGCCCATGTCTGCAGGCGGGTGGCATGGGAGGTGGCTCTTGTCACTCACCTTGCAAACAGGTGTCCTGGCTGCTCACAGCAACAGTCTGTAGGGGACACTGTGTGGCAACATTACTCCATCCTCTCCCCTTAACCTGGAGAATGATGGAAAAAAACAAAAGAAGCTTAAAATAAAATCTAGGTGTGTAAACATTACATCAATTAAAAAAATAATCATGTGAGCAGTTAGGAGCCAATATGAGTGCTGGTGACCATCTCTCTTCACCCACTGTTTGCTCCATCACAGTTGTAGTTAGTCCTGAGTTGACCAAGGTGCAAGACGAGCTGTGCCAGGACCCATCCTAAGCAGCTGCCCAGGGAAGTTCCTACCTCTGGGTACCAAAGGCCAAAAGCACAGTGATTTTCCCCCACACAGGAGCATCAGGAGACTTCTGTGGTTAGTGAGCCTGGCGTTAGCTTGTTGATGGCCAGCCAAGCTGGGTGAAGCCAGCTGTGCTGATGAGGAAGAGGCTGGAGAAAAGTTTGGCTGGGCTTTTTGGGCGACTTTGGTTTGCAAATGCAGCCATGCTAGTTCTGAGCACGTCTTCTCCAGAGGAGAGGGGGCACCAGAGCCATTCCCAAAAGACGCTCTTCGCATACTATGTTGCAGCTTGCCCGGGTGAAGCTGGATGTACCAAGCTCCRGTTGTGCAGAGGTGTGATTTGGTGAACTTGGGGGTCACAGGGCTGGTCCCAGAAGGGATGTCTGGGAACTCTTCAGGAACTGGCTCCCCTCAAGAAGAGCCTATAAAATGAAACTAGCTTTGGATGTCTGAGCATGGCTTGGCTGGGCAGGTCGGCTAATTACACTGACCTTCCCTTGTTAAAACTCATGGGACTTGTTAAGATGAGTACAGATTTTTAATTGCCTATTTTCCCTCCCCGAATAGTACGTCTTTTCACTGCTTTCTGTGTTAGCCAGGTAACACAGTTGGAAATGTTTTTCCTATTTGATCCGACACTTTGTCCATCTCCTGCACACCCCAGGTGGCTCAGTGAAAATTATTTCTTCTGTGAAATGTTGAGAGAATAACAAAATGTAATGTTTCCATAGCTCTGACATGCTTTTTTGCCCAGCTGGCTTGCTCAGAAGCTTTCAAACAAAAGTGGCTCTGGGATCTCAGTTTGATAGGAAGTTGGAGAACTGGCAAGAGACTTTTTTGCTCTGTGCCATTTTAAACTACTCTCTCCCAGACATAGCAAATGCTTCTTGCAGATGCTTGTGCTGGGAAAGCAAGAAGCAGTGGAGTTCAGGTATTAGAGGAAAAGGCGCACAGACATGCTTTCAGCAATCCAGCCCAAATCAAGAGCTCTCAGAAAAATCTCATTTTGACCCCTTGATTACCACCTCTAATGGGAATAAAGAAAGCCCAAAGCCTGCACTCACTGGGGGAAGCAGCTGCTGYAGAGAAACCCAGTCGGCAGCACAGGAGGGTAGAGCTAGATATTTAATCCCCCAAGCAGATGTCATTGGGGTCCACCGTGCCCGGGGCTGCACGGGGGGAGCCAGCGTGGTTTGTGCACACTGCGGGGCAGGCTGGTGTGTGGGCAGGACTCAGAGGAAAAAGGGCTGGTCTGTACTTGGGTCTGGCGGGGTAGGGTTCGCCAGGGAAGAGCCGCGGCTGCGGTAAACCAATTTTTTCCACCTCATCACAAAGATTGTCAGCTCAGTACTAACTGCAGAGCTTCTCAGCTGATAGCAGGGGGGGGCAAGGCAGGAGGGAAAATGCTTGACAGGTTTTCAGACCCTCTGCTGAGTTTGTGGTGCTGGCGATTAGAAAAACCCCAACATCCTTTGGCTATCAACAAAGCCAATTAGATTGCGAAGTAGTGAGAGTGAGTAGTGAGTGAGAAATTAAACATTGGCTCCAGACTGACGTGTTTTGGTCACATTTCAGATACCTACCACATTTTGTACTGAGTGCACTGAAACTAGTCTGTTTGTCCTCAGAAGGGGGAAAGCACTCAGTGCTTCATCATGTCTGGGGCTAGGAGTGGAGAAAGGAAGATGATGACGTTGCCTCCCCATATGTTGGCTATCTGGAGAGCTTCCAGTCAGGACTGATGCTCGCTGCGCTGTGCAGGGACAGGACGGGGAGCACCGGGCTGGTGCAAAGCTGTGGCTCAGGAATGTGGTCCCCAGCATCATTGCCCATCCTAGGGCCGATGCTCATGGCAGAGCCTGGCGTGGAAGACAATTTTCAATCTAAAGCAATATTGTGTGCCAAAGTGACTTGCTTGGAAATGAGCCTGCCTCTGGACCTGTGCTATAAGCTGCATGCCAGCCTTAACATTTTTTTTTCTTATTTTTTAAAGAAGATCGGAGAAATCTTTAGCACTTCAGTTGTCCTTCAAGCAGTTTAAAGGAGAAACACTGCATGGGTGCTGCTGAGAGGAGACCCGTGAAAGGGCTGCAGCACCTGGTGAGCATCCTCTCCCCTCCCGGTGCCAGTGGGGCCATGCTAACCTGGCTGAGCTGGAGAGCAGGGACCGGTGCTGGGGATGACTCCTGTCAGTGAAACCGGTGAGCAGTCACAGGGCTGGCATCTTCTCCTTCACTCTGACACTGCCCAAAGCACACCAGCCAAYGCAAGAGCTGTGGAAGGACGCCTTGCTGTCTATAGGGGCTTCCAGTGCCTGGGACTGGCAGTGCAGACAGCAGAGTCTCGCACCGAGAGGGGCTCCCAAATCCCCCTGAAGTCACAGAGAGTTTCTTGGCCTTTCATTGAATCTTGTGTTTGGTATTCACTGCTGGGCCAGGCGACGCCCCATACGAGGGGCCGTAAGTCACCTAGTGTGATGCCTCTAAGCACGTTGGTTGTTCAAGCACCTTTGAAACTTTCACGTGGTGCCAAAGTACCTGCTGCAAGGGGAGCAGGGCACTGCAGAAACCCTGCTTTAGCCAACAGAGAGGTATAGACTGGACCTTGGTCTGAAATAATGACACAGGCAAGCAAGGTTTATATTTTTATTTTCACTTTTTTAAATTTTATTTTTATTTTATAGGGAATGTTGAGGGAATATCTACCCTTGGGGAAGGTGCTGTGTGATGGGGTCTGAAACCAGCCCATAAGCTGCAGATGTGACCAGAACGTCCCTCTGCTGACATTTGGGCTGCTTTTTCCTGGGCTTGATCGTCACCATCTGCATTTTGCTGGGGCATCTGTATTGTCTTATGTCCTGGTTTTGGCTGGGATAGAATTGGTTTTGTTTCTAGTGGTTGGTATGGTGCTGTGTTTTGGATTTGATGTAAGAAGAATGTTGATAACACACTGGTGTTTTTAGTTGTTGCTAGGCAGTCTACTTCTCAAGGACTTTTCAGCTTCACATGCTCGGTGAGGTGCACAAGAAGCTGGGAGGGAGCATAGCCGGGACAGCTAGGCCAGCTGGCCAATGGGGTATTCCATACCATGTGACGTCATGCTCAGCATATAAGGCTGGGGGAATAAGAAGGAAGGGGGGACGTTCGGAGTGATGGTGTTTGTCTTCCCAAGTAACCGTTACGYGTGATGGAGCCCTGCTTTCCTGGGGATGACTGAACACCTGCCTGCCCATGGGAAGCAGTGAATGAATTCCTTGTTTTGCTTTGCTTGCATGTGCGGCTTTTGCTTTGCCTATTAAACTGTCTTTATCTCAACCCATGAGTTTTCTCACTTTTGCCCTTCCGATTCTCTCCCCCATCCCACTGGGGGAGAGTGAGCGAGCGGCTGTGTGGGGCTTGGTTGCTGGCCAGGGTTAAACCACGACACTTATGGAAGATGCCGTCTCATAAGCCCTCCTGAAAGACAGATGATGTCTGACCATCGCACTTGTGTCTCCCAGGACTGGAAGAGAGAAAAAGGCACCGCTGCTGCACAAAGGCTGGAGGAAACCCYACTCGCTCCTTTTTGTGGTCCAGCCTGGGCTCTGCTCTGCACCAGGGCTGCAGGGCCCTCTGTGTTTCCTCYCGTGGGTGGGATGCTGCCTGTGAGCAGGCCCCTGTGCAGACACTGCATGGCGAGATCTCGCTTGCATAGTTGTCTACCCTGAAGAGGTCAGCTTCAGGGAGACGGAGTACACAGGCTCCCCTTGCTCATGCCCTTTGGGAAACAACCCCAACTCTCTGAGAGCGGGACCAGGACGGAGGGCTGCTCTTGGCCRCAAACCCCTGGGTTGGGCTGTACGTGACTTTCCCCCTTGGTGATTGCTTGGATGTGCTTGACATCGGGTTGCTGAGGTTGCCAAATGCTGGGTGCACGGAGCCTGGGATGGGACTTACTTGGCGGCTCTTGCCTCTGTATGGGATGGACAGTGAGTAGAAGTTGATGCTGTGGTCCTTTCCCACTCCTSTGTCTCTACTGATCTTCAGAAAGGAGACATGGCGTGGAGGAGCAGGGCAAGTGAAAGTAACGGATGAATTTCCAGCAGGGAAAAGTGGTCCCAGATACCTGGGGCTAAGTAAAGCCTTCCTTTCCCCAGTGCTGAGCTAACGCTCTCACCTCTTGCAGCCTCRTACGTGTAACCTAAAAGCTTTCCACAGGGGGTCACCATCTCACAGGGGATGCAGGACTGGGCTGGGGACGCAAGGCAGGCTGGTTTCTTATCCTTAGCAAAAGCAAAGCAGAGCCAGGCACCTGCCACAACCCTGTCCCTTATCACAGCAGGTAAGTGGCCACCTCCTTCCAGGTGCCTCCTGGGGGAAGGTCTGATACAGCCTGCCTGGAGCCACTTTTTGCTTTGATCACCCAGGAGGAAGGGCACTAGAGGGACTGACGCTGCCTCAGTCAGGCCCTCAAAATCCTGGATGTCCCAAACAGATGCTCTCCTGCAGGATCAGCTCCCATTTTGCCACTCTCTGCCTAGGTATTTCCATTGCCAACAGATACCTCTCAGCATCTTGTGTCTAGGTGGTCTGTAAACTGAAGGGAATTATTCTAATTTCACCCCATMTTCTTGTCCTGCTTCTGAGGATAATTAAACTGTTTGTGTAAGTGCAAAGAGCAAACTCAAATGTGTCTGCCCCTARGTAGGGAAGAGCGTTTATCATGTTCCTTGAGATCAAGATAAGATACTTCTTGAGTCTTCAGTGCTTCTGAGTTTTCTCCCTGTCTTTTGAGGAATGCTGATATGAACATGCTTGTCCTCCACAGCTGACGCTGTGTATGCCCCGGAACATGTTCTGCACTTTTAATCTGGGGCTTAGCGTGCAGCAGGCCTCARAAATGCATGTTGTGTTGTGAACACATTCTTGTTCGTCTGCTCAGTCTGGGGCAAGGAGGAAACATCTCCCCACCTACGTTCCAGGCAGGCGCAATCAGCCACGCTTGCTAGTTTGGAGGCACGGTTTATCTGAGGGTCGTCAAATGCTAGCGCAGCCAGCAAACTYCTCTGCTGGCATGCATTAAGACTGCAGAAGCAGCCCAGGAGCAAACACAGGGCTTCCCTGCTCTGCTAAAAATCCTGCAGTAGCTCCAGTGGCACYTACGGCTGTGGCAGTGGCCGGAGCCCGCACTGGGCAGAGGGCTGTGTGCCRTGAGCTGCCGTTGTTGTGCTTATGCTGTGGCTGGATCAGACAGAGAGGTGGGAGATGGAGCAGGGAAATGCCTTGTCCTGCACCGCCCGACGCTCAGTGGCAGAGGGGCTCGGGCACTCATTTTTTGGTGCTGGGTTGTTGAGTGATTGTACACGGATTCGGTTATTTTTTTCGCTTTGTGATTTCCGTTCATTTTGCAATAGAAAATGCGTTTTGCTAGATAGCCCAGATGTGACAAAAATATTTGCAGAGCTTCRGTCGTGCCTGTGCAAGCACAGGTCCTGAGGCTGTGTAAGCAGGCATGAGAACTGGGCTACTGAAATACGTGCATCCTTGACCACAGATCCTTCACTAGCCTCGTACCTGACAGGTGCTCAGAGAAGCAATCAAAGACAAAGATTGACAAATTGCATTTGCGGCCATTACGAATTTTATGCAGATACCAACATAAATGTTTGTGGGGAAGGGCTATGAACTTTCCTGAGTTTTGCTAAAAATGTTACACTGGAGATACCTCATTGTGATTAGCTCCTCAGGAAAACCAGGCTCTGCATAAGAAAATTTTCCCTTCTGTTGGTGAAATAATTGGCTGCTTTTCAATATGTTGCCGTAAGAAAAGAGGCAGAAACTGGATGTTTCTCCAGCATGATCAATAAACTGCAGGAGTTATAATATATTAATGACAGATTAAGTTAATTTAGTGATTCTTCAGGTCTCTGGCCTAATTGAAATGCAGTCTATTACGCTTTTYGTAGAACTTCGCATCGCTGACACATGCCACTGCATTGCTTGTAAATATTAAAGCTGCTGAATACCAGCTGCGTGTATCGGCAGACCCTGCAACGGCAGGGGAGTAAACCATCGACTCTGCAGACACTGAAACCACCTKTTTTTGATACCGGTGGCATTTAATCCTGGCAAATAAGCACCAAGTAGGAAACTGTCTTTATGCTGCCCCAAATATGCTTCAGGGCCACGTGCAAAGCCAGCAAAAGTCGTATGCACACTTCTGAAATTAGCAGTAAATGTCCTCCGCCCCCAGGAAATTATCGCCTGGAAATTAGATGAGATCTGGAGGATTCAATTTGTGTAAATACCTGGGATTGTCCCATGGATTATTAAAACAGAACAAGAGCCTTACTCTAGTTGGCTCCTGGACCCCTCAGGCTATTAACTTGCATAAATCTTGTTTGCTTCGGAATTGAAATTAGCTCCCTTAACTGCATCAGCATAAAGCAAGTGTCTCATTTTCTACAAGCCTTTTTTAAAGGTAGGCTGAGATTAAATGGCTTGCAACTCAAGCAGATATAAAAGGCTGTGTTGTGGCAATGTAAATGATGTGATATATGGTATAATTGGGATCATTGTGCAGAAGAAATGAAAATCAGAATCATTTTTTGTTTGCTTGCTGCTTGCTTCCTTGCTCCTGGGATATTGTGCCATCAATTCAGAGCTTATTTCTTCCCTGTGAGGGTGACAGGCCCCTGTTTGAGGCCAGACTCGGAAAACTGTAAATTGTCTTGTATCAAATGAAAAAGGTTGCGAAGGTACAAAATTAATTGGGAGTGCTTGGCTCAGAGTCCTGGGGATGGTCTTGGCTGTGCCCAGGTCAGGCATGGCTAAATTCCTCGTTTTCTGCTAACAGCCAGCTGGAGTTTAACGAGGCAGTATGTGAGTGAACGCAAGATGTTGAGTAAGGGACAAGGGGCTCTTGGTAGCGCGACACAGCGCTGGCTGTGCTGCTATGAGGGCAGTGTCTGGGGGAGCCAGGACGTCCCCTCCGAGCCCTCCCATGGTCTTATGGGAAAAGTATTTGCATTTTTGGTGTCCCCAGAGAGCTCTGCCCCAAGGTCCTGCTCTCCTCAACACCTGCTCGGGGAGGTGGGAGGCTACATCACTTACTTCCCTGGAAGCAAAATAGCTACTAAACAGCTACTGAAAGTTTATATTGAGGGTTGTCTTGTCATCAGGTGCATCTCAACCTGAAGTTACTGGGTTTGGAAAGAAAGCTTCAATAAGAGCAGACAGACCGATGATTATTTTGCCCAGTCTTCGATTTAAGGAGAAAGCAATACAGTGAGATTGAAGGAAACCTTTTGGTTTCTGTGCTTAGTACCTGAGCTTGTTTTGTGCCTGACATGGGTGACTTCTCTTGCTGAAGACACACATGGCTCGACACTTGGTCAAAGCTAACACCATACTCTGAGGCCATTGCCAGAGCAGAGGGAAAGCATCTTTTCACACCCATTTGGAGACCAAGACTGGAGCAGCAAACGGAGTTTTTTGTCCCCTTTTGGATTTGATTACCCACTGCCATTTTTTGGAGGATTTGGAGATCTGAGACACTTAATTCACTAATTTGAGTTCATCTCAGAGTAGCTTGACTTGAATTGTCTGCTCTGCTCTTAATAAGTTTAATGTTATCATAGGTCAGTTTTGCTGATAGGTTCTATTTTTATTATTATAAAGTACCATAAAAAGTGGGTAAGACCTCCAGACTTCACCAAAAAGAAATGGTTCTGACAAGGATGTCTAAGGATGGTTTCTGGTTACTTGGTTCTCCTAAGCTCTTCACTTTACCTTGCACAGCAGAGCCAACAGGTACCAGTGGTTTCCAAGGCAGAAGCCCTCTGTGTATTAAAATAACACGTTATCTGGAGGGGGATTTCAGATGGTACTTTACGTGAGGAATTGTTCTTGCAAACTGGGATGCTCCCAGCCACTGTGTGTGACTGAAGCTGAGACCCTGCCATTGTGCTGTGAGGGAGGCAGCGGGGTTTTGGGGAGGTTTACACAAATTTGGCAGAGGTTAGAATGGGGGTGGCAGAGACACTTTTTCTCCCTGACTGCCTGCCACCGCTCCTGTAAGGATGCACAAGTCAATGTTGCCTGAACTGCGTTTATTTGCAGTCCTTCATAAAACCCTAATGACCCAAATATCACAAAAAGGTAKTATTATTATTATTATTATTAGTGCACTTCCACTTGTATTAATGGGCTTTGCCCTAACTCAATCAGAAAAGCCTCATCAATGAAATGGTTAACATTGTACGCAAAAGCTTCCCAGTATCTATCCCTTTTCATGGGTGTCGCTTTCACCCTTCCACCTCTGGGTCCTTCAATTGGGACTTCAGTCTGATTCACATGGAGAAACTGGGTGTTCACAGTGAGTTATCCTGAGATCTTGGCATGGAGGAGTCTGAGGGTAGTGGTGGGTTTATTTTTATATATTTTCTTAATATTGTCTGCTCATGTGCTCTTACATGCTCGCTCCAGTAGTGACCACTCTTTGACTACTGTGGGTTGTGTTTGCGGACAGGGACCTCAGGTATCACCCTTGCATGCAGTTGGCCTCTCATCTAGAGTCACAGCTAAAAGAAGTCAAAATTAGTTTGGGCCAAGGCATGCCCTGAGATCTTGCACTGTCAGGACAGTAGAAAGCTCATGGCCTTTTACTAGCAATGGCACAAATCACATTTACTGGGCTGTGCTGGAGCTGGAGTGAAATCTCTTGAAACTCCCAGCCCTGCAGGCCTAAACAAAGTGTTTTGGCAGGAGCTGGGGGACTGCCAAGGAAAGATGAATGGCTGATCCTAGAGGGAAACTCGTTCCATGTTAATCTGGCTGCTGCAGAGTAACTGGGATGGTGGGGTGGTGGATGAATCAGGAGAAAATGGATTGCGTGCATGGTGATGTCCATGGAGCAGGATGGATCCTGGCCCGCCCCTTTTGCATAGGGGAAGATTTTTGTCTTCTGCACATTTCTGTGGTGCTATGACATGGCCCCAGGTCATGCATACCGGTGAGGTGGTTGGGCTGGAGCACTTGCCCTGTGAGGTTCAGCCTGGAGAAGGGATGGTACAGGGGGACCTAAGAGCAGATCCCCAGTACTTCAAAAAGAGGTCATCTAGAAGATGCGGCTGGGCTCTTCACAGCAGTGCATGTCAGGAAGAAGAGAGAGAGAGAGCGCATAGACTGAAACAAAAGAGGATCAGACTGGATTTCCCTGTTTCATCAGCCAAGCACTGCAACAGCTTGCCCAAAGAGGCTGTGGGGTCTCCATGCTTGGAGACACTCAAACCTCAACCAGGCAGGTCTGCGAGCAACCTGCTTGAGCTGGYCCTGCTTTGAGCATGGTGTGGGACCAGATATCTCCAGAGGTCTTTGCCAGCCTGCATTAATTTGTGACTCCAGCTGCAAAGGCCATGTTTCCAAAAATGTGATCTTTGGTGCTGTAGTTTTTCTGGCCCTCTTGCAGTGTTTTGTCCTGTTTGTGAATGGTAGCAGTAGGTCCATACATGGTACATGTTTCATGGCTTCAGACTGTTGTGTGACTGCTGTGCTCTTCTGCTCCCCCAGAGTCTTAGTGGGTGGAGGAAGCCCCGTTCAGAGTTTGTGAACTTCAGGATGATATTCTGGTCACTAACGTCCGACTTGTCCCCATTCACCCAACAGGCAAGCATGCAGGTCCATGTATCTCCATCTGCTGCAGGGAACAGGCAGGTCCACTGCAGGTTTTACAAGGTCGTTTGTTGGTGCTGAGGTCTGCATGTTGGCCAGGGTGGCCTGTGGGTGCTTCTCAGCTTGGCAGAGAGCCTTGGTGGAGGTGACGGAGCCAAACTGCTTCCCAGGGGACACCACGTCCCAGGACCCAGGACTGGATCTTAAGAGACTCAGTTTCACTTTCTGGCTCTGCTGCTGGCTTTTTGGGTGATCTTGGGCAAGTTGCTTCATCTTTCTGTGCCTCAGTTTCCCCAGTCTGTAAAATGGTGATAATAGTGAGCCCCCCCCCCCCCCCGGCCAAAAAAAAAGGTCCAAACCCATTTGAATGGATATAAGCATTCACTGCTGTGGTTACACAGGAGCCGAGCTCTTATTTGTTGGGGCAATTTTCTCAATATGTAATTTTTAATTTGTTCTGGCACCCGCAGAATAAACAGCCTCATAATAATGCAAGCAATTTTCAATTTTTGCAGAGGAACATTTCTAACTCTCTCAATCTGACCCTCATGACACATGGGTCAATTTACTACTTGGAGAAATTAATTGTGCTATACAGCATCAGCGTCTTTCTGCTCATGCACTTTCATGCCGGTGTACGAAATGCTATGATTATGTATGAAATTCTGGAAAGAAACATTGAAATATAATGATATTAAGTTTCCCTGAAGCAAACCCATCTGTAGGGTTGAAATTTTGGGATCATTTTTGCTAGATAGTGCTGCTGATGCCTGGACAATTTTCAATGAATATTTGACTATAAATTGCTGAGATGCTTGCCTTATTTTCCTGTTCAAGCTTTCCCAGTTCTCAGTGAATTAAAAAATAATTAGAAGATAGGCTTTATTCATTCCCCTTAAAGGAAAAGAATCATTTCAGGCAGGGCAGGGTCTTCATTTTCCATAAACTGATGCAAGAATATAACACTGTTTTTTTGTATTGCAGTTTTGTTTTCTTTCAAAGTTTTGAACTGAACGAGTTACCAACATCTGCTGTGCACATGAGATTATGCAATTCATTACCCAAAGTAGGTCTGTGCTTCTGAAAACCTGCTCTAAAGAGGTTTGAATAGTGAGGAAGCAATAAGAGCTAGTGAGGATTCACCTTCCTCCTCATCCTGACTAGATGCTAGTACAATTCTGGGGTGGTCCCAAAGGAGATGCTGTTGGAGGGGCTATAAGGACAGCGAAGCAAGGCTTGGCCAGGCTGGCTTTGCTGTGTGTGCAGGTGTTTTGGATCGTACATGCTTAGCAGCACCATCAAGGGGTGTTGGTACACACAGATCTCCGATAGACTGGCCAGAGCGGCCAGGGCACACGCGCGTCTGAGAAGGGCAGACATACAGAAGATGTATGCAAAATGCATACATGCGAATGTTTTGAGGCAGAGCAATGTGCGACTGYGCGGGGTGACACTGGGGTGGATGTGGATAAGGTGTTGCAAGACCTTGGCCTGGGGTRCAGGTCTTCTCTCTGCTGCAGAGCGGGGGCTCAGCCAGGGGCTGGGGGCCGCAGCCTAGCAAAGGGACCAGGGATGGTGGCAGCAAAGGCCACRAGCCTGGCTGCGTCAGGGATGAAAGTGCAGGAGCAAAAAACAGGGAAAGCCAAGAGCTGTGATCTCCGGCCACATTTCCCACTGTTCAGTGGGGCCGGCTATCCTCTTACAGCAAAGTAAGTATCACTCTACCCCCATTTTTTCACAGCCCCATGCAGATAGGTAGAGAGGACAGGCTGCTGCCAGCACATCTTTTCCTCCCCAGTTAACTATYCTTTTCTGCCTTGCTTTACGAAGGACGCATTATTCATTCCTTTTGTTGCCACCAAATGTTGGCAACCAAAGCAGGCTGGGAGTGACACCTCCCTGACAGCCTGCAGAAGTGTTGGGTGTTTAATTGGCTGCTTCACCCCAGTATAAATAAACCTTCAGAGCCTCAGCCTCGAGTGTTTAATCAGAGAAGTTAAATGTTTAGGGGATTGGATCGCTTGATCTCTTTGCTTAGAAGTTTTCCTGCTTCTCCTTGATGAGCGAGACATGCTGACAGTTGGCAGAAATCTTAAAGGTGCTTGTGCAGAGGAGAGCTGCAGTTGAAATGTTTTTTTCTGATTGATACTGGTGATTATCAAATGAAGAAGTTGTTGAAAAACGGCAGCGGGGTTCACCGCTCTCTGACATTGGCTTTTTCCCCCTGAACACGTCCTTCTCGGCACAATGGCTGTGTTTCCCGCTTACGGGGAGAAATGACCTTGCCATCAGCGCGGCCATGCTCCCGCATCCTCGCAGGGCGGTGGGTGGGAGCAGGAACTCGCAACCTGCCCGCCTCTTGCTTTTCCCTCTCCGCTCCTTGTTTGGCTCCATGCCACTCCCCTGCAGCTCCAGCAGGAGAGATGTGATCATGGATCACTGGCTCGGGGAAAACCTAGACGTTCCTCTCATGTTGTCCAGGAAGGAAATTCGGTAACGCCGTACCCTGGTGCAGAACTGACCCTGAGTCACCCGCATCCAGAGGAGAGAGCTGCGGCAGAGGGCAGATTGGTGCAAGCCCGGGAGCATCGGCAGTGCAGCAAAGGGAAAGTTCACTGCTCGTATGTATTTCCTTGTATCTCTCAGTGGGAAGATAGAAATGCCCTGGTACAGCTGAGTACAGACATGCTTGAGGAGTGAGTCCCCAGCCAGCTGTAGATTGGGTCTGGCAGAAGTCTTCTTGGAGGCAGAAGTTTGATGGCACAGTATTGATTTAATGTTATTTAATTTTCATCTTCATAAAGGCGATAGGCCTTTGGATTATGGTGTTGTTAATTCTCCCCAGTGCAGAGGGTAGTCAGGGTGTCAGCTGAGATGGGTTTGAAAGCATTGCTCCTTTCAGGCCTCGGGGAGTTATTTCCAGAGTTTGCGAGTGGAAGGCAGATGGTTTGCAATTGCTTTTTGTTCTGAACTGAAGTGAGACACTGAAATGAAAAATATCTTCAACGTTTTAGTTGCAAATAAATGATTTGCAATGATAAATATTTCCTGTTTAATTAGATTTTAAAATGAAAATTGTGTTGTCCTTCAAAATACTGTTCTTCAGATGATCACAAACCCAAGGTGCCACTTCTGTTATGAAATGACATCCCATAATTCATAAACTTTTTTACTCTGGGAAGGGGAAGAAGAAGCAGGAAGGAGTAAAACCACTTTTGGCCAGTTCTGGTTAATTAAGACAGAGAAAGCAATAACCTCTGCTGCTAACGGTTTCAGAGAGCAGCTGCTGTAATTGTTCACTTCTGTTATTGGCCTGGGCTGTAACTTTCCAGCCTTTATACGTGCTGAGTATTGTGGAGGCKAAAAACTCCTTAGAAAACATTTCTAAGGAGGAGAGTGGAGGGAAAAGTGCCTCTGTTGAAAGGCCCAAAGCTATTCCGTTCAGAAACAAAAGCYCCATACAGAAGGCCAGGATTGCTCTCACTAGGTAGTACCCCCAGAGGCACGGAYGTGAGGTGCAGTAGATGCTCAGTTTAACGTCGCGCACTGATTTGGGGRGGGCAGGTGGGTGTGTGTGAGATTGCCAATTTGCAATTCAAATCCAGAAGGTATGGRAGTACTGTGTGGCTAATACACTCCTGGACAAGTAACTGCCTTTGGTTAGGATATTTGGGAGGAAACTCACAGGCACCTCAGTTTCAGCCCTCTCTGGTTATAAATTGTGCTCACAAAATAGGAGAACATTTTGTCAAAGCTGGTCGTGGACTTTCACGCCTGAGTGCTGGGCTACGGGAAGGATATGAAGATGAATACAACACAGCGCTCCGCTCCCTGCGAYGCCTTGGCTTTGCTGTCCTTCCCGCTTCCTTTAATTATTACCTGAACCAGTGTTRGCTCATAGAAAATAGTCCTGTACTGACGAACAGGGAACGAGATTTTGCCCTGCCTCTGGCAGTTGTGCAACATTCATCCTTCTAGAGGACTTTTTGCTCTGTCTCTGCAAGCTTCACGCATCAATGCTTACATTTTATTGGCACAAACCGGGAACATTTTGCAGCACAGAGTCCTTCAGGGCTATGTTGCCTGTCGCTGTGGGAAACCTGGTGTGCTGGGGTCACTGCTGGGGTTAAATAGGTGCTTTGTGTTTGGAGCAACAGTTTTGGCTTTTTGCATGCCCCTGTGAAAGGTCTGCCATTGACCTCTTAATGGATGGTTTTCTGTTCATASTGTGGCATTTCAAGAGGAATTAACTGCCTGAGGTCCTTCCTTTCTGGTGGAAAACACAATTTTCATCAACTTTGCAGCCATGGTAGCTGTTCCATGAGGGTACACAGTGTAGAAGAGACCATAGACCCATTTCCCTCAGCAGTGCTCTTATTCAGGGGCTCATTATACTTTGGACCCCTTGTTTTCCCCTTGTTAATAACAAGCTGCTTTCATTTGTAGGCATGCTGCTGGCTTCACTGTTTGTCCCACAATGTTCTGCAGAAGTCAGCTAAAGGTATCTTTGGCCAAACGATATCTGGGTTTGAAAAAGTGTCCATGTTCACAGACAAAATTAACAGCTGTAGGGAAAGAAAATCCTGCTTCTCTCTTTTTGCAACACCTGGCTTATGATAAAATAGTTCATRTAACTTTCAGGTTATTTAACTCTTTCTATTATTCCTTTAAAATATGAAAATGAAATAAAAGTCTCCTTTCAAAATGAAGAATGGAATCATATGCATAAAGAAAAAGTAAAATGAAACATCTCAACTACTCTGTGCTACCCATTTCTATTGAACAAATTTCATACAATTTGYGATTCATGTCAGCACCTTCAAAACTGCATTATTTCCAGCAAATTTATTATGCGTCCTTTTTTTCCCCTACATCTAATGAATTACATTCTCACTGCAAATTGTATCATCCAGCCTCCCACTAAGCAGGCCACGGATGTGCGTGTGCACAGGGACCTTCCACAGCTAAATGAAGGCATGAATTGTTCTGCTCTTGCAGCTCTCCAGAGCCCTGAGCTTCCTCCGGCTTTCCTCCCACAGCCAAGTGACTGCGCCATGCCTTTGCACAYTCCCTTGCCCCTCTCCCGTTGCTTGCTAATGTCTCTCCCCTYGTGTCCCCTCCTCCAGCCCTGCAGTTTCCATCCCTGTGCAATGTTTRCAGCTGGACGCTGCTTCAGCTTTTTGCACCCCTCGCTTCCACAGGTGCCTTCAGGGTGCATCCCTCTGGTAAACGGGGTGCCACGTGGCTTCTGTTGAGCTTGCCGTAAGGGAAAGTYCAAAAGCCAAGCCAGAAAGGTCAACTTCCACCTCCTTCCCTGGAGGAAATAGGGCAGTAACAGTAACACTCAAAACGGAGCTTTTCCTCCTGGAGAGCTCATCAGGAAAGCCCCAAGGCTGTGGAGAAGAAGGGGAAGGATGGACGCAGATAGAAAAGCCTTGAGTAATGCAGGTCCTCTCCTGTGGGGATACAGCTTATCTCTCTCTTTCAGCCCCAAACTCAGTCTTGCAGCAGCCCCTTTGCCATGCAGCTATCTTGTGTGAGGATATAAAAAAGCTTTTTCCTTATTTTGGAGAGGACCCACAGAGCACGTCTAAAAAGGCATTTAAGATTAGATATGGATCTTCAAATTAAAAAACAAAATGAACTCTGGGTATTATATAGCCTCAGATATCCAGGGTCTTTGAATCATAAACCCACCTCCCATAGCTGACTGTGCAATGTGCTCCTGATATGTTCCTAATTTCATACACACAGCATTACCCATCTTCATGCTTTCTAATGTGTTTGTAGCACCGAAACCAGGAGCTGCAACTGGAAACAAYATGCTACTTCCCATCTGTGGAGGTTAAAATCTTTCAGTAGCCACCAGCTTCGCATGGCAAAGGGTTGGGATTTGGTTGATTTTCCCCATCAAGAGKTTAGGGAAAAGTCTTGTTCCCCGTGGGTAGGTGAGCATTGCTGATTGTGCTGTTACGGTTATTCCCATAGCTGCAGTTGAGCAGATCCACTTAGTCCTACCCCTGATGCCCTTTAATCAGCAGGTCCTTCAACACTGGACCGCAGGAGCTGGATTCAAGCGTGCTAGAGTGCTCCCAAGCAGCTCAGCCTCCTCTGCTTTCTTCCTGCAAATGTTCAAAGTGCAAAAGCTGAATTTCATTTGAACACATMATTTTGCTCACTTCCTGCAAAAACCCCCAGCATGCTGGGCTGAATACTCACAAAAAGCCAATTTAAGCATGACTATTTCACAGAAAGCCAGTTGCGAGTGATCTGTTTGATCGCAAGATTCACAGTGTATGCTGCCCTGGGAAATTGCACGTCACTGATCAGAGAGCAGAATCCTCTCTCGGAGCTGCATGTGAGGAGGACGTTTACAGCAGACCATGCTGAAGAAACCAGCTCCTGAAGGATGCGTCGCTAAAGATGCTTGCAGATAAGTCGGGATGGAGATGCCGAAGAGCACTATTTCACTCTTGCTGCAGAGATGACTTTTATCAACGTAAGTGTTCCCAGCAAGTGACTTTATTATGTTCCCTGTGACACTGCCAGCCCCAGGAGGCTTCTCCTGTGCCCTGCCTGCCTGCGAGGGGTGATGAGCACTGAGAAGCATGGCTCTGGGGCTGCATCTCACCACTGTCGGTGGCAGCAGGACCTCCATGCTGTGGTGGGGAGGTGCTCGGTGGGGGCTGTGGGGAGCCAGCTGAGAGCAGAGCTTGTCCTGTGGTACCCGGGTGCCCTCCAAGGGCAACTTCTCCCCTCCTAGGTATGTCCTGGTCCCTGCAGAGCTCGGCTGAGCAGTCCCTCTGGGCACGCTGCCTGGTATGAAGYGCAGCAAAGTCCCTTCACCTCAAAATACGTGGGCATGTCTTTAATGTGGCACCTTCAACCAAACCCACCCTGAACCTCTCTGGGACCATCCCCTCCCGGCAGACTCATCATTAGGGGACCCCTTTTCCTACCTCTCCTCTTTGGTTTTGTCCCAGTAGAATGAGCATTATTTCCCTTCTTTTCTAGTTACCTGGCTTCATGCAAGTCAAGCACTTTGGCCGAGCAGTGGTATACAGCTTGCCTTTGCTGCAGGTCGTAATGCTCTGGACAATGTATAGGATGATGAGATGCCTGAGATGCACATACTTAGTAAAAGCTGTCTCAATTTTATGAGTAGAATTCATCAATTCATCAATTATAACCATAATTACTTTATTAGGGGGAAATAAGCAGTTACTGCTATGACTTTCAGGAGTGTTCCTGTCTGGATTTACACCATAGTCTAACAAAAATTCCCCCAACACTTTAAAATTGGTATTTTCTCTGCTTGACTTTGGAGCAATGTCTTTTAAAGTGACGTAATTTTTAAACAGCACTGTGCCCACCAGCAGCAGGTAGTCAGAGGATTTGAGTCCTGATGGTGCAAACCCATTTGACGGCAACGTGCTCACCAGCTCATAAGTTTATATACCTGGTGCAGAATCCCCACTTCTTAAATTAGCAATGAGATGAAGCATGTTTTCATATGATTTCACCTACAGCAACAGTAAGCAAATACTTCTTCTTTCTGCACAGAGCAGTCAGCCCAGGTCTTAGCCTGTAATGTTCACCCTCTAGGAGCCAGACCATGGGCAGAGAGAAGAGCACAGACACAAACAAAATGGTAAAAAACTTTCTATGGAGGAGAGCAGTGAGGTTAGCATATTGCGCAAGATCAGAGGATCATTCAGATTGGCAGGGACCTCTGGAGGTCTGTAGTCCAGGTTGGGTCAATAGTGAATTCAGACCAGGGTGCTCTGGGCTTTGTCCAGTTGGGTCTTGAAATTCTCCATGGATGGAGACTCAATCACCTCTCTGGGCAACCCATTACAGTGCTTGGCTATCCTTATAGTAGAGTCTTTTTCCTTAAATCCAGCTGGAACCTATAATTTCAACTTATTCCTGTTGCCTCCAGGGACTAGCATGAAGTCGAGCTCTGCCTCCTCAACAGCCTCCCTGTAGGTACTGGGGGCATGCTGTTAGGTACCTTTCAGCCATCTCCACCAGGCTGAACAAACCCAGCTCCTTCAGTGTCTCCTCATGAGGCAAGTGCTCCAGTCCCAGCCAATCTTGATGGCTGGAGGAAAATACAGTCAGAAACTCCCTGCTGCAAATTTGCTGCAGGCTTGGTTGGGGTTGAACTCCTTGACTCTCCTAGTCATGCAGGTTTGCTTTGGCACACACACTTACTGCTCTACCGGGTTTCCCTATTTTTTCCTCCCTAGGTCACTGATCTCTAACATGTTTGGGGTCTCTGTGTCCTGTCTGTCTCAATGATGCCAGCAAGATTTTTTGGGGCACAGGATGAGCATTGATGGGAAGACATGGACAACAGCAAACCATACCTTTTTGCTTGGTCCAGCCGCTGAATTGTTGCATGGTTTTCGACAGCTGGGCACAGAGTTGGCAAGTAATCCACCATCCCTTCATTTCCCTTTGTAGTATTACAATAGAGTGGACTACGCAATCAGATACAGCCCCAGTGGGATGAGTCTGGGTTCTGGATTTTTTAAAATTGTTTGGGGAAGAAATTAGATTTCTTATGATGGGGACTTGAGGCGGAAAGGTCTAAATTAGAGGTGGGAGCAAAATTTATTCAGTATAACTCAACTTCAGATGGCTCAGTGATAAAGGAGGAAAAGACATCTCAACATAAGAAAGACATTTTTTATAGTAAGAGCAATCATTCACTGGAAGAACCTCCCCAGGGATGTGGTAGAGTACTGGTTGCTGGAGGTTTTCAAGATGCAATTGGACACGGTGCTAGATAATCTCATCTAGGCTGCTTTTCCCATGACAGGTTGGACCAGATGAGCTTTCAAGATCCCTTCCAACCTGGACTGTTCTATGGTTCTATGATTCTATAATTTGTTTGGTGCTCTTTAGATAATGTGAGATTTTCTAGGAGGAACAAATATGGGGAAATGCTATCTCAATCAAGAATTCATTTATTCCTGCTTTCCCAAAGGATTAGGTAAGAAGAGATTTTTTTTTTTTGCTAATTCTTAACCTCTATCAGAAGTGGATAAATTTATTAAACTCAGTTTAATTTAATCCTCCTGCAAATATTTAAACTTCCTGCAGTTCTCTTCTGAGCCCATCCCCTGGTAAACCCAGCCAGACTTTTCTCACTTCCATAGGTCAATAATAATGGTGTGCCAGCTGTTCATGAAAGATTTAAGTGTTGATTTAGGAAAAAAAAAAAACTACAAACCAAAATGATTTACTTTGTGCATGTGTGGACATAATGGCTGAAAGTCATTATGCAACGTAATTGATTTGTGACAAGTACTAATAAATGCATTTTGAAAAAGGCCAGCATGGCAAGTCGTTGCACACGCACATTGCAACCATGCTGTGTGTGGGTACTACCAATATCCATACCATAGTGCTTCTCTCGCTCCCAATAGCTGGCACTAAATACATAAACAGAAATACAGTCAGACAGAACCAGTGTTAGCATACGCTGAGCATTTTAAACATACAAATTACCCTGTTTTCCTATTTCTCAGAAGTACTAGAAAATAGGAAAGGAAGCTGGCTGTCTTACATTTCTTTTTAAACTTTTCCCTAGGGAGAATGGCAATTTTTGCTTTTTTTTTTGTTCCCCCATGGTATTGGAGGCAAAGTCTTCCTTTTGAGGACGATAAATTCCGCAGCTACTTGCGCACTGACACCCAGAATGCTGATTACACTCTCCGGAAAAATTGCTTCGTTTCAAAGCCAACTGATAAAGTAGGGATACAGGCAACCTTGGCTATGGGCATAACGCCAGCTCTGGGAACCCGTGCTCTCTGCATGACGGTTATTACGTAGGAATTATCTGCTGAGTCTCTCTTGCCTTTCTCCTGCGCCCAAGTCAGGGGACTGACGGAGGCAGGATGGTGGGCTTCCTGGTGCTTGGTTCTGGTGCGATTGACAGCCCCCGTCCCCTATCTCAGCTATTCCTAAACATTTTTTTTTTTTTCCCTGTACTTTTTCTTTATAACCCACGTTAGTAATTTACAGACTAATTTCTGGACTCTGCACCTTCAGCACTCATCAGGCACAGCACACAAAGTGCAGAGATGGGCTCTGAAATATCTATTCAGTTATCACAGATATGGTGGCTTTTGCTGACCTTTCTTTTCACCACGCCTTTTTTGCTCTAGATATGTTGGCTTGAGTGAAATTCAAGAATTTAATTCTTAAACTCAGATGTATGTACAAATGCATTTGTAAATTGTAAAAAGTAACAAACCCCAAGCAAAACTGCGAGCTGCTAGGCTTATGAAGACAGATTGCCCATGGATTTTACATGTTTTGTCTCTCTCTCTAGCAGTCTCCCTAATGTTTAAGGATAGGCAGAAGCTTCTGTCTGTGTGTTCAGTAATTCAGGTTTCTGTCTCCTCTCCTCAGCCACCTCTATCTATGAACTATTTAGGAGTTCAGCATCGTGAGGACTGCTACTCCTCTGCTGAAGTGAGCTCAAACAGGTCAACAGGCAAGAAACACCCAGAAGACCTTTGAGATCCAGAGACAGGATTACTAACACATCTCATTTCTTAAAGAAGTGGGGCCAAACTTGACTGTGAATTGTCTACAGGTAATAGAGGAGAACTGGAAAATGGAGCTTGGAGGAAAGCTGGATGAAGAGCGTTCCTCCTGCCTCAAGGCTGGAGGAACAAGACCTATGGCAAGTGTTTGGCCTCTTTGCACTGAGGTCAAAGTTGCTGGGAGGCTTTCAACAGCAAAAGCAATGCCCACATGGGGTTTTCACCCCAACACTTAACAGCTCCCTCAGCTGGCACAGGCTGAGTTGGGCTTGGGAAGTCAGTGTCTTGGTGGGTCGAGGATCTGCTCCTGAATGTCTTCAACTTTCTCTCCTAGGACAGCTGCCTCTTTCTTCATGTTTTGCCACCCAGTTTGTAATTCAGAATTGTTCCTCTAGAGTCTTAATTTCCTCATTTACACCCCTAACTTACCTTATGCCAGAGGGAGACCATAAGAAAAAAAAGGCTTCATGTTTCAAGAAAGGGCTTGGGTGTGGGTGAAACACTTCCAGCCCTCAGCACAGTTCCTTGAAAATGCCACCCCTTTCCAGGGCACAGGAGGAGGCAGGATGGGGCATCCACTCCAGTCCCATGCCGCGCAAGTGGCAACGAAAGACAGTCCTTTGAGTACAAGCAAGCCGACCAAAGCTTGGCATGAGCCTCTGGACATGCTCCTCTCACACCCYTTGCCAGTACACACCAAGGAGGAGCCTAGACTCTTGCTTGGTGTTTGTTTCGTGGTAGCAACAAGGTCTAATTTTAGACACGAATGCCGAACATCCATTTGAGAGATATGTAAGTGTGGCTGAGGGTGACCTCAGGAAGCCCATCTCAGCTGCTGCTGCATGAGTGAGGTCCCCATGGCTTCTCCTCACAAGTGGTTCTGGTGTGGGGCATGGGTCTCCAGCTGGAGTAAACCATCAGTGAAACAGTAGACTCATCTTGGTATCTCCATGTTTGTCCTGAGGGCTGGGGCATGTTGGGCATCACAGTCTTTCCCAAGACAGCTTCTGGGCTCAGGAGAAAGGTAATAGGGTGAGATGTCTCAGCCTGTGTTGTGCAGGGGATTGGACCATGGTGACAGTCTAACTCTCTGCTCTGGCCTTAAATAGTACAAACACAGGGTTTTTCTACTGCTCTTTCAGTCTCAAGCACCCTTCTGCTGCTCTTCTCAGTACAACTACCCTGAAAATCAGAATTACAAGCAAACTTTGTTGCCTCGCTACCCATGTCCTTTCCAGGCCGTTTCTGAATACACTGACGAGCCCTGCTCTGAGCATGCATACCTCTAGTCTGTCCTCACTCAGCTGTGGTTTCCTTTTCTCCTCCATGTTGCTGAAAAATTAGTGGCCTAACATCTCACCATGCCACAACAATTAGCATTTTCCCCTGGCTTCCCATGAGAAGCTTCTATACGCGAGAGCACCCCTACCCATCCATCATCCTCTGGATGGGAGGGAGGAGGGCTGCTCAAGAGCTAGCCAGAGGTGCTGCAACTCTGATTTACAGATTGGAAGGGTTATCCATCACCTTGGATGGGAAGGCTGTCTGGCCTGGTGCTACGGGGCAGGAGAGCAGGTCATCTGCAGTGCTTGGGGACCCGTTCCTCCCCGCCTTTTGCTACAGTATGTTTCCAGATGGGCTGAAGAGCTGCTCTGTGGAATGGCAGGATTAGATGTATGCTGGGAAAAGCTGCCTGTCTCCACACCGAGGGGGAAAAGAGTGAATATACTCTTCGAAGGGAAAGTGTGAATTGTAAGAAGTATCCCCAGACTACCAATTTCACCCTACTGCTCTGGCCAACTATAATTAAGCTGACCCCCATGAGGCAGGGTTCATATTTTCCTCCTTAAATTGTCCAGAGGCTTTGCTGGGCTTTGCTGAGTTTTCCAACATCATTAAAACCCAAAGAGCTGTTTCYGGTAATTGAATCTGACCTGCCACATCGTGAGTCCTGATGACACCCAAGCCGTGATTATGGCAAGTAGGAGTTTRTCTCTGGTCCAGGGTCACTACTCTGCCACTGACGTTTGGTGTGCTCCTGGTCACATCACTTCATTTCCGTCTAGCTAGGTTTTTCATCTTTAAATAATGATGACACTTCATACAATATTCCTAGTTCAATGCCCTGTTTGCCTGTAAGGTCTTCAGAGCAGGAAACATCTCTCATAGCTTCACAACAACTACTAGCCACTCCAGGCTCTAAAGTAATATACACAGTTGCTGACTGTGTCTATAAATTGTTAGCTGTGCTTCATTTGAAGTAAACCCCCAGCAACAGAGTTCATTTCAAGATTGTTATATATATACACATATTGTTCTTTTACAATACATATATATTATTCTTTTTAATAGACTGTTGTAACCTTACAAATTTATGTGGTCACTGGGGACTGTGTTTGCCCAGAGAGATATCATTTCTCTGTTTGACTTAAACAGTAAGAAGGTGGCGACTTCCTACCTGGAGGTCCATGGAGCTGACAATAACTCCTGCCTGTCACAGGAGGTTTTCACATGACTTTCTTGCATGTCAGCTGTGTTGCTCAGGGACTGCTGAAAAATTTCTTGTTTACCTTGCCCACAGAAAGTGATGATTTTTTTTTAATGAAAATTGTCCAGAAATGGAGAATGTTAGTAAAATTAAAATTTTTATTTTATTTTATTTTTGTGGTAGGATATGGAAATATAATTATTTGGTGAAACTGGCAGTGTGGCACATGGGAGCTGTCATTTGGAGAATACATCTAATTTCCCGCATAATTCAGACTCCCTTGTCATATCGTTTCTAATGGGAAACCATTGGCAAAAATATTTCTTTTGTAGTCCTAGTTTAATCTAGTTCTCCCTCCCCCCAAAACCACCAACAAACTCCTTCAACAGAACAGAGCAAATGAACAACATTTCTTTGGAAAGTAGATCTTTGCAAAAGCACCAAACCATTTAATAAGAAATTCAAGTCTTGAAAGACAGTCTAGATGAAAAAACCCAGCTAATTTACTTCCCGAAAGTTTTGTGTCCATTTGCTGAAACTTTAGGAGTAAAGGCTCTTGAGAGGAGCAGTTTTGTAGGGAAAAAACAAAGCAGTTTCTGGGTGAGTATTGAGAAATACTCTGCAATCTGCTCGAATGACTGCATTTCAGAACTGTCAAATATTTGTATCAAATCAATTATGAACAATCCATAGATCCCAGCTTATTTCCCATGTTATTTCACTTCATTTGAAGCAAGAAATAAGTTTATGAATAGGGTGATCAATCAATGCATCACTGGGAAAGAGGACAAGCAACAAAACCTCACTCACTGCATTATGCCTTTGGAACAAATTGCACAGACAATCTAGAAGTTTTTATAAAAAGAGGAGCTGATTTCACCCTGGGGGCAACTGAAGCACCTAATAGAGTTGTGTGAGGAAGGCATGCACTGAAACTTGGAAATGCTAAAAAAAAAAAAAAGGTAGGAGGGAAAGGAGGATTTGCTTCTCCGTATTCTATTGGCATSTTTCAGATAATTTGAAAACCCATCCCCAGGCAGCAATATAATTTAACCTTCACTGGAAAACCAGTAAGTCCAGGTGCTGAAAGGAAAAAGAAGTGCCCTGGCTTTATTGTGAAGCCTGTAATTTGGGCAACCGGTGGTTCTTGCACCTTTCATAAATGACAATTTCCCTGTACTCAGAAATGGCAAACGTGGAGGAGGGGACCCTGCCTCTGGGACCAGAGGTCCCCGTCCTTTGCATGGGTTGGGACTACTGCTGCAGCAGACTTACCTTCCCATTCTTCCCCAGGTCTGAAAAAACAAAGGGTCTGTCCAAAGATGATGAACATGCTCCGGATGGCTTGTGCGGTGGTGGAGTGGTCAAAGGCGATCTAGTTTCCTTTCATCACCAGCCTGAAAACACACTTTAAATGTGAGAAGTCAGGAGGCTGGAAGACAGGAGCGGTTCCCAGGGGACTTACTGTAGGGAATTCTAGACAAATTTTTGCTCCACGTGGAAGAAGGGTTTCTGGGCAGGGAGGGTGCTCAGCTTCCATCACTGATGGTGCCCAGCAGTTCACTGATGGTGTTCCCGGACAGCCAGGACCAAACCAGCCCTGGGACAAAAAACAGCAGCTTGTGGTGGTTTTAACCCCCTCAGAGCTGCACCTCCCTGAGCCCCGCAAGCGGGACGCTGAGCTACGTTGGCTACATTTAGAGAAGGGTAGCTGTGGGACTACCTTGGCAGCCAGTGGGAACAGAGAAGCATCTGAAGAAGAAGACCAGGTCTACCTAAGATCTGAGTCCTCCCTTTGGACTGTGGATTATCCCTTCCCATGTTCACACTCCCATCTGCCAAGGACATACCTGGCAGGACTTTTCCTGGGAAACCCTTCTGTGCCCACACTTGCAGAGGAGGACAAAGAAAGACCCTGTGGTAATTTAACCACAACTTTTCTTTCCTTGCATTTTTCCCCTGCCTGTCCCTTTCAAGCCCAGGCAGATTACTGTCATGCAGATGACCATTAATATTGGTACTGATTACCAGTAGCAGATAAATCAGAGAAAGCAGGGCTGGCAGGGATCCAGGAGGTCACTCACTGTCCACCCGCCTCTGGGCACCATCAGCTCTCTTTCATCCATTCCAACTAACTCTCTCTTAAAAGCCAGCAATGATGGGTACTAAGCACCTGTCCCAAGGCACTTAAATCTTCTTTACTGTTAGAAAGTGCTCTGTAATGTAATCTGCATAAATCTTACATTTATTTACCTTTTTAAAAACAGGTATACAAATTGTTTTCGGGGATTTTGCAGATATTTGTGCAGGAAAGGACACACRGAGCTGGTTGAAGAGCAATCCCAAAGTGAAGATGCAGAACTCCAGCTGTGGGGTGGGGATGCTTCATCCCCCCATGCAGTGGCAGGCAACCACTGGCTGGGCAGACCAGCTCCCTGGAAATTGAAGATCAATACAGCTTTATCAGTTCGGAATCCAGCCTTGTCTCTCTGGCATTACTTATTTATAAAGGACTCTGCTATTTAATAAGTTTTAGCTGCCACTGGATTTGTCAACCGGCTGATCCAGCAAAAAAAAGAGTCCATTGGTCCCTCTGGTGCTGTTAGTGTGGGGGAGCCTGGCTTGCAAACTCTGCAAAATTTGCACAGTTTACTACCCCATCACCACTGATTTCTCCCCCTCGTAGTACTCCAGCACAGGAATTTTTTTTTGTCTCTTTGGCTGGGCTGGACTGACCCAAACCTCCAGAGAACGAATCACCCACCAGGCTCGTGGCTATGGGGACGGAGAGGTTACCCCTGATCACGAAGAGGCAATAAGCCAGATGATCTTTCCAGGTTCTAGAGGAAAGAAGCTGTCGCTGCCGGGGACACCGCTTCTTCCTTGGACATTGGCAGGGGCTGTACCCCATTTTCGCATGGGGGAATGATTTACCATTGTAAATGTAGGTGTAGGCAGGATTTGCTGAAGGAGGCGGAGGGGCTGGAGAACAGGATGGAGAGAAGGGGGGAGAGGTGAGGGTCTGGGGGGATGTGAGTTACAGCTTTCCCTCGTCTCTCAGTTCTTTGTGGAGATACCAGACTGGTGAACACTTGCTGCTGTCCTCTGCTGGATAAGCAGCCCTTCAGCTTAATGAAGGGAGGTGGTACAGGGGAAAGGCAATCATCACCTTTAGAAGAGGCAGTGCCCCAAATCTCTGATGTGAAGAGGGGACTGCAGACACGGAGAGCTCGCCGTGGCCTGGGACTGCCGCTGGAGCAGGGACCTGCAGGCTGCGGCTGTCGGCTGACTCCGCTTCCTGCAGCATTAGGCAGGTGGAAATGAAGAGTAAATGAATGTTGCTGTTGAATTGAAGGGCTCCCTGTTTCTATGAGGAGAACCATACCCCAGGGAATAGGGAAGAGATTTACGCCTTGGCAAAGCAAGCAGGAAGGAAATAATTCTGCTAGGCACAGATCGCTTCTTCCTTCTATTACCACTGCTGTGAGACACCTGGAAACATCGCTTCCCCCAGAAGAAATTCAGGTGTCCCTGAGCAAGACTCCTCTCTGCTACCAGGGCTGTTTTAGCGGCAGGCAGAATTGCTTCCTTTGCAGCAATTATTTTTCAAGTTATTTTCCTCCACATCCCTGAGGCCACACTAACGTTTCTTTTTATGCTCAGCTAAGCAGCTGATGGATTCTTCCTGGAGCTTTTCCTGTATCGGCACCAGCAGGGGACTGAGCAGCACCCAATAACACAGCGAAAGTCAATTAGCTGTATGAGACACTCAGTTGCCTACAGCCAGAAAATTTCCTTTCCCAGCTACTCTGTCTGAAACCCCATCACTCTGACAGCAAGAGGATGGTGCGTTGTTACCTCTAAATTAGGAGCCCTGAAAGAGGAGAGGATGGAGATCCTGYGTCCAGCATCTCTTCTTCAGTGCTCTTGTTCTTCCCATCTGTGCTCTGGGCAGCCCGAGAAAAATATGTCCATCGTCCCATGGCTCCCAGTGGTTGATGGGATGGTTTAGGGAACACTCATTTCAACATAACTCATGTTCATACATTAGAAACCATCTCCTGACCAATTACAGCACTTGTGGACATACCCAGCATTTATGCGCACATCACCATGTTTACATAGCAGTGCACAGTTATGAAAGCAGGTGGTTTGTTAAAAAAATAATAATGCCTCATTCATGCAGTCAAGGAAAGTGACTTGACAGCACTACTGAATAGCCTTTAAGAATACACAGTTTTAAAAAAGTTATTCTTCACGGGACGCAGCAGAGCTACTTTTGGCCAGGACATTAGACTTAATAATCTTCAGCGGGATTTTCACAAGTGCCTCAGGTTTGCTAGAAGGACATTTCTTATCTTTAATGACTTGTGCTGCTAAATTATTTAGGTGTTTCTGACAATCTCATCACTAATCCTAATGAAGGCCAAGCCACGCTCTTTAATAAGCATAATGCTGCAGTCTGCGCCATTTGTGTCCCTGGTAGAAGTTGTGCTGCTCAGTTGATGGGACCTGATTAAATCTGTATAACTCACCTACCCAGAGATAACCGTCCTGAATGTTCCCATTTTTCCTTCTGTCAAAAGATAAAAGACCTATCTGGTGAATACCCATCAATGAAGGACGAAAATTGTGTGCCTGGGCACACACAGGCAATTCTTAGAGCAAATCCCACCAGTTTGGTAATGCTTTGTACCAACATGATTTGGGGGCAATATTTATCAGCATATGCCCTGGGGCTGCAGGTCTCGCATCTCAATACACATCCCTTAATGCACAGTATTGTCCTTTAAGGTCCAGCGAACACCTGTATTATTTACAGTAAACCTGCAGTGTTCACACCTGGGGGCAAATTTAACTGGAAAGTAGGAAATGCAAATTCTTGGTTCAAGCACAACGGGCAATTACATATACTCTGAACAGTGGAACATGCACATTTTTTTGTAATCCTTCTGCCCCTTAGGTCTGAGCAGAGAACTTTCCAGAGAAAAGTAGTATGTACTCCACCAACCTCTCCTGAAAAACACCGACCCTGCAATCTAGGTGTTATTGTGCCTGCTAAAACTGCTCAGAGGTGTTGACTGTATTATCACATACCTCCTCTACTATTCTTGAATGAATAGCCGAGGCCCCCTCCCTTGTTTTGCAAAATCAAGAAAAAAAATCGTCACAGGAATCTGTGCGATTCTCTCCTAAACGATCCCACGGTTCTTCACAGACGTCAAACGCAGATCAGAACGCTGTATGTATGGGAGGAATGGAGCAGATACCAGGTTATTTTCTGTCAGTAATTCCAGAGCACAGCATCTCACAGTGAATTCCAGCTGTAGCAAAACAGGAAGCTTTCCAGAGAGCAGATTTTGCCATCAGAAATTGCCAGGTTTTTTTTGAAAGCAAATGCTCTTATGAGAACATGTTGGTTTTGATAATATTTTTAATGAGAAAAGAAGTTGCAGTGAATTTGCCATTTTTCTTTAAACAATGCAGCACACTCATTCTGCACATTCTGGCCTTGACTTCTCCACAGATGTTAAAATGAAGCAACTCCATAATATGTGGAAGATTGAGCAGGATTAAAATACACTGCTGCAAAAGTGAGTTTTTCCTCCTCAGACAAAGCTAATGACATTTAACAATTAGCTTAAACAAGAAATTTATTCAGAACTTTCCATGTCATGGAAGTTACATTCAGAATTTCACTCCAAAATGGAATGAAAACAAATTTCTAAAGATTTGGGCTTTTTTTCCAGCAGGGTGTTCCCAGTTTCCAATTGGCAGCATCCCTTGGGGCAGGTTGAGGATAGCTGTGCTCTGCAGGCATCGTGGTCTTTCTCATACCTCAAATCACCCTTTAAGGCTGCTCACCTTCAGTAAGTCCGTTTTGCCTTTGGCAGCAGAAATGATTGCTGGGGTGTTGTCCACCACCCTGCCGCATTATTAAATGAAGTACGTCCTCAGAGTGGTGAGCACAGATTAAACCCAGCCCAAGCCCCCGAGAGCAGAAATCACGTTATTGACGGACAGCTGTAGGAGCCTGGAAGTCCAGAAGTTCTTGCCGGTCACTCCCAGGCCCCACCTGGTGGTCACTGTTGTCTCAAAATCACCTTTTTCCTGGAATCTGGTTCTTCAGGAGCAATAGTAAATAAAAGCAAAGCTCTCTAATTCAGCCTTCCCTGCAAGGCAGGAGCAGCTCTGCCAGGGGTGGAACGGGTGAGTTTAAAATAATGTGGGAGATGGGATACACAAAGGGAGGGAGAGCTTGTTTGGGAGCTCAAGTAGGTGTTTGTGCAGTGAAAGAAAGCTGAGCAAAGGAGAGGGGAGATTAGCAAGTAGCAGGAAGACTGAAAAACAGGGGAATCTGTTCAAATAAAGTAATGCTTGCTCATTTGCAGCAGGAGGGGTAATACATCAGGTATGTATGTTTTCTGGGGGGTTGTCAAGGGTTTGTTTCAGAGAACATCTTGCTTTAGAGCAGAATGTCTCTCTGCTGTGAGGAACTCTGCCTGAGTGTTCCCAGGTGCAATGTGGCTGCATAGATGGACAGAAGTACTGAAGGAGCTGGGCTCCAAACGTGAAATGCTGATGCTTTGCTGCACCATGCATGGTTATGCCATGGGACCTCTTGCTGCTTGGTGTGGTAGCCAACAGATGTGTGCTTGGGTTCAAAAAGTGCTCAGACAATTTGAGAGATGAAAAATTAATCGTGGGCTATTAAACATAGAGATGCTCTTCTCCACGAGCCAAAATCACTGGTAGTCAGGGGAGTGGCTTGGGGGCTGGGAGTTTGAGTACATTTGTCCTGATCTTGTAATCTTCTTCATGTATCTGAAGGTTATTGGGCTAGCTCAATATTTAGTTGCTTCTTCTGCTCTTGATGTTGGAGGTTAGGGGGCATGTGGCACACAAAATTGCAAGCTCTCTCTGCCCCGTTCAGCTTGGTTGGAAGCGGTATGTCTTATTTATGTATGTTACCAGGGCTGATCTAACAAACGTTCTGGGAATAGAGATTAGCAGTGTCTACACGCTGCTTTGGGGTGCTGTATAGACATGCTTTTCTGAGTGTTTTGAAACTAAGGTCTGTCCTGCTTCCCACCTGGAAGGTCCTGTTAGCTCTTCATGCTGCCAGTCTGGCTTGCAAGAGGGTTACTGCACTGGAGGAATGCCTGGAGGACCTTCCTGTGGGTATCTCAGCAGGCTGCACCTTAGCCTGAGGGTCTCTCAAGCCCCTGAGAAGTACCGTCTTAAGAAGGGTACTTCTAAAACTGAGGTAGAATAGAATTGGTGGGAGACAAGAGGTACCTGAAGAGGAGACACCTAGCTATATTTTCTTGTTGCCATTTAAAATTCCAGTCACTTTCCTGCTGGTGCTTCTGTCCATCATCAAAGTGGAATGGGATCAGAGAACCATGAAAAGTAAATTTATTACATTGATTTTTTCCTTTTTTTTTTTTTTCCTCTTTTTTTGTCCTATATGTGAGCATGGCCTGTAATGGAGAAGGTATCCTGCACCTGCTTTGGCTCCCAGTAGTAGATGAGGATCACTTTCTTCCAATTATACGGTTGCTGTTTGGATTGCTCCTCGCTAAGATGACCCTGCATCGGTCAAGTCAGCGGGAGGTTGCTTGTTCCTTTCCTAAGGTATCCATTTAGAGACCTGAACATCAGCTAGGTCTATATGGTCTTAATGAAACTGTGATCAGGCTTGTACGCCTCTGTCTTCCAAGGACAGAACTCAGCTCTAGTGTTTTAGTGAGCAGATTTTTAGCTTAGTTTCCTATGAAATGAGGGTTAGCTCATGATGATGTGTGTGTATACTTGCACAAGCAGAGCTATGCGTCTCAGCCCTGTAACTCCGAGCCTCATTTCAGCAGAATTTGACAAAATAGTAGGGAGTTTCACAGTGTTGGGGTAAAGAAGAACAACCCTGCTAATGTTATCTGAAGGAAAAGATGCAACATGTGACTGGGGAATAGAGATATCGCACAAGTGAGAGTTGTTATAGAAGCAGGGGGGAAGGAGCTTCCAAACCAAAGCTGTTAATCCTCCATGGTGGATTCTCCAACACAGCCTTTCTGATGCCTGTAGAAACAACATACAGAGCTGATGGAGACGAGGCAGCTGGTGTCCAGGTTGTCCTTTGTTTGTCAGTAGCTAGCAAGAGTCATCGGCTTTTGTCAGAGAATTTGAATCAGTCTTGCCCTGGAAGAAGGGGAGTGAGGCTCGAAATGATGGGAAATAGCATGCTCCCTGTTCATATGAGGGCATTTGGGCTACAGGAATATTGGTTATGCCCTAATGCTCCAGCACACCTGATGTGGCATGAGGGCTATCATCAGTCAAGTCATTCCTGCCCTTTCAGAGTACAACGCTTGAGTATCAGCCCATCAATACTGATGTGACAAGCCCCATCACTAGACTGTTTAGGCTCTACAGGCAGGAATAGTAATGTTAGGTGTCTGAAGCCTTACTCATGTCTCATCACCTGGTGATGGTGTCCCTTGAGGTTGACATCTGTCATATAGCTTCCTCCACTGGAGCTATCTAGCACAGCATGTCTCCTTGGTCCATGGAGAGAAACGGGCTATGTGGCAGCACGGTTCATCTGCCCAATTTTATCTCCTCATGGATAAAATTAATGGTGCTGTAGAAATGCCTAGACAGCAATGCCTGCACAGAGCAGTCTCATTCCAGGTGTAGTTACCAGTGGTGGTATCGATTGGTCCTTGAGAAGTCTCTCGGAGTCAGGGACACCAGATAGCATTGTCCATGCAGGACAGAACAAGAGTGCACCAAGTCTTGGACCGGTGGCAACACTGAGTGACTAAATGCAGAAGCATGAGTTGAATGACTCTGTCAGAATGAATCAGCATGGGGTCTTCAATGCAGCTGATTTCCACAGAAAGATTACACACTGAACTCCAGGGACTATACTGGTTTGCTCCACCAGTGAAAGAATGTGACTCTCTCAGATGGAGAAAGAGGTTCTGTAGATGCCCAAAATCAGGGGAGATTTTGAGAGATAGAGATGATTGTCTTTCTGGTCCTTCGTGCTCAGTTGTAGCTTGCTCCAGGTATGGTGTCATGCCCTCCACTGGAGGCAGGGTCTGCAGTGTTGGAGGGGATGAGCAGGGGAGAGCCGTGGATCAGTGTTATTTGAGGACTGGTGGGAATGGTGCACAGGGAGATCAACTGGTGGCTTGATTACAGTGTGTAATTACCTGCAGGAGAGAGAATGTCAGCTGCTAAGAGACTGTTAAATCCAGCTGAGAAAGACGTGATAATTTTTTTGGTCTTTCTCCATCTGTTAAAGTTAATTTCATGTCTTTACTGATTTTAAAACACTTATCAGTAGTCTGTTCAAATGCTGGACTTGGCCCTGCAGCACAGGACTCAGCAGGTACCAGCTGGAAAGTAAAATATTGCTGATGGACAGGGAAGGGAATTCCAGCATGAGGTCTGTTTCCATGGCCCCTCAACTAGAGAAGCACGGCTCTGTGCAGGGAGTGAATCAGTCCTGGAGTGAACCTTGTGAAAGGATTGCAGCCAGCTTTGCATCCCCATCTTGCTGACTGCAGCAAGCTGTAAGAGCTAGGGCTGGGGGCCAGCCAGYTCCTACTGCTGTCTTTCCTCTCCCTTGGCTGTGGTTTGGTACAGGGGAGTTCCTCCGATCTAAGTGGTCCTAGGGCTGGATTAGGGAGTTTGGCACTTACCTACCACCTAGTGATAGACATGGATGGGCAAAGGCAGGTCACTTGCTTCATCTCACGTGTTCATGGGCTGATGTTCTGGGTAAGGTGTCTGTACCTGCTCTGCTGCCAGCAGTCCCAGGTGGACTCAAGAACAGCAGAAGTGAACTAGAGGACTAAACACGCCTCCTATGGAAAAGTATCAGATTTAATAGGTTATGCGTTTTCTGTGTGATTAGTTGCCACACTCAAACTGGTAATGGAGCAATGTTACCTTGGAGTACAATTCTATTGATGTCACTGCACTCCTGACTGAATTAAAACTCAGTGACAAGACGTTCATTTTTCCCCCCAAAGGTTCTGTCTTGTCCCCATTCCTCCCAGTGCCTGTTTTTCAAATTTAGCAACACCACTTGAATTATTGAAAACCAAATTATTTCATGTGTCCCACTTCTCCGACAGGAGCGTGATGGCTATTGACAATGGGCCATCAATCATGTTTGAAAAAGAGCAGTCAGTATTAGGCAGGAGAAAGAATGATTCAAGGATTTCCAGCAAAAGCTGAAAATATCACTAATGAAAGGCCAAGAGAAATCTTTTCCTAATGAAAGCCTCAAGTTGTAACCAGAAGCTGTGGGCTTTCAGAATGCCCTATCCAGGCATTGTTCTGATTCTCCCCAGCTAAAAGAAGATGATATATCTTGGACTCACAATGCAATTTAATTGGTGTCCAGATGGTTTTGTGAACAATGTTGTAGAGACTGCACTTGAATAAGCATTTTCCTCTTGCCTGAAAGTGCTTTAGATAAAGAACAAATGCAATGCATAAAAATGACATTGGTTTCTGATCGCCCCATGCCATGTAAACTCATTAATTCAGTGTTCAACCAAGGTCAGAACCAACAAAAGGAGCAAAATGCTGCTGTGGGTTCCTCTGAGATGCAGTCATTTTTAGGTGTTTAATAGTTATCTAACAATCCCCCATTTATTTTTAGCACTGATTTTCATCAAGAGAAGTAACTAGCATGGGAAGAAGAGACAGAATCTGGCCCCTAGCTAAAATGGAAAAAAATTGTGTAGGAAACCTAGAGCTGCACATCAGGTTTCTGGAAGAGGGCTGGGCCCTTAAGAGTTAATGTATTGAAATACATTGCCGATTTTGTTTGCGTTTTTCTCCTTTTTGCTGTCTTGGCAGGTGGAGGCATCTGCGGGATGCTTTGCCAAGACACTGAACTTCTGTTAAATCTTGTACCATGGAGACTGTAATGATTTACATGTCTTTCTCCCTTGCTTGCAATTAATTGTGGCGCGTGTTCAAAATGGTGCTCGTTTGGTATGCCTAGATGATTTGGGCAGGATGTCTTAGGCAGCACAACCCAAGAAGGCCATGAAATATTCACAGCATATAGCTTTTGCTACCTCAAGTATAAAATGTGTGAGGTGTTTCTGGACGTTGAGAGGGCAGGCCAGGTGGCGAGTAGTGTAAGTGGCCTGGGAGCCACTTACACCAGGTGTGTATGCACGTCCCTGGCAGTGAGACGACTGGTGGAGTTGCCTACTGGAGGGACCACGGATGTCCCAGAAAACTTCTAGAGACACCATGGGGTCTCAGCTGTGGTAGATCCTGGATCCCGGTGGAAATATCTTAATTTGCACAGTTCGCTCAAACTTCTTGGTTGTATTCAACTTTTTTATACTGTATTATTCCAAGACTTCATGTTTTCAAGCATAAATTAAGCACTTAAGAAATAATTTGGAAAAGGATCTCTTCAACTTTCAAATGCAAGGGGTGGTGTGGTCATTGTTTGTTGATATTCATTTTGCTGTAAAGAACTGAGTATGGGCATGGGGTGAGAGAGTTTCAGATGAACATGATTTCCCCCAACGCATCTGGCAAACTGAAAAGTACCCCCATGCAAATGAAATTATTTTGGACCAAGTAAAACATTTTAAGCAGACCAGAAGAGAATATTTTGTGCCACAAGCACAACCCATTGAAATAAAAGCTAGAAGAGAATCGAAGGAGCTTTGAAAAATTTCAAGGGAAACCACTGAAATGTTTAAACTCAAAAAAGCCCATTTTTTCACAATTCCACTTTCTGTCACAGATGTTTTGGGTTTGAAATGCTGCTGTAAGGGTTGATACTGCTGGGAACAAGACTTTGAGCTGGGTGGGCATCAGGGGTCTGATTTGGGATCCTCTTAAGGACAGATCAGTCTGTAGTGACTGGCAGTAAGATTTTGTGCATGGATTCAGCGGGAGCAGAAGGAGAATCGCTGGCCTGCTTGTGGCCGATGCCGTGACCAGCTGCAGAAATCTGGATCCACACTGTTATATTTTGGCTTGTAAAAGTCCCCCACAGTCCTGGGAAACTGTGCCTGGCTTGGGGTGCTGGAATAGCACTGCACCACGAAGTCTGATGGCCAGGTCCAGCATCTGTTACAGGAACCAGTTGCGTAAATCTCCCAAGGTCTCCCCTGGCTTTAAGGAAAGCCATAAACCTTGTTCTGATATATGGTCCTGTCATTAAGGAGATATGCCAAATTATACAGACAGCTCCCATGACAAAATCCTCTCTGGAAATGCATCTGTGTCATATAAAAGWTGTCCAGCCAGCCTTATTTTGTTCCTTTCAATTCTGCATTGCCAAGACCTTCTGGCAAGAAAGTGCTGCTTGTTTTTGGAGTTGAAATGCAGCAGAGAAGTACATAAGAACAAGCTGGTAGATGCTAAAGAGAGACCTTGAGTATCAGAACTGGTGCCAAACAAAATTACATAAGATAATATTTACCTGTCTCCCGGGATTTGTTACAGAGTGCTGGGGAAAAATGTCCTGTAGATTGCTGGAGGTCTCGTAGAGCAGAAGAACAATAAAATGAGTGTCAAGACTTCAAGGAATAAAAGATGGACAGATGTTGCCGTCAGGCGAGGACAATCTTTTTGCATTAGTGTTCCTAATAAACTGGAGGTTTGGGAGGTTGTTTTTCAACTGGAGGTAATTAAATAGCAATCTGCAGCGGGTTAGGAGGTTTAGAAATGAAGTCTGATGCAGTTGTGGTGGAGAAGGAAGAGTGCCAGTTGGATATGCTTTGGATTTGGTTGGGGATGTTCACTCCTGCTCCGTAAGTCAGTTGTTGGAGGCATTGGTGTCCTGCTGCGAGCACTGTGGTGACGAAATAGCATGGAGCCAGACCGCAAGATCCGCAGGAGTGCATCTGTTTGCACCAGGAGTGCTGAGATACTTGATTTTGTATCTTCTCTACAAGCCTCACTGGGGCTCTGTCTAACAGCACTGTTCTCACCCATTTTCTCCATCAACCATCATTTCTCTGCCAGCAATAGACGAATGCATGCACCCTTGGCTGGGACACTTTGCAGGGCTCTGCCCCAGTGGCTCGTTAAATTGAGTTCAGCCCTCTGGTGCTTCCCCTGATGTGCTGTGGCTCTGAAAAGCACCCACGTGTGATACCCTGCGCTGCCCTAGCACTGGCTCAGCTGAGCCCGTGGTGGCCTCGAGATAAGAGGTGAGGACGCGTGTCGCTAAAGGAGCTGCTGGAAGGAGGAGGGTGGGTTGGTCTTCCCTTGATGTCCTTTCCAGAGTGGAGCTTTGCCCCCGTTCCTCAGCATAGCTCCATTGCCACTGTTTCCCCTGTCCCTCTGATGGTGGCACCTGGGTGAAGAAGTGCTGGCCACCAGAGTTCCTACCAGGGCTTCAGCAGCCCCTCAGGTCTCAAGGGTTTCATCGCATCCTCTGACCCACTTGGTATACCGTGTTCATTTTTAACCTTCATGAGAGGAACATGAATTGTCAGTTATTACCTTCAGATCGAGTTTGCCCAGTCTAATGCTCAGAAGGCGGCCACATTCTTTGTCCCTTCTCAAATCTGGTTGCACACACGGCTTGAAGACATATATCCTGGTACCTGTTGTGCAGATGTAAACATCTGCCTTTTGTTGCAAGTGAGACATCCATAATGAAAAAGAAAAAACTAAACATGGGAAGCTCTTATTTCAGAGGCAGACACAATTTGAGGTTTGAAAGTTTTCCAGTGGCGTGGAGGTGGGGGATCAGCTCTGGCTCCTACCTGTCCCACAGAGCATGGGAACAACAGGCAGCGAGCAAAAGCAAGAGATGGCAGATAGCAAATTAATTAATCCTTTTTTTCCTCCTTAAAATGCACAGCCAATTAATTGCTACAGCATCTGAAAGAAACCACATATTTTTCTAACTCCTACTGTGTTTTTGACATATTTAAGAGTCAAGGCTAGGCAGATGGGGAGCCTGGGTTTTTGGAATTCCAGGGCTGGACTCAGGTCTGGAAGAAACTTTATCTGAAGACAGATTGTCAGACAGCTGCTTCCTAGAGGTTGTTACTGCTGTTGGCTTTCTTCTTCTGCAAAGCACTGACGGTAGCCACTGTTTGAACTTTGCTTGCCAAAACTCACACACACAAATATGCATGTATGAAAGCAGCATGTCCCCTTGCCCTTGGCTCATTCTTTGTACCTTCATTGCAGGACTGTTCCCAAAGCATCAGCTAATTACCCCTCCTTCTTCCCAGAGCATGGCTGGCGGCTGCCTTTGGACAAGGCTCATTGAAACAGAGCCAGGGTGAATCGAAGTCAATCAGCACACAGGGGAAAAGTCCCGCTTCACTAACCCAGGCGGGATGACTCCAGCAGAGACATTCAGCTCAGTTTCCTGGCTCTCTGGGGAAAGGATGAGTGACAGATGCTGGAAAGAGCTTGTACCATTGAATTTTAAAAATGTAATTTCTTCTACTGTAGCACTGCTAAGTTTGTGAGTTCAAGGAGCAGGAGACAGAGCCCCGAATTTGTAAGACAGGCACAAAGCTCATTCTCTTGTGAAAGACGGTAAATCAGGGGTTCCTCTTATTTGCCTTTGGGTTTTGAGGCTGAAAATACAGTATAACCAGCTCTGCCCCCAGCACAGATTTTTCACAGATCAGTTGGCATGAGCAGAACAGAGGTCACTGCTGCAGAGCAAATCGATGCTCAGTAAGGATTTTGAACGTATGCAGATAAGATTTACGCTTACTGTGGTCTACGAGTACTGTCTTGCTAGAGAGCAAATGCTCTCTAACAGTGAAAACCTTCCACAGGAACCATGGTAAAGCTCTTAACATACCCCATTATAATGTCCAGTCCAGCATGGGATGAGGTAAGGAAGGACTTTCCAAACACTAGTCCCTGAAACACGTTCCTCCTCTCGCCCGTCTATGGCTGAAGATCAAAGCATAGTGATACCTGTCATGAGAGGACAGGAGTGGAGAAAGGTCTGAGCCAGTGAATCAAAGAGGGACAGCAGAGACTGGGGCTTGGCAGAGTCTCGCTCTGACTCAAAAAGCTTCGGCTGTGAGAGGGGACGGAGCCTGGACACCAGCTGTACAGCGTGCCCCTGCTGCACGGACACCCATGCTGGCATGTTGGTTGTCGAGCCAAGGAGGTTTGCAGTGTGGTGTTTGAGCAAGGGAACAAAACCTCACCAGCTGTCCCACCCCAAACTTCACCTGCCCTTTGGCCTCAGCCCTTCGGAGCTCCATCAGGCTGAGCTGGTGTCCTGCAGGGATGGTCATCAGTGGGCCTGATGCTAAGTATCACTTGGGTGTATTTCTGAGCTCAAGCCTTTTGATGGGGAGAATCATGGGCTGGACTGAATTGATACTGATGTAGGTATAACTAGGCTGTGTTTTTACAATGTTTTTACATTTGTGGGCTCCATGGGACCCATAATCCTGCTGCCAGCTGGCACCCAAGATGATGGTGGAGCAGCAAAGGGTTCTGTCTTTGCTGTTGCAGTAAGATGAGCCACGCACAGATCGGGATTTTTTACATATATGTAACATAGGGAACATCCATCCCACTGTTGGGAATCATATCTGTAAGTGGGTATTCAGTCCTTTTCAGGCAAGAGAACTCACCTGAGAGGCCATAAATGTCCACTCCTGAATGAGGACAGTTTTCCAACAGAAAGCACACATCCAGAGGAAACCAGGCATGGAGACAATCCGCTTTGGTGCTCGTAATCCTGCTTTTGTAGGAACAACTGCTCTCTTATTTGAGTTCTGTTCTCCCTTCTGGAGTCAGTAATATCTTACAAGGACGTTGAAAGGTTAATTGCACCAAGGAGAACAAAACTACACCAAGGAGGATGAGTTATCCATGTGAAAAGGGATGCTTTTTATTTCATGCACACTTTAGCTCTGTGTATGCTTATGGATACATAGACACTTCTTCGGGTTCCCTGCAGACCTGAAAGACAACCACTGCTCATTCACTTCCATATATTTCTCTTAGAGCTTGGGAGAAGGAAATGTCATGTGCACATGGCAAATTGCTGTGCCTCGGGAATTGCTGCATATGGGAATTGCCGTGGGAGTTGCTGCACATGCAGTAGGAAACTCCTGCAACTCTCCTCTTCAGGGGCTCTGGAGGAATCCCTGGGGCGGTTGCAGCCTTTCCCCCCTCTCAGGGCTGCTGGCAGCTGGAGCAGCCTGGAGCTGCGGTGCTGCTCTGCAAGTGCATGAGAGGCAAGGCTGTAAGAGCGACTGTCATGCTCTTTGCATGGGTCTTGGCAAAGCACAGACTGCAAAGAGGGAAGTAAAGCAAATAATAATCAGCATCATTTGCCTCTTTCTCCTCTATGTGTTACCCAAGATCTAAAACCCACTAATAAATATATAATGAACAAGGAAACATAGTGTGAGCCCTACGAACACTCTGGTTTGCTTTTCAGAGATTGAAGTTTCATCGATTGGTTTACATTGACTATTTTTTTTTTTTTTAATAACAGCTAAAAATCTCATAAGAGCAGCCAAGGAAGGTGCATATATAGCTGTGACCCTTAAGATTTTTTAATAGTAGTTCTAATCCCTGAGTGATTCTGAGTGAATTGAAGCATTTGGGAACTTGCATTATGCACACAAGATAGCAATGGCCAGCAGTCAATTTTGCTCTGATTAATCAGATTAATGGAGATCCAAAGCACCACAGTAGCTGCTTTATTGTCTGGAAGTGTCTCAGTCCTTTCTGCCTGGCATGTTCACCTACCACGTCGTAGCCTTCAGTGGGACTTCTGATAGCCAGACTCTGGCTGATCAGTTGCAGGTCACTCTACACAAAGTTAGGGTGCATTTAGCAAGTGCCACGTTTGGGGCATCTCGGGAGATAAAATTTTCCAGGCTGCAGCTTTTGTTTGCTAATCAAATACTATGTTCTGTGACACAGACCATATTTTGAGGACAAAGGGCAGGGCTGAAATTATTTTCTGCTCTCTTATTTTTCAGAGCTGAGACCTTCCCCTTCCTTCCCCACCTTTCTTGCCCCTTTATCAGTGATTTTACACCTTATATTCCCAGCTGGCACCCAGCCTCCCTTTGCCCCTGGCAGGATTGATCCAGACCGCAGGTTTAACTTTTCCCCTGAACTGACCCAAGACAAATCAGCTTGTATTCATCGGGGTGTCAGATGCTGAGGGTCAGGGTCTCTTTGATCCTAATGATATACAGGGACTGGGCTGTAAACATTTTCTGTGTCACTGTCCAAAGGTGTATATGCTGTGCTTGTGATAGCCTTGATCGACACACCAGGAGCATGGGGGAAGTGAGTGATGCCCAACTTGACATCCCAAACTTTGTGCCCTGAGACCTTAAGCTGATGGGTTCAAAAGTCAGAGGGAGGTGGTGGAGATGTAGACAGCCACACAAACAGGCAGAGTGACTGCGTGAAGACAGACCGCTTCACCCCTTCCTCCCTTTTCCAAAATCATCAGAGCATAAGAATTTTGATTTTGCTCTATTTCTATGTGGTATTTCAAGCGTGATGAGCCATATGGACAGATGGATAGAAATTAGGATTATCCCACCAATTCTGACATGCTGACACCTGCGAGATGTGGATGTGGTCCAGCACAACTAAAATCACAGCTCTTCACATTTGATCTGAATTCGTCTCTCTCTTGCAAAAGCACAGTCCTCATCTGGGAAGTCGGGGGGGAATTAGCAAGCAAACCAACTGTTCCCTGCTGCCTCTTTCTGAGAAGCCTGAAAGTCCCAGGAAAGTGATAAAATACTGCAACTAAATCAGTGACACTCCAGCATTTGGAAAGCAGAGTTCCCAGGACTTGCACGGTGTTTTCTCACTCATTACTGCTGCATTTTAATAACTAGACAATGCCCAGTCACCTGGCAATGCCAAGCCAATGCAGACTGGTTGGGCACAGAGGACTGCGTTTCTGCTGAAGCAGTCAGAGCATGCAGCGAGGGGAAGAGGTGTGTATGTGCTCCAGGAGGAGACAGACCAATCCGGTGCAAAGCTTGCCAAAGTTACCCCTTCCCAGTTTCTGACGAGGTTGGATGAAGCAGGGTGTGCATGCAGAGGATGAAACTTGTCCTCTGGTTGCAGTGAGCTTCAACTTAAGAACTGACTTAATGATTTTTGTGCAACCATGGCCTTGTACCTCCTGAAGTCTCATGCCTATCATGAGTTGTGGCAAGAGCTTGTAGGGACACGGTGCAAACAGAGCCTGCCAGGTGGAGGAACAGCCTAGCTGTTTTATCACAAGCTGGCAAGCTCTGCTGAGGGCCAATGCGCATTAGCCAGGCATGAGTGCAGAGCCAGGCTAACAAGGGTGGTAAGCAACCAGACCAGAGCAGAAACGTCCAAGCCACCCTGCCTGCCTTTCCAGGCTGGGTCTTGTCTCAGGTCTCTGCTCTGCACCCTGCCTGCTGGTGTAGTCACGCTGACAGCATCTGCCTAGAACTGGCGTCTCCTTGCCTTCCTGCAGCTGATTGTGGAGACCAGGCTTTGGGCAAGTCCATCCTCTACAGGTCAAGGAATCACTCTGCAGCTCTGCCATCATGCTATGAGGGAGAAACCCTCTTTCTTGCTCTCCTTTTTCACAATCTGGTTTCCAGGCACGTTAGTGAGATGTTGCTGGGCTTAAGTCTGGAGTTATCTCCTTGCCTGTCTTGGATGTGAGCATGCCTGAGATTTCATTCACCTTTCTTCTCTCCTCTCTTCTCGCCTGACTTAGGAGCCTGTTCTGCCTGTGCAGCCAGTGCTGGCAGCAAGCAGAGCAAAAAGACCTGGGGGCAGCTGGTCTGCGGGATGCAGGGTGCTGCTGAAGGAGGGAGACCGCTTCGCAGGGAGAGGCACGAGGCACGTTCCTGCTCCCACTCCCATCACACACTCAGCAGCACCAAAATGCATTGCAAACAGGCTACCTCTCTGAAGTACATCTCCTGTCGCAGCTGCTGTTTCAGAAGTCCTGACGGCAGAGAATGGAAGTCGGCAGCGTCTCTTTCCGACTAATGCCAGAAATCTCTGCTTTTGCATTGAAAAGCCCTGCAGCTCCTACCCACTCTGCTGAAGGTATGCCATGTCAGGCTGGACTAGGACCAGCACAATGGGAAGAAAAAACCTGCTTCACCATGTCAACAGTCCTCCTTGCCGAAGTGCCTTTCCCATACACAGCGTGGTGCATTACACTGGCACCACTTTAGGGAAATGTACAACCAGACTCAAGAAAGTAAGTTACATTTATCTGTAGGGATGATCCCAGATGTTTTCTGAGAAAATTAAGAGCTGTAAAAAAGTGTTTTCTCATATGGGCCTCGCTCATGCTGGACACATGAAGTCTATGTTTAAGCACTGAGATCCAGCTGGACTCTGTAAACGAACAGACAGGAGGTGCGCAAGGGCTTTACTTTCTCAGGACTGTGGCTTTATCAGCGTCAGTGCTAGATTTACAGGTGGTTAGACCTGGAGCCAGACTGTGAGAGGGATGGATTTGGAGGAGATAATATGRAAGTAATGCATAAACTGAGGGAGGGACTATTGCCCAATAAATGACCCAATACAAGAACTGGGCAGGGGAGAGGGGAAAACTAGCAGGAGATCAGCTTAAAACCAGTAAGAGAGAATACTTTTTTACACAGCAGGTAGCGGACATYGAAATTTATTGTACCAACAGGTTCAAAAAGGGATGGACAACAGGTCTGTTAATGGATGCTGAAGGGAACAGGCAGAACTTTTGCTCCAAGCATCCCCCAGCCTGTGCCTGAGGATGGCGGGAAAGTACTGGCAATGGATCACAGGAAGGTCAGACATGCGTCATCTCCTGTTTTCAGTGCTAGGGGCAGCACCAGMCTGGCTGGACCACTGGTCTTGCCTTGAAGGACAGCTCTTACATATGCCAGACACTGCACAAACATGGCCCAAGTGTTGCCTGCAGCACCTCGGTACAAACAGCACATGCTAAAGGATCAGTTCATATTTACCAGCCTGGACTTTTTACTGAGCTTATTCAACTCCCGAGTTAGCAGCAAAACACCCAGTCACCATTTTACAGGGTCTTTATGAAGCTGTCTCCACCCAACCTGTCCAGAAACCTGGAAAATTTAATTACACTCATTACACTCAAGYAAAATTAATTGCAAAAATTGGGTTAAATAAGTCAGGTTTAATTGTGTGTAGAGAGAAGAGAAATTCAATCATATGTGCTGGGAACCACAAGCAACCTCTCCAGCAGTGAGATCTTCTCTTATCCAAAGTCACCATGGCTGGGTCTGAATAGCTAGCTAGTGTTGTTTTCCTGCTAGTCCTGTTGTCCCTTCTCTCCCTGCTAACCATGCTTGTCACCCCCCATGATGGCTACAAACCAGGGTTGTCATTTTGATAGCAGGATCTGGCCCTGTGAATGTCCCACAGTTCTCTCTGACTGCACCATCCCCGCAGTAAGGTTGTCTTCTCCTGGTATCCAAGGAAGAAGTGATGCTTCATTAATTGAATGAAATCTCTGTGGGCAATTAGCTCCTCTTGAGACTAATTGTGGATGTTAGATAGTGTTGTCAGGGAGCAGTGTGGGTGTARCAGCCCATGTGTTTTTGATCAAGTCAGGGAGGAAGAGCTCATGGAATTTCAAGAGCTAGCATCTTTTTGCCCCCCGTCAACTCTGTAAGCAGGACGGTGCAGAAAGGGTTACAAACAGGAGCAAAAGAGCAAAAATTATACCTAGATATTTCCTAGAGGTCTATAAGCCTCGTAGCTGCGGGAAACATTCACCAGTGTCCCGCTGACCTTCTCCACATGCTCTGAGGAACTGGCACTGAAATAAGCTGGTGAGCAAGAGTCTGGCAATGCATGYGGGGTGCACCAGGTGCCCTGCCACATACGTGCTGTGGAGACAGAGGGAAGAGCCAGCCTGTTTCATTTCTGGAGGATGAAGGAATCCCAGGGATGAATGCTGATGCCACCAGTTTGGAAATGCTTTCTGYTTTGCCTGGCACAATCCAGCAGTGGTCTGGTAAATGAAACCCAAAAGCTTGTTTCATGGCTATGATGAAGAGAAGAGATTCTCATGGGAAGCTTGATGTGAGCCCTCACAAATCACTAGCACCTGAGATCTGGATCTCAGAGAGGTCTCTGGAGATGGGGGAAAGCGGTGCAAGAAAACAGGTAGTGTCAAGGTAGGCATGAGGAATATCTGTGGGAGGCAATCACRTTGCAAGTTTCGTGGGGAGGAAAGGGACTATCTGTACACACAAAGCAAACCTTAGAAAATAAGTGCGCACCCAGGCTGCTGTGTTTCTCTAAGTGCAGAAGCTGCTGGTGCTGATGGACCAGCAAACATCAACCCTCTAAGAACAGGACGAAAGGGCAAGCAGAACCCCATGGTGAGAAAGGGTTCCTTTGTGGCTGTTTTTGCAGGAAAATGAGCCATTTAAAGCTTCAGCATACTTTGTAAAAGTGAAATGCTGCTGTAGCTGTGATTGTCTGAAGTGAAGCTATTTCTCTGCCTTCTGTTTGCTTTGCCTGGCAATTGTTAGGCAGTAACTGGAAATGAGGAAGAGAATGCTTTTCTCTCTTAAAAACAAATCAAATTGTGTTTTTGCAGCTATGAAAGCAAGTAATTTTCCTCAGAAGCTTACATTCTCTTGCATGGCAAGTTAAATTCCTGCAAACTGGCAAACATGACTTTCTCCAAGCTCAGCYTCTTCTTTCAAACTCTGCTTTTCCCCAAATTTAAAAGGTGCTGTTGCAAAACTTCCCCTGTTTCTGTGTGCTGTACATACTGGGCTCTAGCTTTGTGTCAAAGTCCAGCTGTTTGCCATCATAATACAGAGCTGAAAAACCCTCTTCTAGTCCCACCTCATTCCCTAGTTATTAGGCAGCACAGTGGGTGCTTCATTAGCGAAGCCATCCAGATGTTTAGCTTTGTGGGGYATGTTGATTAATTGGATTTCCATTTAACTTCACTTTCAGGATTGCCTGCCTGGCCACTACAGTTGTGGGGAGAGCGATGTGCACACTCAGCTGAAATTTCTTCCTGACCTATTAAACCAGTGCTGCAAGGGGAGAGAGGGGGAGGAAGTGTACTGGTTGCTATAGTAATAAGCCACCCTGCAAAAAACAGGCATTTTGTCGGCCTTGTGAAAAACATTTCACCCACCAGACACCTCTGAGCAAGGTGGGCATTGCAGGGAAGTGTTTAAAATCACTGTTGCTTGTGCCTTCCCCGGGCTTATCAGCTGGAGTGACGGGAACACTTCAGGCTCACTTCAGGAAGGGGAACGCTTGAACAAGCACAGGCTTCGTTTAAGCACGTGCCTAAATGCCCTGCAAATTTGGACCTTTGTAACAATTTCTTCTCACCTGGGTCCTTAGAACTATTCAGGAGTAGTAAACTCCAGGCTTCTCATCTGTATTAATAATTAAGATTTTTTCCCCCCTCTTGGGAAGGAAGGGGAATGTGGAAATAGAGCAAGGCAGTTTCTCTGCTGGTGTCTCTCTGAGATGCTCCAGAAGAAACCAATTAACTCTAGCAGAGGATCTGCTGATTTTAAGTGGAACATCAAATCTCATTGAGATAGAAATAACTCTTTTATGCCTGCCTCAGTCCTCAACACTTTATCAAATTCTGGGCCTGGACGCCTGCCAGGTCTTTTCAGAAATAATGAAATGATTATTCTTAGCTCCAAGCTAGGAAGACTTTCTATTGCAAAAAAAGCAAAACGTACCCTGCATTTGTTACAATTTTACCCCTTGTTTTCATTAACGACTCATTCCTGGTCTAGCTTGGCAAATATGTTTATGATTATACAGTTAATTGAATTTTTTTCACCTTGTATTTACTTTTCTTCTGTTCTACAAGGCTGAAAGCTGGATGATAATGAAGGGAAAATGACTTGAAGGCAAGCCAAGGAGGAGCAGAGGAACAAGGAAAGCATGGTGGAGAAGGAGAGACCCACTGGAGCAGGGAACACCAAGGATAAGGTAAAGAAGCAGCTGATTTATGATCACCTGGTGAGAAGACAGATGGAAGACAGTCTGGGAAGTTTTTGGAGGAGTGTCCTGTGGATTATAAATGAAGTAGAGRGAGAAAGGGAACTGGGCAGAAAGCGAAGGCAACAGAAGCCAGCGGGGCTTCTTGGAGTAAAGTTCTGCCACAGTTTTGCAGCTGGAACTTTTTTCCCCTAGGGTAAAAAGTAAATTCATCAATGCCACCATACCTGGCAAACTCCTCTTGGTTCTGCCAAGTTAATCAGAAGCAAAACAAGTAAGATAAGAAGAAAATTTCCCTCTTGGGATTTTGAAATGAAACATTAATTCCAAACATCTTTCCTTGGATGCTCCCTTCCCTTGTTTATAAAAAATGAGAAAAATGATTGTGCAAAGCAAAACGTCTGTTCCCCACTGCTTCAGTGTTTCACTGAACTTAGAGAAACATTTTGGTATTTGTTAGAAATATTAAGACTATTCTAGTTAGGGAGGAGTCTGAATACTCTTCTTAATTTTGGGGGTAGGCATTGACAGCAATGCAAGAGTGGATGTTAAGGCCCTCGGTTATTTGCSTTGCTCTGGAAATCTCCCTCTAATCTGAGGCTGGGCCTAAAAGCAAAACTTCTGGGATGGGGCTTTAGGGGCTGGTAGTGTCCTGGATAAAATGCGGTACACGTGGGTTTGAAACGGTGTTGGATGAATGAAGGGAAGGAAAGTACCCTGAGGGTGGTTAGGCACARAGACAACACTTCTGGCTCTGGAGGCCAAGAGAGGTTTGTGGGAAGTACTGCTGCATGCTTGTCCTATTTTTATACTTTTTCTGAGTCATCTGTACTCCCAGTGCCAGAGAGGGTACTGGATCAGATGCACTTTTGGGCTGACTGTGAGATCACTCTTTCCATTCTTGTATTAAGCTTTTACAAAGATAGAGAAAACAGGTTCCCCCCAGCTTTTAACAGCTGGGGAGAAGGTGAAGAATAACAAGTGATGCAGGCAGGGTTCCTACTAGTATTTTTCCATGCACACACAGTGTCCTGCCTTGAGTATCTTTCCAGTGAAGGCATTAAGCCAATTTATGGGGCAAGTGAGACTGGTGAGAATATGAGAATGGTGCAATTAGAGTTAATTAAACGTGCTGAAGTAATGAGGCTGGATTTCCAATACCCACATAAGCACACCAAAGGTGAAATGAAGAGGGAGAAATTCTGTAGGTCTTGTGTGTGATACAAAGTTTTGAGARGCATCATTAAGACACACCGACTTCTCGGCCCTTTCAGGCAGAATGGATTTAATATGTAACACAAACAGGTGAAGCCCTGAATAATTTAGACTGGAAGGGACCTCTGGAGGACTCTGGTCTGCTCCCCCTGCTCCAAGCAAGGCCAGGAGGAGCAGGTTGCTCATGGCTGTATCTGGTCAAGTTTTTCCAAGGATGGAGTTTTCTCATGTCTCTGAACCTCTGTTTTCATTTTTGACKGCTGGCTTGATGAAAAAAATCCTAACAAAAGAAGAAAACGAGATACAAACAAGATTTTGGTTCTGTGGTGTAAAGTGGTTGGCACTGAGGACCTCAAGTCCTTGACAGAATGAGGTCCCCTTTGTCACCACGAGCTACGATCCTGGAGCACGTCTTTCTGCACAGTTTTGTATGAAAAACATCTGTCTTGCAGGCTCCAAAGCCACTCTGCAATGTGACCSAAAGCTTGGTGAGAGGAACAGCTGGGGGATTTTTTCAGATGTGGACTCCTGCCTTGGATTATAAACCCTGTGTGCGTGTTCAACGTTGGCTGTACCATCTCCTCTCACAACACGTGCTTTATAGTTGAGCAAATTCCTGAGTGCTTCTTAGGGCTGGGCCTGCAGGGGCTTGTAAATCTTAGCTGGGACTCTCATGAGCCCTTCCCTCTCTGCACTCGCTTTGTTCCCACAGAGGCCATGACAAGAAGACCATGTGAGATAAGCGGTATGAATGGGGAGACTTTGTTCTCCACCTTTCCAAGTGAGCAGCTCCACACAGGAGCATGCTGAATTCAAATGAAGGCATTGAAGGGTGTCTGAAGAGTCTTTTTTTTTTTTTTTTATGATTATTTTTATTTGTCTGGCATTGCTGTTTCTCTTGGGAAGAGCAAGCTTCTGTGTGAGATTATATTTTCTGATCTTTCTGAAGGATATTTTAATAATGCTTCAAAATAAACAAAAAAAAGACTGAAAGGACAGAAGGAGAATTCCCCAGACAGCCCACTGTTTYGCCCTTTTGCCCTATTTAGGCTAAATTTTTACCACCCTAAGCACTGAGTTTCCAGAGGAAAGTGCCTCCGTTGCAGCCGAGACTGGGGGTGGTTTGGCTTCCCTCGGGGCGCAAGAAGATCCCACCAGCTGTGCATAACGCTGGTCCTGTTTGCCTGGTGAGAGATATTCCTTGGAATCAGATGATTTTGGGGGTTTTGTTCTTCTAGCTGCAGGGACCAAGAAAGCTGCGAAGTTGTTCCAGCTCGTAGCAAGCAGGTGCATATCATAGGCATCACAATGGAGTTTGCACTGATCACGTTGTAGGAACCAGCGTGCTGTGTTTCAAGAGCCTCAGTGTCCTGGGCCAGGGCAGCATCCCTTGTGCCCTTGGACTTTGAAACAGCCCACAGAGAGGAGCCCAAGGTCTGATCTCTGTGTGCCACTCTTCTTCCTGTGCCGCAGCAGCTGAGGCTTGCTTCGTGACAGCAGAGTGCGTGAATTTTTATCTTGGCTGTGCAGGTGTGGTAAYTAAGGATAGGTTGCTAGGACTGAAGCACTTTCAGAGTGGTACACACCATTAATCCCATCCTCCCCAGCACAGAGTTACTTCAGCATCTTAGTAAATGAAAGGAAAGAAATCTTTTTATTCATATGGTTTCCTACAGAAGCAAGGATATTGTGATTTTTCTTGGTGGTATCTGTCTCACTTACTTTTCTCTCCATCACTTTTTTACACTTTTAACTAGTTTCCACCAAATTTAACAGTAGGGGAGAGATCTCAAAGATTATATGTTGAAACAGGGTTTCCCCCCATCAAAGAGAGGGCCATGTAGGGGATACATTGCAGGAGTGGTCATCAGTGAAACAACTGAAATGTGAAGTTAAGCCTTATTAGACATCAGAGAATCCTCAGATGAGAGAAAAAACCTGTTAGCAAGGTATTCAGACTCCTATATTAACGGTCATTAGGGTTTTTTTACCCCTCTTTATACTTCTTGGGGACATAACTTTGCCTAGTGCAGCAGAGAAGAGGTTGGAAAGGGAGCACCAGGGGACTCAGTAACTGGATTTTCCTGTGGCTCAGCAGGTGGAACAGCAGTGGCAAACCACTGAAAACAGTGCATATAAATAACATTTGAAAATTAATTATCCCATTTCCTGCAAGTGATAAGAAAATTTGCCTTGTCTGCGAGTAATTTGCAGTCATTCATGGCAATTTCTAATATTTAAATACCAAGTAAATTAATTATTTGGCATTATTTTTAGTTAACTGATTTACTGTAATTGCAATGACTAAATAAATCAATTACTTAAAAAAAAAAAAGCCCCAGACAAACATGGTAAATCAATTACTCACTATTTAATGGGAATTACTTGATGTTACAGAAAACAACAGAGGAACAAATCCTTTTATGACATCAGCAAAATTCAATCACTGTCTGGGGAAAGGGATTTCAGTGCAACGTTACATCTTTATTTAACTCACAAGATAACGTAATGAAATAGTGAGAATGCATGGGAGCTGTGAGCCCAGCTGAACTACCACACACCGTGAAGTGAGCAGGTGGGACATGATCTTCTGAACCATCTCAGAAGCAGGGAGTTCCACATTCAGTGAGCAGCACCTCTGCCACAGGGTCTGTGACAACAGATGGCGTTAGTGGATGCCTGGATAAATGCCACCTGTGCCGGTAAAACAAATCTGGTGTTAGAAATCATTAGAGAAGGATTGAAGAAGGTATTGGAGAACATCATTGTTGTGGCTGTGGGTGGGGATTACTGTTAGCCTACATCTTGGATGTGGTGTTCAGCTCCTGTCTGCTCATCTCAGGAGGGTCTATTAGGAGACACTTCGACAAATGCCAATGGGCACGGTCAGGGTCTGTCATGGTTTCTGTGCGAGGAAACCATGGATGAGCAGGCTAGGACTGTTTGGCCTGAAAATATGATGACAGAGAAAGTTTACATCTGTGTAAGGGAGGACTGGAGAAGAGAGGGTTACACGGAGGGTTACTGAATGCACAAGATGAATCGTGCCGAGGATATCCCAGCTGAAAACAGCTGGAGGCTGGGGCAGTGCCCAGGGAAGTATCACTCAGCCTGCAGTGATACCCCTTGGCCAGGACTGGTGTATCTCCTCCTCATCCCATGCAGCAGTGCCAGAAACAAAGCCTGGTTTCCCACTGGCTCAAGAATCACTGAGACAATAACCTCCTCCGCTGACAAGAGGCTGGACCCACACTCCACGTGCGGTGCTGGTCATCGGGAGCCCTTGCGCCCACAGACCCGCCAGCAATCACAATAACTGCTGAGCTCTTCCTGGCAATTTCCCCTCAGAGGATGCGCTCAATTTGCATCTCTCTATCCAGCTAGTGACTTTCACACAACTTGGCAGAATGTAATTATCTTCCAGGGCTCAAACGATGTCTGATGAGCTTTAAATGGGGCAGCAGTTTCAGTATTAGTCATGAGAAGGTAGACAGGCAGATGAACAGGGCTGTGCAGTGTGCAAACCCTGTCTCGTTAGGAAAGTGGGGTTACAGACCACCAGAGCTCAGTTAAATACGCACGTTATTATTTCTGGTCTCCTGTCCACTCTTCTCATTACTGTTATGACCCACTTTTAAGTTTGTTTGCTTGGGATGCTGAAAAAACAAGCTAGAATCAGAAATTATGAGACATTTTACCCAAGGTAAATGCCACTTCTGTATTTTTGGATATGTTACGAACTAGCTTAGCATGAAAATGACCCCCTTGGTGATGCAGGAACCATCCCAAAACACTGAATGAGGAGGGTTACACACAGTCCAGCACAAAAATACCCAGAACATCATTATTTGTGCTGTGGCTACATGTTTAAAATAAAATTACTAACAGGGAAAAAGAGAACATTTTCAATGGGGTATTCTCAGAAGGAATGCCCATGTCCTGTCTGCATGTGTGGCATTAGGGTTCCACTCCTAGTGATGATGTGACTGCCTCTTGACCTGGCAATCCCGTTCAGGCAGCTTCTGCCTCCTCCAGCCAACCCAGGAGCTCAGCRGGAGTGAGACCAGCTCCCTGCTTTCCTCCTCAGCATGCAGCTGGGGAGAGCCAGACTTGATGGGCTTCCTCCATGCAGAAATCCATGTGAGCTGCCTGAAGTGACGGCACAAAATGTGCCCAGTGGGGATCTGCTCTCCCCTGGATTTAATTCCAACCCTAAATTGCCCCTGGCCATACAACTGGCAGGCTGTTTTCCCAATGTGGACTTCCTGACAAATGCAGGTGGCTTTTCATAGGGAAGTAGCTGCTGTTGCTCCTGACATGAAGGCTGGGTCTGCCAAACATTGAGTCTCTCCTCTAAAGCACTGGGCGTAGGGGTGAATCCCTAAAGGAGGAAGTAGGAGCCCTTAAAAAAAAATTGTTTCACCTTACAGAATCATAGAATCATTAAGGTTGGAAAAGACCTCTAAGATCATCAAGTCCAACCATCAACCCAGCACCCATGCCCACTAAACCATGTCCTGAAGTGCCACATCCACACGTTTTTTGTATGTCTCCAGTGATGGTGACTCCGCCACTTCCCTGGGCAGCCTGTTCCAGTGCTTGATAACCCTTTCGGTGAAGAAATTTTTCCTAATGTCCAATCTAAACCTCCCCTGGCACAAATTGAGGCCATTTCCTCTTGTCCTGTCGCTAGTTACTTGGGAGAAGAGACCAACACCCACCTCGCTACARCCTCCTTTCAGGTAGTTGTAGAGAGCGATAGGGTCTCCCCTCAGCCTCCTCTTCTCCAGGCTAAACAACCCCAGCTCCCTCAGCTGCTCCTCATAAGACCTGTTCTCCAGACCCTTCACC